>VZRS01006744.1:0-31425 GCA_013398055.1 Ifrita kowaldi | reverse complement strand
GTCTATATTATATATATATATATATAAGTATTTTATATATTTGTCCAGATGTTACATCCAGGCAAAGAATCTCTCAAGAAACACAATAAACTTACAGAAGTTTCCAAATAAGTGGCAGTTCTTTATACTTATTAAAATTACATTTCTACCTGGCTAAGATCGCAACTGTGTTCTGTGTACTATGCACTCATCTCCATCAGGTGTTTACATCATGTATGCTGCACTTGAATAATAATTTTATACATGTAGGTCTAAAACTAGTTTTCACAGCAGTAGCGGCACTATTTTCACAAGAAAATAATAAAGAAAAAAATAATATTTTCTGTAAACAAAGGCTAGATATGTGTTAAATCACTGAACTGGAACAGCATGGCAGACCTCAAAAAAGTCACAGCACATACTTGTTCACAAGTCCTCCAAAAAAGAGCAGCTTGAATTTTACATGTACCTATTTAAAGTGTTTTAATATCTACTGATGAAACTGGATGCAATTATTATTCTGACCTCAAAAATCAACACACTGTTTTTACAAGATTCTTGCAACTTTTAGCAAGTTTCCTCATTTATGTTTTTTGCTACCCTAATGTGTGAAATGTGAATACAGACACTTTCATTAAGACAGAAACTGTTCTGGGAGAAGATTGGATATGTCTCATAGTGAAGCATAAAAGCACTGAAAAGTGCCACATAGTTACCAACCAGTTAAAGGCTTTTTCCTGGAATTCAGGTTAGGAAAAACCCTTTGAGCCTGAGCATATGTACACAGGGATGAAGTGTTGCCTTAGAGCTTACAGAGAGTAAAAATACTAGAGGATATTTTGGCATTGTCTTTGAGGGACTGCAATCCAACTGAGTTCTTGCTTCCTCTAGTCTTTTCACATCCAGTTTGTGCTCTAACATCAGTCAGTCTCAACAAGAGAGTGCCCTTCCTTTTGTTTCTAGTGTGTACCTCTACATCACCCTGAAATTCATTACCCTCTTCTCCTAAGGCTTTTGGAGGTGGCAAGATTTATCAGCCACTGGATAAGTGAATACAGCATGTAGCACAGTAGTATTTCATTCAGTATTCCCCACAAAGATGCCTGAGAAGCATCAAGGGACCTCCAACCCCTGTGCTCACAGAACATATGTTTGCAGTCCACAAAACCTCTATTAGTTGGGAGTTATATCTTTGATTCTGTACCTTGGTTACTGTTGCTGTACGTAGGCCAGTGCGTCCATCCATCTTGCTGAAAACAGGCCACTACCACTAGATGAAAAAAGTAGTAGGCTGGAAATAAAAGCACAAGTGATCCTTCACAGTCCCTGCCAAAAATAAATAATGAACATTTATCAGGCTTAGAACAGAACCAAATTAATACTACTGAAAATATAAATGGAAACAATTACCTATTTTTTCAACTTTAATTGCATCTCATAGCGTCATAGCATGCGGAAATTGCTATCGCTAAACTTATATATTTATATTTTTAAGCGCTATACAGAGTTTGTTTCAACAAACTTTCAGTACTGTTCACACGTATTTTGTATATTTACACTGACTGCTCACTCTAGCTTCCAAGTGCATTAGCAGAAAGAGCACTAAAAATAAGATGGAACAAAAATTCAGCCAGTGGCTTATACAGACATGGTCTAGGTGCATATTGCAGCATAAAAGTACAGCTGTCTATACAAGATTATTGCAAGTTCTATTAATAGCTACAGATAAGAAACTAGTACATATTCTCTTAATTTTACATATAATTAAAAAATCAAAGAAATACCTGGGATTTTTGTTTACTGCTGAAATGTTGCATACTGTCCTCTCCCTGGCTGTTCTTTTTTTCCACTCACACCACAGAAACAAAAGAAACAAGCTGATTGGTATCTGTCTCAGACACTAGAAAATTGTTAATTTTCTCATTCTTTAATTAAATGTATTCTTGAACAATTTGCTCTTCCAAAAGAATACTGAAGCAGTGGTCTAAGATTTAGGTAAAAAAAACTTGAAATATTTGTCATTTTTTTCCAACACTACAGTTTCAAAAGAACTTTGAGCAGGCAACACATAGTACCACTGCTACCAAACGAAGTTGTCTCTGCTTGGGACAGAGTGGGTCCTAACAATTCCTTCCTTTTATGTCCCAAGCTCAATGAAGACCAAAGGAAGCATCCTTATGTCGTTTTTAAGTAGATAAGTTAGGAAAATCAAAACAGAGTTGTGAAGCAGACACTTATTTTTTTCATTGACATCCCCCCTCCACACACACTCTAGTTTGTTAGGTTTTTTTCCTGAGGTCTAATGCTATGTATAGACATACATCCAAGGAGAGGTGAAATTGTTGCCTTATGTAAAAACATTAAAGAGAATTTTAATCTATTAAGAAATGCAGGCTTGTTGTTCTGCTTCAGAACATTGAACCTATATAATAAAATTATATTATATAATTATATTATATAAGACTTTCATTATGACAGAGACTAAAAGAACTTACAGACAAGGTAGTAAAGGGTGCAAAGATATTATCTTATAATCCTATGATACCTGTAGTAATTAAAATGCACTGCTTAAAGTCTGGTATCTGTTCCCAGAAATGGGTAAGAAAGGGTGCTATAAAGATGAAGGAAATAGTATGTGCAACTAATTTTGTAATCCCCCTTATATATGGACATTGCTCCATGCTTGAGAGAAAGGTGAGACTTGATACTCTTTGATTTGTCTGAATGGTATCTTGGTGGGTGTCAATCCATCTTTTTTGCAAGGAACTGCTACCTTATGTTTTTATTTCTGGGAAGGTTGTTTCTGTAGAGAGAAGATCACAGAATATCTGATTTTTGAACATGTGAACCGTTGGTTTTCCTTCTTTCCCCAACTGAACAGGCAGACTGTGTCAATATCATTCACTTCTACTCGCTTCTGGTTTGTTCTAATCTACTTCAAGACACAGCCTTTAAGCAATGAGAACAAGTGAGCAGATGATAAAGGCAGGCACGACTATAAAGTATTAATTCACAAGTGCCAGGTAATGACAATATTGCATAAGTAATACCTGAAAAACCAATAATAAATAGTAATTAAGAAGTGTGTATGGACTGTGGAAATTTGCTTGGGTGTAAACAGCAATATTTTATTTGTAACTTCTCATATGTTTTAGCACTTCGCCTGTTCAAATACATACAAAGGAGACTGTTTTCAGGACAAAAAATCCCAAACAAACCAAAAAAACAAAAACCAACCAACAAAATGAAAAACACTAGACCAAATAAAATAAAAATAAAATAAAACAAAATAAAATAAAATAAAATAAATGGAAGGTAACATCCTTTAAAATACAGGAATATCCATCAGTTCTGTTTCTTTTAGAAAGCTTCGATTTTGATTGCACTGCGACTGAAAAACATTAAGAATAACTTGCGTAAGTCAAGTTTATAGAGCTGAAAAAATAGAGCGAGAAATAATTCTGATTAAATTAGATGTCTGAGATAAAATTCTAATGTCATTATATTCTTAGTGTTTTAATGAAGCTTGAAGCTGAGATAAATCTTGAAAAAATGGTTCCCAGTAATTCTTAGCTACATCCTTTTAGTAAAATATAGATGTTTAATCAGTGAAATTGTACTGATTTGGGGAGTTTGCTATGCACTTTACGGAATATGCAGAGGAACACAGTAAAGTACAGAAGTCTACTAAGATTTGTATGACTAACATCATCTCTATAAAGGCAAAGAAATTTTTATCTAGAAATACACTGATGATAATGGAGGATGTCCTTGCTAGCAGCAGCTAAGGAAGCAAGACTTATGTCTCTCTGCAGAAGGAGGTTAGATACTGCTAAAAGTCTAGTCCAAGATGTATGTAAAAGCTCACTAGGGACTATATATCCATCAGATATCCTTTATTTCTGAGGCAGAAGAAATGCAGTAGCTCTTGAGAAGATCTTGGTTTTGTTTTATTACTCTCAGTAGAAATGTCTTTAACATTTGAAAGTGGAAGTAAAAAGAAGCTATCATGGATACAAATAAGCCACCCACACCACTGCAATGTGTAGTAAGCAGGCATAAACGGATATACAAACAGAAGATTTAAACATAAATCTAACAAAGGAGAATTTCAGAAACTTTTTATTTGGGTAAGCATCAGTGCTTTTTCAAACTATCGAAACTATCCATTGCCAGAAAATTACTCAGCTTCTAACCCAGCTTCTAAATCTCTTCCTCTGTATTCACTGCCACTTTTCTAGGAAGGTGAAAAGACACCAGTTTCTCAGAAAGAAAAAATAAAAGGGAGTATTCTGGGACTGGACTTTTCTATCCTAGAAATGACAGAAATACTTTAGAAATATCATGCTGCCATGCTGGCTAGAGATGTGAGGCAGACACATTCTGATAAAATTTGACTGAATATAAAGAAAACCTATGGAGAGAAAGCTATAGTAGATTTAGCAGGCCCAATCATCAATGAATAAAACAGTAGTAACTTAATAGAGTACATGTCCATAGGTATTCCACTGAAATTACTGCAGAGAAGGAGTACTCTTACATGAGACTGTTAACTTCCAAAGGAATTTGCTTCAGAGTTGAATCCTCACTAAAATAATTAATTTGATTTCTTCCATGGTGAAAATAAATAGTGGTGGTATTTTCTGGTATTAACTCTGTCTCCAGAGTTAATTTCAGCTGATCGTTTGAATTAGTAATTCAAGATTCAATTAGTGTAGCAAGAATGCTATAACAAAACTCTATGGGAATTCAGAGCTTTTCTTCTTTAGTGGTCTGCTATGATATTTAAGGGTCCCAAAATGATAATTTTATATGCCAGCCAAAATCAAAATCTGGCATCAAAGTTACATTTCTCTTGCAATTCCCACATTACTACCATATAATCTTAAAAAGACCTTTAATGACATGTAAAGCACAAAGTTTTGTACTTTCTTTAGTGCATTGGTCCCATATATACTTCTGTCAAAAAACCCAACGCATATATTGCCAACAGAGAGCTACTGTTGGCAAGATTATGATATTTCACCTACTCAGTAGTATAAATACAATCACACTTCAGCTAAGGTGGATATTTTTCCTCTTTTTTCTCTCCCTTACAGGTCACTGAGCCAACAGTATACGCAGTGTATGTCAAAATGAAAAGATATTTTTTTCAAATTCTCTGCAAATTTATTTTCTCTCTCTCCACTTGAACTCAAACATTTGAACACTTTTTGCTTGTTACCTCAGTAGTATGGTAATGAGATCACATTTAAACTTGTAAAAAGCACTTTGAATATTTCAGTGGTTCTTCAGAGAGCTTTCATGATATATTGCTTTTGACTGCTCTTGAAGAACATTTCCATTAAGAATATGGAAATTTTATTGAAACCAAATTTTCCACAGGCTTTTTTGTTGTTTTTCTTTTTGATTACACATACAATTAAAATAATAAACTTCCTGAAGGAAGGTTTCAAGCAGTCTGGTAGTGAAGTTCCTGATCTATGTACTCGTAACTCCGTAACACGGTTTTCCTGTAACTCAGTTTGGTTATGAATGGAGACTACAGTCTGAGAGTTCTTTGGTAAATGGAGTGCAACGTAGTTTCAGAAATGAGATGAAAAATTACAACTTTCTGAAATAAAATTAACCTTTTTAATAAGAAATGAAAGCATTTGACAAGTAATGTCTATCCAAAAGATATTTTTAGTCTTAAACAAATATACTTGATTAAAAGTAGCATAAAGCAACATCTGCAATCCAGGAGTTTAATTTCTCTTAACATAGGAAATTAGCTTTTCAAAGAAGGTATATTTCAAGCATTGATTAATTCTATCTTCTTGCTTTAGCCAAAGCCCATTCCTACCTACACAAGACATAAAATAGTTATAAGCTCTATGAAAACCTGAAAAATATGTAAACTGTGGGATTCTGTGGGAAAGAAATATATTACACTAAGAACATGGAGTAATTACAAAGGAAATTGCAGGTGTAGAAAAGCAGTACAAAATTTTAGAAGTGAAGAAAATTCAATCACAGATTGGATGCATATTTGATAATTCCACTCGTTAAGCAATGGTGTCTGAGGAAGCTAGATCTCTGACTCTAGAAATCCACACTCCAAACATGACTAAATATGTATCTGAAATTAAGCACAATAACATAGGAGTTTTTACTTTGGAGACAAAGCAAAACTGACCAACTTTGTCCTCGCAGTTTTCTCACAGCCCTTCGTTTTTTATTCTTCCACTAAAACAGTTTAGCATAATTAAATTAAAAGGAATTCAAATAATTGTCTAAATTTTGGAGCCTGTGTCACTGATTGTAGCCTTCAAGGGCTGGCAGATGCAGTAGCACAGTTTCTCTTTCATTTGTGGCACATTGCCTGCAATTATAAGAAGAAATGCTGCATGTTAGTTGTTTGCATCAGAAAGTGACAGTCTCCACAGCACAGAGATAAAATCATCCTTTTCAGTGCTCAGCTTGATCAGCCTGGGGGCAACAGCTGCTGTCATTTCAGCTGTTTGTTTCAAATGTGTACTTTTTGGTACCTCAAGATGACATTTCTTCTTCAAGCAGAGCCCAAAGCTCACAAAGTCATCCTCCAATGTAAAGAATATAAATTCCTCCCCAGTACTAAACTAAATAACCACCAGCATGCTTTATCTGAAGGTAGGTGCTGGTGAGCTGAATCCTAACCACGGTCAGTCACTTTCCGGTTTAGGGTGTTGCAGAATTATCTTGCACCATGTTTCTAGCTAAAAGGGAGTGGGAAGAAATAAATGCACAAAGCCTCTGATGGTCTTTTCTACCAGAAGAAAATCTCTTTTATGTGTCATATTTAAATACACTTATTTCATGTCCAACCAAATGCTATCACATTCCTGAAGGCTGCAGAAAAGGATGCATTTGTCACCATCCAGCTCTCATCACTGCTAATAATCAGTTTATTTGAACGGAATCTCCCTTGAGGAACATCTAGAATTAATTAGAACTGATCGAACAGCGTAAACCATAATTTGTTGATGCTTCAGCATATATATCTCATCAGTTAGGCCCGTAATAGTGGTAGGGCATGTTATTTGTTTGTAAATACTTGGACAGCTACCATTTTATTTATAAAAAATGCTGATAATTGCTGAAGGGCTTGTGAGTTTCTGCATACATTTTGATTAATTTCCATATTAATGATGTACTATATATCATTCCTCACTAATTATTCCGCAACAGTTATTTTCTTCTAGGAACTTATGCCATCTAATTGACTGAGCAAATACAATGCCATGTGATTTAAGGGACAAATCACAGACCAGGAATATTGAAGTGCAAACTTCAATATTCAAAAAAGAAATAATCCAAATTTCCCACAAAAACTTCTCGATGGTGTTTTCACACTGCACAGCCAAGATAAGTTAGTATTGCAGGTAACACACTTTCAGGAGCAATTGAGGATGTTCAGTAAATAGCAAGCATTGTTCATTCCTGTTATGTGCCATAATATGTATCGGCGTGTCATATAACACACTGTGCGTATACACACCCTTTCGAAGAGACTGGCTTTTTAGGGGAATAAGTTTGGGGCAGCTAGTGTAACCATGCATAATGCTGTGCAGGAGTGCACAGTCTGACCTACAACAGATAGATAAATAGACAATAATAGTGATAATGGCAAGGAGGAAACTAGTAAAGGCACTTAGAGAAGGTGGTGTTTTTTTGATTGTAATAATAAGCTCTTCTGTAAAATTCAAAACCTATTCATAAGCAATGCTTGGCAGACTTTAGACTAGCAGAGATATTCACAAATATTAAATATTAATATTAAGATGTGTTGTTAGAGTTGTTCTCTGTCTTCTCTACAAGACAATGAGGATGACAGAAACCAGCTCTTGAAGATTATTTTTTTGCACTCAAGATGCATAGCTATTCAAAACACAAGGCTTTGCTAATTGCCTACAAACAGACTGGCCCCCACTGGTAGCTACAGCAGGAAGATCTGCAACATTATTAATTTAAACAGACTCTTGTTTTCCCTGGTCACAGCTCAGCCGACGCAGCATGAGGGAGTGCTCGAACAATGATTTCCTCCCTCCTTCCCTGCCTCGACTGTCTCACTCCTTTTCTCCCACAGACCACGGCACTCAGCAGGTTCTGAAAGCCACCATGCTCATTGTGCTTGCTAAATATTGAAATAATAAATTTTGGGGCTCATATAAATTCCAGCATCTGCTGGCTGGAATCAATGGACCAGAAAAGGAGGGTGGTAACAACAGCCTGACAGACCATACATAAATGTCATTGTACTGTTTAAACTTCATCTGTTGTATGTGCTTTAGAGCTTGAAAAAAAATGCAAGCTAAGACAGTAATATCATCTTACTGTGTTAAAGACACCTATTAGTCACGTCCCAGGCAAATAGGGATTTATGACTCAGACATAATTCTTCCAAATATGCCTGCTGTTCATAAAAGGCAGAGATATATGACTCAAAAATAACACTGAGACAGGAATAATTTTACACTTCACTTTGCAACATTGACTTTCCTCCAGAACTTACAGTGAAATCTCCACGTTTTATAAATAGGCATCTGCCAATACTATAGATTTATAGCTACAGCTTCCAAATCAGATGAATTTCTCAGTCAAACAGGAGAAGAATAATTTCAGATAGAGAAGAAAGTTACATGTAGATCTTTGCTGAACAGCTGTACACAAATTACATAGAATCACAGAATTATTTAAGTTTAAAAAAAACCTTTGTGTTCATTTAGTCCAACTGTTAACCCAATACTACCAAGTTCACCACTAAACCATGTCTACACATCTCTTAAATGCTTCCAGGGATGGTGATTCCACCACTTCCCCGGGCTGCCTGTTCCACTATTTGAGCATCATTTCAGTGAAAAACTTTTTCTGTATATCCAGTCTAAACCTCTCCTGGTGCAACTTGAGGCTGTTTCCTCTTGTCCTGTCATTTGTTACTGGGGAGAAGAGACCGACCCCCACATGGATACAAACTCCTTTCAGGCAGTTGTAGAGTGATAAGGTCTCCTCTGACCCTCATTTTCTCCAGGCTAAACAACCCCAGCTCCTTCAGCTGCTCCTCATAAGACTTGTGCTCCAGACCCTTCACCAGCTCCACTGCCCTTCTCTGGACATGCTCCAGCCCCTCAATGTCTGTCTTGTAGAGAGAGACCCAAAACTGAACGCAGGATTTGAGGTGTGGCCTCACGAGTGCCGAGTGCATGGTGATAATCACTGCCCTGGTCCTGCTAGCTATACAATTGCTAGTATAAACTCACAAAGCCTGTGTTATGGCCTTATTTACAGTCTCCATCTTGTTGTAACAATTTGATGCTGTAATTTAAGTACATTCCTATGATCTTTCCCCAATGATTCTTCCAAATTCTAGTTTGGTTCTATCAGAGGAGTGTGCATTTCAAGAGTGAAATGAAAAAAAATATACGTAGGGGAGATACACAGCTGCTGTTTAGGTCTGAGACATAACAAGATATGGATAAATGTTCTTTCACCAAAACTGCTGCAGTCAGGACCCAGTAGCTGCAATGTGATCCCTATGGTAGCCCCTGGCCATTGAAGACCTGGCTAGACTGCTGAGAATGCAGGAGGACATCCTTTATCTGTTCCATCAGCTCTGGTCTGCCTCTCATGTCCTAGGGCACATATGTGTATGGCAAGAAAAAATCCTCTTCTGAAGTTCACTTCCATTTAACTTAGGTCATACTTTTAGGAGGAACTTTGCTCCTTTTCAGAAATCACAAGTTTGCAACAGGTTCACCTTTCAATATAGACAACTGTCTTTTGGTTTCAGTTGCCAGAAACAATGAAGTTCACTGATCTACTCTTTCCTCAAGAACACTTTTCACTCCCTCTTTTTACTGAGCACCATCCACCCACAAGGGATAATCCCTGAAACACCACCATACAATTGTGCCCAGCTGAGCTGAGNAAATACAATGCCATGTGATTTAAGGGACAAATCACAGACCAGGAATATTGAAGTGCAAACTTCAATATTCAAAAAAGAAATAATCCAAATTTCCCACAAAAACTTCTCGATGGTGTTTTCACACTGCACAGCCAAGATAAGTTAGTATTGCAGGTAACACACTTTCAGGAGCAATTGAGGATGTTCAGTAAATAGCAAGCATTGTTCATTCCTGTTATGTGCCATAATATGTATCGGCGTGTCATATAACTCACTGTGCGTATACACACCCTTTCGAAGAGACTGGCTTTTTAGGGGAATAAGTTTGGGGCAGCTAGTGTAACCATGCATAATGCTGTGCAGGAGTGCACAGTCTGACCTACAACAGATAGATAAATAGACAATAATAGTGATAATGGCAAGGAGGAAACTAGTAAAGGCACTTAGAGAAGGTGGTGTTTTTTTGATTGTAATAATAAGCTCTTCTGTAAAATTCAAAACCTATTCATAAGCAATGCTTGGCAGACTTTAGACTAGCAGAGATATTCACAAATATTAAATATTAATATTAAGATGTGTTGTTAGAGTTGTTCTCTGTCTTCTCTACAAGACAATGAGGATGACAGAAACCAGCTCTTGAAGATTATTTTTTTGCACTCAAGATGCATAGCTATTCAAAACACAAGGCTTTGCTAATTGCCTACAAACAGACTGGCCCCCACTGGTAGCTACAGCAGGAAGATCTGCAACATTATTAATTTAAACAGACTCTTGTTTTCCCTGGTCACAGCTCAGCCGACGCAGCATGAGGGAGTGCTCGAACAATGATTTCCTCCCTCCTTCCCTGCCTCGACTGTCTCACTCCTTTTCTCCCACAGACCACGGCACTCAGCAGGTTCTGAAAGCCACCATGCTCATTGTGCTTGCTAAATATTGAAATAATAAATTTTGGGGCTCATATAAATTCCAGCATCTGCTGGCTGGAATCAATGGACCAGAAAAGGAGGGTGGTAACAACAGCCTGACAGACCATACATAAATGTCATTGTACTGTTTAAACTTCATCTGTTGTATGTGCTTCAGAGCTTGAAAAAAAATGCAAGCTAAGACAGTAATATCATCTTACTGTGTTAAAGACACCTATTAGTCACGTCCCAGGCAAATAGGGATTTATGACTCAGACATAATTCTTCCAAATATGCCTGCTGTTCATAAAAGGCAGAGATATATGACTCAAAAATAACACTGAGACAGGAATAATTTTACACTTCACTTTGCAACATTGACTTTCCTCCAGAACTTACAGTGAAATCTCCACGTTTTATAAATAGGCATCTGCCAATACTATAGATTTATAGCTACAGCTTCCAAATCAGATGAATTTCTCAGTCAAACAGGAGAAGAATAATTTCAGATAGAGAAGAAAGTTACATGTAGATCTTTGCTGAACAGCTGTACACAAATTACATAGAATCACAGAATTATTTAAGTTTAAAAAAAACCTTTGTGTTCATTTAGTCCAACTGTTAACCCAATACTACCAAGTTCACCACTAAACCATGTCTACACATCTCTTAAATGCTTCCAGGGATGGTGATTCCACCACTTCCCCGGGCTGCCTGTTCCACTATTTGAGCATCATTTCAGTGAAAAACTTTTTCTGTATATCCAGTCTAAACCTCTCCTGGTGCAACTTGAGGCTGTTTCCTCTTGTCCTGTCATTTGTTACTGGGGAGAAGAGACCGACCCCCACATGGATACAAACTCCTTTCAGGCAGTTGTAGAGTGATAAGGTCTCCTCTGACCCTCATTTTCTCCAGGCTAAACAACCCCAGCTCCTTCAGCTGCTCCTCATAAGACTTGTGCTCCAGACCCTTCACCAGCTCCACTGCCCTTCTCTGGACATGCTCCAGCCCCTCAATGTCTGTCTTGTAGAGAGAGACCCAAAACTGAACGCAGGATTTGAGGTGTGGCCTCACGAGTGCCGAGTGCATGGTGATAATCACTGCCCTGGTCCTGCTAGCTATACAATTGCTAGTATAAACTCACAAAGCCTGTGTTATGGCCTTATTTACAGTCTCCATCTTGTTGTAACAATTTGATGCTGTAATTTAAGTACATTCCTATGATCTTTCCCCAATGATTCTTCCAAATTCTAGTTTGGTTCTATCAGAGGAGTGTGCATTTCAAGAGTGAAATGAAAAAAAATATACGTAGGGGAGATACACAGCTGCTGTTTAGGTCTGAGACATAACAAGATATGGATAAATGTTCTTTCACCAAAACTGCTGCAGTCAGGACCCAGTAGCTGCAATGTGATCCCTATGGTAGCCCCTGGCCATTGAAGACCTGGCTAGACTGCTGAGAATGCAGGAGGACATCCTTTATCTGTTCCATCAGCTCTGGTCTGCCTCTCATGTCCTAGGGCACATATGTGTATGGCAAGAAAAAATCCTCTTCTGAAGTTCACTTCCATTTAACTTAGGTCATACTTTTAGGAGGAACTTTGCTCCTTTTCAGAAATCACAAGTTTGCAACAGGTTCACCTTTCAATATAGACAACTGTCTTTTGGTTTCAGTTGCCAGAAACAATGAAGTTCACTGATCTACTCTTTCCTCAAGAACACTTTTCACTCCCTCTTTTTACTGAGCACCATCCACCCACAAGGGATAATCCCTGAAACACCACCATACAATTGTGCCCAGCTGAGCTGAGAATCTGAGAATTAAAAATATTTATAGCTAATAACATTTGGTGAAGGTTTAACATTATGTGCCATAAATCAACACTGTGTTATTCTTTATTTATCCCTCTTCAACAGTTCACTTGTGCAGTGAAGAAATACCATAAAAGTGATAAACCACAAACCTGAGGAGAAAACAGAAAGTAATGCCCAGAAAGATCTCATGATGTGGCTTAGAGTTGAATTTTGATTTCTTGTATTTCCATATTTCCCAGGCAAGGAGATCTTTGATTGGTGTACATTGGCACAGCTCTTACAGCTTTGCAATAAGTGAACAGCTGCGCTTGCAAAAAGTCTAGCCAGTGTATTGTGCTCTGTAAGGTGTTCTGGAGAAACTAGCTATTTCATTTACCTAATACCCAAAACACAAGTTGTATCTCATCTTCTCCTTATCCCAAGTTATAAACATCATGTTTTTCACAGCAAAGAAACAGTAAGCATCAAATCCTCTGTGAGCCTGCTGTGGTGCTGGTACCTCTGCAATTTACTGGCTTGCATCCGACCAGACCAGTCCTCATCAAGGCCAAAGGTTTAGCAGGTACAACCAGGTCTATGTCACCTCCCTTCATTTCACAGATACAAATAAAGATACTCTCCTGCCTGTCATATGAGCCTCCTGTCTATGACTAGCATGAAATCCAACATACTTCTGTAAAAAGTCAAGAATTAGATTTTAAATTCTCTTGTCCATAATCAGTTAAAATAATGCATCACACTGCTTGAATTCTTCTCTTTGCTAACATAGTCACATATTTGTCATCACAGCACTAGCAGTCATAAGAATTAAGTATCAGCTTTCCTTCCAAAATCTCTGAGACAGTCTCCAAGACTGTCTTAGAAGAGACAAGAAAAACCAAAACATGGCTTTGGGGTTTTGCTGATTTCTTTCTTAAAATAAAATTAATCCCAACAAACCTAAATGAAAACTCAGTACATACTTTAGTTATATTTTCAATTAATTATTGGACACTTCAGGACCTAAAAGTAAGTTAAAAACCAGCAACGCATTTTCCAAGGAAATAACATATGTAAAAACCTGAAAAATTCACAGAAAAATGATTCCAGGAGGAGGGAGTGTGGTTTAAATAAAATACATGAGTAACAGTAGCATCCTGAAAATAAATCAGTTTTTTTTTTCAATTTTTTTGCAATCTTTTTTATCTAGAATCATATTTTAAAGTCAATAATGGAAGTTATGGAAATGTCCTGGTCATCACTCATATGAAGAAACACGGGAGGACAAAAAATTTTGCATACTTCTACCAAAGTAGTTCAGAGTCCTTACTCTGTTCTTCAAGAAATATGAACTTAAAATGTTGTCTTACTGTGACAAACTAAGTATATGCAACTGCACCACATGTTCCAAGTTTATGATGAACTGAAAACATTTATTTAAAACCTTTTCAGGGTCCTGCTATGGAAAAAACCACAGTAGCACATTGTGGTCTATAAATTCCAGAAGCTCTGTAACTAGTGATTATGGAAGATAGAATGCAGTGTCTTCCTCCATACTGTTTAGGCACACAGCTGCTGAATGTTGTTTTCTTTCCTACAACCTATTTGTTGGTCTTCAAAGCTGCTCTTTGTTTTCACTTCATTTATGCACTGCATATAGAAGTTTAACTGAATCCATTAGTTAACATATTTAAGCAAATAATCAGGTTAGATGAGGGACACCAACAGCCACATAATGTGGCTGTTCTTCTGAACACTTTATTTTTACTACTCAGCACCCTTTTTTCTGTAAGTCCACTGGACCTCTGAAGCCTTGTGCTGCACTTCCTTCAACCAACTCCACCTCAACAGGAATCTTCCAGCTACTGTGTAATACTATAAAGTGATATGAGCTATTAACCAGCCAATTAACCATACAAAGCTATTCAGCCTTCAGTCTTCTCTCCAACACTATCTGCCTCCATCTGCTTCTCCTTGCATGCTTTTTGTAGGTATTGTGGTAGGATGGTGCAAATTGGGATAAAGATAATTTTTTTTTTTTTTTAAATTACTGCAATGAGAAGAAAGAGAGAGGATGATTTCCAGAAAAATTCCATACTGGGTATACAAATGGAAAAAAGGTAGTTTGCCTGTTGCCTGTCTGAAAGGCTTTTATCCAACTAATTTTTTCACTGCAGGGGGAAAGTAAAATTGGCATGCACTTCTCTGGCAAGTTGTTGGTGCCTGAGTGCCCTGACTGTCAACCCCTCCTCCTCCTCCTCCAGGCTGACTGTCAGCTTGTCTCTGCCTGTTCTGGGGAAGTTAGGAATACAGAAATCTTGGGGAGAAAGCTGTGACTGAGAGCTCCTATTCACCTTTTTCCTGTCAACGGAAAAATAAAATAAAATTAAGAGCTTTATTAACAGTAGCATGAGAAGCAAAGTGTCTGGTAGAAGAAAATCCAATTGATTTTAAGGTCTGAGGCTCATTCATGACATCTGAGAAAAATGGTATGTAGATTTATTTCCTTAGAAAAAGGAAATCCTATTTGTTAAGGCAGATAAAAAGACATGTAATCATTTTTTTTGTATGGATTCAAATTAACATGATAAATTAACCAAGTGTACTATCCTGAATTTACTGCCAGGTTCCATATATTATATACAGAGAAGTAATAACCATGAACATTTTCTGATTTGGAAAGGAAACAAAACCAATGATTTTTCTTTAACTGTTCCCAAAAGTTTATAGTAATGCTTCCTCATTTTGTGCCTATCTGTCAGGGTTGCAACAATTAATTTCTCTGAAATTTTATTTATTTTTATTAATAAAGACAATAATCAAGCTTACTTTCCCTTTTCCCAATATGACTCCCTAAAGTGACTTTTGGGTGACTGCCCTGAATGACTTAATGAATTTAACAAACATACAAAACGTAAATGGAAGCCTCAGGAAATTGTTGCTCGCTGACCAAGTTTTGCTTATTCTTCTGGCTTCCACTCAGAGATGTGGATAAGTTCCTCAAAGCAGAGCAGACTGAGTGTAAAAAAGTACAGCATCTGACATGGTGAACGTGGAAAAATTAGTATTTTTTCAATTGAGAATGGGTCAAAGAAAATTTTGGCAGTCAGTGGCTTAAGTCACCGCTGGGATGGTTGAAGAAACCAATCATTTAACCCTCTGATACAATCGGGAAAGTATCAGCTCCCCAGGCTCATCCCAGTGTGCTGCCTCCTATGTAAGTTCTCAGGTCACAAGCAGATTCCTCATATTTTACCTCTGTATTAACTATGCAAATGGGAAATTATGTAAGCTCAGGCATCAGTAAAACATGAAGTATGCTGTGCTTGAAAATGCCTTTTCTGTTGCCATTGTCTGTAGATTGAGAGGGTGGCTGCCTTAGCAGGGCTGGATACATGTGTGCTTTGTATTAAGCTTTCTCCAGTTAAAGTGTGTCACTATTCAGCCTTTGATACCCCTGAGTCAGAGCTGAGTGGCAGAGACGGCTCAGTGAGATCTCTGCTGCTCTGAGCTCCTTACCATCATTCTTAATTGCTTATCCTCACGGCTCATGTGCAGTACTTTTTGGAATAGCACCAGTCTGTGTGTGTGCCGACTTAGAAAAACCTTTCCAGGACCTGCACTAGCAGCACGAGATCCATCCACTCTGTCCAGTTTTTACTTCCCATTGAGGTTATGTTGGCACACTGTGAAAACAGCTGCTCAAGCTGCTATCTTTCCTTCCTTTCCCCCAAGGTTTTTTTCAAGTCCGTGCCAACACTTAGAGATGGAGTTGATTACATCTTCCTTGCCCTGTTCCTGAGATTTGACCTCATACTCAGATGCTTCCAATATCTGCTGTATCCTTTTTATAATTTATAATAATAAATCTTGGGCAGAATTTCTCTTTTGAAGCTGTTTTGAAGAGAGTTCAGCTAAAACTCGCACATGTCAATATGTTGACAGTCACATATTGAACACACTATGCCAGGAATCTGTGAAAACCTCTTGAGAGTTTAACCTGTGCAACTTTATACGATTTGTGGCCTCGCTTCCTGGGGAATTGATAATGAATCAAGTTACTGTGGCTTACCAAGCATCTGCTGAGCTACCTTTCACATATACTGTATGTTCTTAGCTTGCAACAATTGTGAAGTAAAATGATTTATCTGAGCTCTTTCACTATGGGTTAAGCTATACTAGATATGAATTAAGTGTGCAGATATATGCCCTTATTTCAGTTCATGATGTATTTTGACTGCAAATGCTAACTCCTACCAGAGTAAATATTTGCCTCCACACTAGTGGAGGGGGAAGGGAGGCAATATTTGAGCAAGAGCTCCCTTGCCCTTAGAAAGTGAAAGCCATCAGCCAACTTTGCTGTGTTTCTCGGTGACTGCAGGACAGAACCAAGTGTTGGGAGTTTCTGTGTCTCTTTGCTCACCATGTTTCATAGTCTGTTTTGGATGTTGGAAATTCCCTGGAGGACGAGGGTAAAAAAAAACGGAGCCTTTTGGTCTACACTGGGGAAGCAAGTACAAGGATTTCACTGGGGAAGGCCCACAGTGCTTGTCAGCCTGCAGGACCACTACAAATGTTGCTGAGTGTACCAAAGATCAAATTAATGGCTCTGCCCTGCAGCTTATTTTTTTCTGCCAAGAATGGCACACAATGAAAGAATACTATCATTACTCCTTCTGTAGGGTTAATTCTTTCTGGGTATAAATTTTTAACACTGGGGTTCCATGAGCAATGCATTATACTATTGCAGAGTACCTAACATGTAAGATATACGTTCATCTATAACATGTAGACAAGTCATGATTACATAAAATATAATCTAGAGTGAGGATTTTAAGTTCTCCTGTCTGGTCACTGCAGTCTTGGCTTATGTAAGTACTTGTGATTTTGTGTAGAGTTTGCTCAAGGCCAATGCAGGAAGAATTTCTTCTCCATTCATCTGCTGTCTAGACGAGCATACTTTTAAAGCTGTACAAGCTGTTTCTGGGTTTCCCTGCTAACGACTGTATCAACTTTGTTCCCAAAGAACTGCAGTGAACTTCAGTGATGTTTACTGCAAGCATGATATTATTCCGAATATTTTCTGAAATTTTAATAGAATAATATTTTATTGATCATTTGTAAGATGATTAATAAAACATCAGCCCCAAGGAAGGAGCTAGGTAAATGTTTAAACAAGATCTAGCATATGATGAAAAGAGCATTATTAAAAGGAGGCAAAATGAAGCTTGCAGATTGCACGTGTTTTTGTTTGTTGGTTTGTTTTTTCAAAATTAGTCTTTTGCAGAATTTATGAATTTAGCACCAGCAAACCCAGGATGTTTCCTTCTAGAATACATATCTCTGTAGTAACACTCACTTTGAACAAATATGATGCATATTCAAATGTAATTTAAAAAAAAAGGAATTTTTAATTTAAAAATTAAATAACAATTTAAACACATGCAAATATTGTACGCTTAAAAGAAACCTTTTTAAAGCAATGAAATCCTTTATGAGATTCTAACCCATGCACTTCTGTTAGTACCTGCCATATCTCACAGGATGAGAAACATCAGGGTCTTAATCAACTCATATAAAAATGTCAAATTAAATCTTAGCTATAGGTGGAAAGACAAAAAGAAAGTTGTATTTATTTTGGTTTCTCCTAATTTTTAATGCTACCTAAGAAAAAACCCTCAACATGAGCAACAGTCCTGAAAACAGTTATATAATCAAAACACATTTTATAATTAGCATATATTAGAAAGCTACAGAAATGCTAAATCTCTTTTATTTTCTTAATTTATGTCAAAAATTAATTAAATCAGTCTCTTATTAACAAGTATCTATTTTGTTTGAATTGCAGAACAATAATAATAATACAGTATGCAGTTTAATAGTAACAACTGCTTCTATTGAAAGAATTCATCGTTCTTTGCTTCTCTATCAATAGAACTGAAAGCTCTCTAAGTTTTGAGAATAAGTGTATCACACATCCAGCCCAAAGTGATAATTAGATTGTCAATAATGTTCTTCCTTACATCCATTTGACTGTAAATTGAATACAGCAAATACTGTGGTTTTCATTTAGTTTTAGCAGGCAAGTATTTAAATAGGTATTGAATAAGTTACATTGGTAATTGTTTTAGGTAGCATCAGGATCTAAGAATAAGCTTTTTTTTTTTTTTTTTGTCTTATTAAATGGAAAAGGAGTCTCTGTAGATGTAGTCAATGCAGAACGCAGTGGTAGTGATACTTTTATAATACTCAGCTGGATTTTAATTAGCAAGTCCACTTTGTGACTCATCATTCATAATACTCCACAACCAGGAAAGGCATAGATTTAGTCACTATGTTTTAACCCAGTAGATCACAGAATTTGCATATTAGGTCTCATAAAGAGATGTGAACTTTTTCATATGCTGCATGTAGACCTTTTTCCCACATACGATATTCTATTTGAACCTCTTGCTTGCCAGTGAAGTCATATGAATACAGAAAGGAAACTCCATATAGAAAAAATATTATGGAGGCAGAAATCTCAAGAGATTTATAACATTCTGTGCATTTGATTAGCGTGACAGTTAGCCCTTCCTTAAGACAGGTTAAATGAAGTGGTTTAGATTTCATATAACAAAGCATGCACTGCAAGGTCCTCTAAGAATGTGGTAATTTGTTGTAATTTGCTACTTACTTGGACTTTTTCTGTCAGAGACATTGAAATTCAGCTTCAATTCTACATAGAGAGTCCCCACCACCATCTACAGATCTATTCCTTAATTAAACCATACAGCTGGAGCAGGACTTCAACTTGTTTGAAGAGGGAAGCCCAAATTTTTCCCAGGAAAATTAAATAATATGGCTGTGCCTTGCTGTCCCTTCAGCAGATCTAACATTAAAAAAAACCCCAAAAAACCAACCAAGTAAATTACACATTCAAGGCACTTGAAAACAGCAATGACGACCAAAGAAAAACCTGTCGCAGATGTGAGCTGCTCCACTCTGGGTAGCTCCATATGCCTTATCCACCTCGGGCTTTAAAGCATTAAATAAATAACCAGGAGGTTTCTCCTCTGTAAGAAAAGTGTCATATCTGAGAAGATTAATTCTAACTGCAACATCAACCACCTGACTGCTAGCTCTGTAAAGCCTCACAAAGAGGACAACTCTCACAAGAACTTCTAAACTAAAAAACCAGAAATAGCATGTACCATATATATAAACACATATTTATGCAAATCCATACCGATCTAAAAAACAAAACAAAACAAAACAAAATAAAATGCGCTTCAGATTTCATGTGCCCTCCTACTAAGGAAGGCAGACGAAGCTTGAAGCATACTTTTCTATACACGCAGATGAGATGGGAGAGCCGCAGTTTGCCTCAATTTAAAGGTACAGCACCACCTGCTGTCAGCACACATCGCGGTGGGCGAGCACCGCTTTCACCTATTTCCACTTCGTTTCACTTGATCGTTGCTGGAGCTTGGACTGTCTACAGGTATTCTGGTAGTATCACTAAAGTTAGGATGACATGTCTAAACTGAGTCAGAACAGCTTTTTCAAAATGCAATTCACTATTTCAATTTGGATAGAACAGAAATGAAGATAGTGATCAAACAAACTCTTCTTGGTATGTGTATGAGATTTAATTTGACCTCCAGAGTTAGCAACACCGTAATTTAACTCATGATTGAAAATCTAGTGCCAAGATTATATAAGCTCTCCCCAACAGGATAATTTTTAACATGTTTTTGTATGGAAAATATCTGGTTGCTTCTATAAAAGTTTCTCTTATTTTCTCTAAAAACTAATATTTGCAAAAATTTACTTCTTAAATTAAAAATTGTGACATCTTGCTATAACACAGTATCCACCACTTCAGAATTATACCACTTTATTAAAATTATAATTTAAAATATATTAATTTCTGAGGCAAGTTGTATTCATATTCATATACACTTCTTAAGGCTTGAATATAGATGAGAATAAAATTTCACTTATATACTTTAGATTAGCATTGTTGAAATGTCAGGCTATTGCTTGGGTTGTGAGGTCTCCATGACAGGGATTAGCATTTTATTATATGTTTGCTTAGTGACTTCTATAATGGGACCCTGCTTTGGCCTCATATTCATACCAGGAAAGAAAAGTAAAACCAATCATAAACAAAAAGTGCTCAGCCCTATGAATCGAACTTTCCTAAAACTCCTAAACCCAGTCTCCAGAGCAGCTTCATGAACCCTTACAAAGAAACCTAAGGAAAACACAACCTTCCTGGCCCCATTAAGTGTATTGGAACATCACCTGACTTTTCAAACCTACTAGAAAGATGACTGTTCAACACACTAATAACCCAGCAGCTAACCAAATCTATGAACTAACATCAGATTTTGTCATTTTGATTTTTCAAACTCCTGTCTAAAATTTCAGGTAGATAAAATCAGTTAATTTTCCCAGGTTCTCACAGGAAGAAGTGAAACTTCCTCAGTGGAGCACTGATGGAGTACCTGATAACCCCAACTCTTCCAAGGTTTTTTTGATGGAGTCCAAAAAATTTTCATTCAATTTGTTGTTGTATTTCCGTAATATCTTTTCTACGGACCTCCTGTTTCAACAGGCACTTAGGATTGCTGCCATCTTCACCGTAAGCAAATGTAATAAACCCCACTGGAGTCACAAGTCCTGTATTCTTAGAGCTTGTGCTCAGTGGGAGAGAGAACTGGCAGGATACATGGAGACCTGTGCCAAACCCATTATTAATTCTTCAGGTACTGTTAGCAGCTTCAGGCTACAGAAAAAGAATTTACTTAGAAAAGCAATAGGGACTTTTATAACACCTTACAAGGTGAACAGACATTTTTAGCTCTAAATAGCTCTAATAGTTTTCAGGGAACAAAGCACATAAATCTCAAAGTTGTGCTTTGTTGATGTATATTTTGTGGAACTATACTTATTACTATGAGTATTTAAAAAACTGCTTGTTAGGAAACTGCTAATTTTTATTGCCTATTGTGCTAAGCATCCAGATGTCCTAAGTAACTCTGGATTTCTATAGTTATACCAAATACCAAATCAAATTATATTATTCATATAGATTTTGTCACAATCAGAGCTCTCCAGACACAAGTATTTGAAATGTCTGTTCCTCTAGTGTAACTGGCTTGTATGATCATGGTACTAACTATTGTTAACTCAGTAAAAACACATTAATTGATGACTTTCTGAAAGATACAGGCTGGCCAAGAAATGAGATTCCGTGGGAATACAGACAAGAAAAAAATTGCAGCTTCAATGAGATGCTATAAAATCGAAGATATTTTCATATTGAAAACCAATGTTTTGCTTCTGGTCAGCCAGTCAGACCAAAACATGATTTAAACAGACATGCTGTTGGTTAATCAAGACTTTTGATTATATCTGGGTTTAAACTATTAACTGCAGACAGCAACAACTTTTCTGAGGAGATGAGCACACTGATAGGGCTGGAGTCATCATGATACGAGCAAAATGCATAAAAGGCCTTTTGTTTTCTAGAGCATGTTTTGAGGGAAAAAAACCCAAGTCTTCACCTTTCCTGACTCCAGACTCTTTCCCATCTAAGCAGCAGCTCCATCTAACCACAAATGTTGTTGCTGTCAAAATACAAAATTGGATCATTGACACATTCGAAAGGCGGGTATGAGCATTATTTATTGGATATGAAGAGTTCTGAACCTTTTCCTTTTGCTGGTTTTGTACGGCTGTGTTTTAATCCAGCTTGTTTTTTCTATGTACCAGGTTATAGCAGTGTAAGGACAGTAGCTGATAATAAAGAGGTCAAACCCCATCATTTGGATTTAAACACAATCCTGCAGAACTCAGAACCATTTAGACATTGACTTCACAGATGGAAAACTGCAGAAATCTCAGACTCTCGAGAACTTCTAGTTCTCGTCCTAGAAGTATCAGACGCTCAACACTTGCTTGTCTTTGGGAACAACTGAGAGAATTCTAGTGTATGGCAGCAGTAGGTCTAAGAGACAAACTCGGTCTTTATGAGTAAAGAATTTGAGGAGTACTGAACAATATTCAATTTAATATCATATCTATAGACAATAAATGCAGAGATTTGAGGATTAAATTAATGTAGAAACTTAAGCAGGTACTTGTGCTACAAATTAGCTTTATATGTATTTAAAATCTTGTGCATTTCAGAATTAAGTGAACACCTGTAAATTAAGAATTTTAATACGCTTCCCTGATCAAAATATTAAATAAAAAGCAACCAATAATCTTTTTTCATTGATCCGGTAGTATACTATAGTCCAATAAAAAGGAAATGTTTTAACAGTAAGCATCATCTAGTAACATAAAAGGAAAAGAAACATATTTGTAGTAAAATTTTTAGGTGACAATATGTATTAAAAAATAAGGAAGACTTATTTATGATATTACATTGGATGATTTTTCATGTTTTCTGGTTTTCCTGGGTCTATATACATAGAGAAAAATCAGCACGCTACTATGTCTCAAATATGAACCAGCCATAACATGTACAGAAAAGGGGTGTATGTGGGGAACAACATGTTTTATTAAGGTTTCTAACTTTAGCATGTTAAAATACGTTTGGAAACCTGTCTAAAATTTGGATGGCTATCCAAAATAAAATTAATTTCCAATCTGTCCCAGAATTATTTTCAGTGGTTTGGCTACCTTTTGAAAACAAACAAGAAAAGCAAAACCCTCATTCTGTCTCTAAACAGGAACCTTTTTAAAAGATGTAGTTGAGAATCCAGCCTCCCTAGTTAAATCTCTGTGCTTGTTTAATTGGTTCTCCTCCCAGTACTGAGTTGTTAATTAAATCTCAGTAATAAGCAACTCCTCAGCATGGATTTTTACTATAGACGGTTTCATTTACCAAATTCTTCTTCTGCTTGTTTTCCTGTTGCAACGCTGAAGGTCTCCCCATTTTGGTCTTGTTCTCTTTTCTCTTTTACTGTCTGATAGAAGAGAAAAAAACACTTGGATATTCAATCCTTTGTACTACATAATGATTCTAGAACTAGGTCTTTCTCAAATACAAATACTGCCTATTTTATGGTCACTGTTGCTTTTATGACACAAGATTAAGTCCATACGTACCTTCACATTAATCCCAATATCAGTGTCTGCATCTTTACCAAAAAAAAAAAAACCCAAAAAACAAAACAACCAAACCAAACCCAAAATCCTCCAAACTTAAAAATGGTTTGTGTACTATGGCAACAGTAATTCTGTTGGATTATAAAATCATCTTCAATTTTTTTCTGCTGCTATTTTTTCTTCTTTTTAGATTCTTTTTGAAATTTGCATCTACAGAAAGATAGCTACAACTCTGATATATCAACTCCTTCACAACTAAGGAAACTCTTCAATAAAAATTGTCTACAGCATTGGTTTGCAAAGTCCATTAAAAAAAATTATGCCAAAACAATAAAATAGAAACATCCAGACCTATGAAATCTATTTGTGCATTTTAATACCTACTAAGCATTCCATTTAAAAGAGCCAGGACTTTCTTTGTAACACATTTTAGAAGTATTATTACATCAACTATAATAAGAACATGGAACAAATTACTATAAAGGAAGAAATAAGCAAAAACCAGATTATGTCAGGTGTACAGTTAAAATTCTTGCTTTTTCTTGGTAGTTTTGTTGTCTTTAAACAAGTCTTTGTTGTTCCGTAAAGTGTGATTCTGGATTTTTTTCAAAAAACACATTTTTCCCTCAGCACTTTGTACATATATACACCAGACCTGAGCAAATATAAATTGCACCAGGAATAACACTTTAAAAAGCCGTACCTTCAAAACAGCAAGAGAAAAAAGTGACAGCGACTTGTTGGCAAATATATTTCAAAGCATAGCACTAGACTGCAAGAGTTCATGTTAACTTGTCAAAAATAAATAATTTTTTTTCTTTCTTGAACTCAGCAATTTTACCAGGCTTCAGACATTAAAAACTGCTCACAGAACAACTCCATTTTATTAATCACATTTTTTTTGCTGATTAAGCAAACCCCTAAGAACTATAATTCCTGGAAGTTGCCTATTGGTTTGATTCACCTTGACTTCTGAGCCAGGATTGAATAGGAATGTTTATTTGTGAGTGAACTTTGACAATGTTTTTGCTTTTGTTTATTTGGTGGATTGTTTGTTTGTGGTTTTTTGTTGGGTTGATTTTGTTTTCGTTAATTGGTAGGAGACCAGTGTTACAGCTAAAAAAATCAGAAAGCAATTTTTTGCTTCTCTATGGGCAAAACAGTCTGTGCTGACAATATAGTGCCCACCTGAGGCACACTTCCCAGCTTTATCTTCTGTCTCTTTCACATGAAAAGTCTTCCCTCATGGGTTCATGATGGATATTTTAATCTACTGTTCTGCTTTGAATCATGTTGGGGTGTTTTTTTTATTATCTATGATGAATCTGATTTTTAAAGATGTAGCTCAAACAGTATTTTACCAATTCTTATAATCTTAAAATGGAACAAAAATTTATGCTAGAAGCATGAAATATTAAGGCTAACAAGATTGTCTTATATGTCTAATCTCATGAGGTTTAGGTCCATTCATATATTCTTTGAAAACTAACAATCTTTGCTTAGGACTGACAGTGCTGCAATGCTGGAAATATATCTTACTATAAAACAATCCTTCTAAGGCTTGTGAAAAAAACAAATCTGGTTATTTCAGTGTGATTCCTACCACGCTTCTTTGTTTATCACAGAAGAAAAAAAAAAGCAAAAGGAAATCTTGCCTTCTGGTCACTCCAGAAAAGAGATCAAGTCACATGGTAACCTCGAATAAATGATGCCTCCAGATTACAGCTGGTGCTTTAAATTCCCACAGTAGTAAGAAAGACTGTGTTTTGACAGTCGTTATGGAGCAAATCCTCCAGAGAAAGAACAGGTTTTCTCTTATGGCTTAGCCACAGACAACTTGTCTACCTTTTGACAAGTCGTACTTATGTCTGTATTTACCATTTAAATAAAGGTGGATATTTAATTTCTTCCATTCTTTGAAATTTCTTAGAATTTTGAAACACCATCTCTCTTTGGGAACATTGAAGCAAAAAGGAACATAAATTATTGTAGATTAATCTAGATAATACTGCAATTTTGCAATAATATTCTTTTTTTGTAGACTTCCTTCACACAAAATCCTTTCCCAAAACTTGCATTTTTTAAATAATAAATTACAGATAATAGAATTACAAAATATTTTGGTTTGGAAGGGATCTTTAAAGGTCACGTAATCCAATGCATGTGCAATGAGTAAGGACATTTTTAACTACATCAGGTTGCCAAAAGCCCCTGTCCAAAGCGAATAGAATTATTTTCTCTCACGGGACTATGATGAGCTCATGTAGACATGCTTGATGTAATTTTTTTGTAACTGCTAATTGGCATTTA
This sequence comes from Ifrita kowaldi, assembly GCA_013398055.1. Taxonomy (NCBI): domain Eukaryota; kingdom Metazoa; phylum Chordata; class Aves; order Passeriformes; family Cinclosomatidae; genus Ifrita; species Ifrita kowaldi. The sequence continues at coordinate 5,406 of VZRS01006744.1, read as the reverse complement.
AGATATCTGAAACACGATCTGGTTTGGTTTTTTTTTTTCCCTTTTTTGTTGGTATTTTTCCCCCTCTATGTCTTTACATAGCAAATATCTGTAAATGAATAATTCAAAACTGAAGCTTGTGCAGCTGTCTAAATTTTCAAGCAACATGATATGAAATATTTTTTTAATGCAAATAAAATGCATTTTACAGAGTTCTGTTTAAAATTCCTTTTTAATATGAACCTTTAGAGAATGTTTAAAAATGCATTTTCTGAGCTTTTTCTGTCCTATGTTGACTCTTAAACAAAGTAAATATTTAATAAAGATACCAGGGGAGGAAGCCACCTGGGCACCATAGGCTATTATATTTAATAAAATGTTAAGTGACAATATTAAAGTGGGGGGAAAAAAGTTTTATTTCTGCCATGGGATATTAACACTTTCCATCTTTTTTACATTTGGTCATGTATCCAAGCTACTCTGGTTCTTCAAAACTTGAATGTCATGGCAGTAGAAAATTAAGAAGCACTGTGACACTGATTTAGTTTGAATATCTGTAAATTCTCAAATGCATTTAAGATCTATTACTTCTTATCAGTTCAGCGTCAGTATTAGCTATCAGCCACTTATAAAGAAAATAACAGCAATACGGATTAAATGTCAGTTGGCAAAATTATGAAGTCACCAGCACACCTGTGTGTGAAATGACCCAATCTTTCAAGTGAACCATCTTTAAGTTCATTTCAGAGATGAGGTGTTTTAGAAAATAGATACTGACTGATGAAGTACGGACTTTAAGGAAATCGTTTCATTGAATATACTTTTCAAACAAAGAAATTAGGATTAAAAACTATGTTTGGCATTCCAGACAACCACTAAATATCTTCCACAAGCCATAAAGTATTTGGGATGATGTAAACCAAACCAGCTTTGTTCTTTTCACCACATTATTAAAGGAACTTGTGTATACAACCTGAATGTCTGCATGCCTTAAAGTAAAACTGCCAAACACCAGGCACCCACAAGAACCCCTCACTCATCCTCCCCTGCCACAGCTGGGCAGAGGAGGGAAAAACTCATGAATGAAGCGTTCATGGGTTGAGACACGGACCGGGAGAAAACACTCCAAGGGCAAAACAGGCTCATCTTAGAGATACAAAGCGAGTTTACTGNTTCACCAAGGCCTGCAGAGGAACCTCAACTCTGGCGCCTGGAGCAGCTCCTCCCCCTCCTTCTTCACTGACCTTGGTGTCACCATGTTGTTTTCCCTCACATGATCTCACCTCCCCCTCTTCTCTGACTGGAATTAAAACTGCACCCAAACTTTGTTTTGATTTTCTTCTTAAATATGTTATCACAGAGGCATTACCAACCTCTCTCATTGGCCCAGCCTTGGCCAGCAGCATGTCCATCTTCAGAACCATCAGGTATTGCCTCTGCTGGACACGGTGGAAGCTTCCAGCAGCTTCTCACAGAAGCCACCTCTGTGGCTCCCCTGCTACCAAAAAGCAGGCTGGGCAAAATCAACACAAAGACTCAGAAGACACAAAGAATAGTAAGAAAATCTGTCCAACCCCAATCTTTCCAGTGTCCAAAATAATGAATAATGTTTTGGGCTAGTTGTGTCATTAATAATTTTATTCCTGTCTCTTTCAAGACAAGCTGAAGTTCTGAAAAAATGTTGCAGGCACATGTCTTGTTCTTCCTGTGATCATGTTTCTATTTCTTTCCAGAGTATAGAATCACTGGAGTCATATACTCTAACTTTTCTTTCCACTATTAAATTTTCCAAGAACAATAGGTGCTTTGAAAATTACTGAATAAATAAAAATATATTAATTTATGTACTTAGACTGAAATTGTATTGCCATTTAGACCTAAGGCACATAGGCTCTCCTGTAAGTCTTTGCTTAAAATTTAATAATAATACGACATTTAAAATGACACGTTAAAATCAATATATAACAGCTGAAAAACTTATTTGTTAAAGATAAATTTCTCACCACTCTTTGAGTAATCTCTCTAAGTAAAGTCTAAAATCTTGAATATTGTCTTTCTAACACATATTTCACAGAAGCAAAAATACTCCTTAAGTAGTTATCACAAGTTCTGCTTTGAAATGAAGTTAAATACAGGCTTATTTTCAATCTATTTTAGATAAAATTATCAATCTAATTTGTGCCTCATCTAATAACACTAATATCAATGAGTTTTTCAATCAATTTACTATGTTTTCACCAACATACGGAGGTGTCTAGAGTACAGGTCTTAGGAGGAGCAGTGAGGGAGCTGGAGTTTTTCAGTCTGGAGAAAAATAAAGCTCAGGAGGGACCTTATTGCTCTCCACCAACTGTCTGAAAGGAGGCTGCAGCAAGGGGAGAGGTTGATCTTTTCTCACAAGTAACAAGGTATAGGGCAAGAGGAAATGGCCTTAGGTTGCACCAAGGGAGGTTTAGATTGGATATTAGGAAAACATTTTTCATGGAAAGGGCTGTCACGCATGGGAACAGGCTGCCCAGGTAAGTGATTGAGTCACTATTCCTAGAAGTGTTCAAAAGGGGTGTGGATGTGGCATTTGGGAGCATGGTTCAGTGGTGAACACAGCAGTGCTGGGTTAACATTTGGACTCGATATTTTAAAAAGTTTTTTGAGATTCTACAATTCTATGTATGTTATTTACAAAGTCTCTATTGATATTGATTTAACACAAATGTATCATCTAAACATAGAGAGACAAACATTTTAAATTCATTGCTTTTGAACAAAGAGAAAATTAAGTCCTTTCATATAAGAGCTATGGAGTTAACCTGTTAATTTTGTATCTCTTAGAAGGACTGTAATGATGGAATTTGAGGAAAACAGAAACTAATGCACATTAAGGAAAAAATACACCACCACTGGTGCATCTACTTGAAACTAGGAAAGTCCAATGATATAGTGAAAGAGAAAAACTCTTAAAAAGTAATGAAAAGTTGCTGAAGGAAATAAAGATTCAGAAAGACTGGAACATTCATGAAAGAGATTACAGGATGTTTTATGCTTATAAATCATCGGTCTTTGAAAAATAACTAAATAGGTAGAATTTGAGTGGGAAAAAGTTTAAATGCTCATTCAAATGAGATTAAAAAAAAATTAAAGCAAGTACTTCAGGCAACTTTCCTGTTAGAATTTACCACCCTTATATGTGACACAGCATATGATACCATGACATTGTTATCTTAGTAAAAATTTTAACAATGGGCTAGAAAGACTCTTGCAAGTGTCAAACTAAAATTGGGGCAGATGTAACTTAATGGTACAATTGCAGGGGGGAAATAAACACAGGGAAAGCTTGTGTCTGTGCTCCAAGAATCATTATTCTTTCTCTAAGAACTGAGATTCTCCATCTTCCTCTCAACTCACTTCTGGATATTTCACTGGCATGGTTTTAAGCTGGCAAATTTTAATAAATCAGGCGCATTATTCTAATGTATTAGTGAAAGACAAGTTTCCAACTCATTAAAATGCTGATAATCTTCTGAAAGCCCTCAATTGACTTTTCAATTACTTCAACAACAAACATGACAGATTCTGAGTATAAAGGCATTCCTTCAAAAATTACTTGTTGTCAGGAAACCAAATACCTATCTACTCTGCTGGAGGTGGGTAGGGCATAAGAGAAAATTTCTATATGTATTTTCATTTAAATGAATAGATTTTATGCATCTGCTGCAGACTGGAACATTGCTATGTGCCTGTCTTCAACAGGAACATTATATTGAATAAAGTATAACTCCTCAGCTTTATTCTTAGTCCAAGTTCTGTCAGCAGCTAGGATTTAATTTGGAGAATTTTTTTATAAGAAATATTTTCCTTAATTTCTTTCATCACACAGCTTTTTAATTAGATCTCAAGTTAGTAAACATACTTAATCTCTCACTCGGCATTCCTCAGGCTGATGATGGCCATGTTATACTGAGATTAAAATGTCTCCAAAGTTGTTTTGGCTTGTTGGTTTGTTTTTCTTTAAACACTCTTCAGGCTGGAAACCCTTTGGCAATGCCTTTAGAAATATGGACTGCTTCCTGATTTTATTTTCTTTTTCTTTCGTTTATTTTTCCTTCAGTTTATAAAATATGCAAACTGACTAAATTCCCTCAGTATATGAGCAGTGGAAAGAATACAGTTGTTAATAGCAGGTTTTGAATCTTGACAGAAAAGCCAATTTACAAGACTTGACTAACAAAAATAAATATTCCAAGCAGCCATCACTTCAAACTTCTCTTCCTTACTTGCTCATACACCACACTGTGAAATAATACATTGTGTGCATAAGCAACCCAGTGTGGCAGTAGAATCAAGCTCTACCAAAACAAGCAGGAACAAATTGTACACTGAATGATTTACTATTTAAAAAATTTTTCTTACCTCTGATTTCAGTTGAATACAAAACCACTAAGTAGTACTTATATTTGTCTCCACTATTTTTATTAATTTTTAGTGCAAAGCTCCAAACATTCATCATTATAGCAAGAGCTACCCTTCATTCCATTTATAAATTCATTCATTTAAAAACTGTCTAAAGCTCCTAATAATTAGTCACAGGTAGTTGAACAGGGAAAAAAACCCAACTCATCACCACTCTTTGGTTGTGAATCATGTGAGTTTTCACTTATCAGTATACTATCAGGATAACACATGGTCCTGTTCAGAGACCCTTACTGCACTCCATTGAGCTTCTTGCTGCACAAACATTGAAAGTTGTCTTAAAGGAAATTTAAGCAATGAAACTACAGGAAGAATTGTAGTAAAGAAAAGCACAGAACATTTAGGCTGTCAGCACCTTCATATATGCGACACAAGACAAGAAAAACTTAAGGAGAATTTTGAAGAGAAAAACATTTAAAACTACTAATGTATTTGTAGGCAGAATGATGGGAAGCACTAGAAAAAGCCTGGCTGTGCTTAAATGAGGAGCATGATGGAAGCTGCCAGCACAGACTGGTGGTCTGCACCAATATTTGTGACAATGAATTAGAGATGACAGGAAGGGTGGAAGATGGACTAATCGACCTCAGAGTGACAGTGATAAGCTTGTACTGTTTTACAATATAAAGAAAGGGAACCAGAAAATGGATGGACAGAGAAGAATAGAAGAATAACATGATGAAATACAACTGGTTATAAAATTATGAGGTATCAGCACTCAGTGGATAGACATGAAGAAAGATTGTATTTGTCCACATGAGAGATGAACTTGTAAAAGTGATTGATACATAAGCTGACACCCTGGTGTATTAGGCTCACTCTCATTTTCTCTATAAACAATGAATAACGGCCAAATATCCAAACTTTCCGTATTGAGTGTGCCTGGAATGGAGTTAATGTTCACCATAGCAGCCTTCATAGAGATCTTTGTAGAAAGGGGTGTCTTAGGGTGACTCCATC
>VZRS01006742.1:3717-57438 GCA_013398055.1 Ifrita kowaldi | reverse complement strand
CGCTGTCCCTGCCCCCTGCCCACTGACAGGACCTGAAGGGGCCAACAAGAAAGATGGAGAGGGACTGTTTACAAGGGCAGGACAAGGGGGAATGGCTTCCCACTGCCAGAGAGTGGGGTTAGATGGGATATTGGGAAGGAATTGTTCCCTGTGAGGGTGGTGAGGCCCTGGCACAGGGTGCCCAGAGAAGCTGTGGCTGTCCCTGGATCCCCGGAAGTGTCCAAGGCCAGGTTGGACAGGGCTTGGAGCACCCTTGGCGAAGTGGAGTTTGTCCCTGCCCATGGCAGGGGGTGGCACTGGATGGGCTTTAAGGTCCCTTCCAACCCAGATGAGTCTGGGATTCTGGGACTTTTCCATATTCTAGAGAAGTGTCTAAAAGGGAAGAAGCTGATGGATATTCTGATCTGTCCATGTCCAGAAGCAGCAGATCATTACGTCTTTTGCGAAGTTCTCAAAGGAGGGTTGTAGAGCCTGGTTTGTGAAGTTTTCCTGAAGAAAGAGATATCTTTTGCTTGCTTAGCCATTGAAATCAAGTCCTTTGTGCTTATAGATCTTCCATCTTGAAGATGGAGCTGTTTCCATGGGCAAATCCTGCAATTTAGTTATGTAAGTCTGATTTCAGAATCACACAGACACAACAAAGGCCTGAACTAACAAACAAACCAATAAAACAGATTGTGTAGCTGATGTAGCCACTGGCAGGACACAGCTGGAGTTTATTATTCGTGTATTCATAGAGCAACCTTGCCCTCAAATCTCCCTGTTTTGATGTAGTGCTTTTGTGTTCCGGAGTGTCAGCATTGCTTGAAGTTGATTGACTCCACTCCTGCTGCAGGATACAAAACATAATACAAAAAAAAAAAGGAAAATCTGCTTCTGAAGAGGCTCGGGCTGGAACAACACCAGGCACAGTGATTAATAAATGATAGATTTTGGAGCAGCCCAATATATTTCAGAAATTCCCCCGTTCTGCCGGGTGCCTGTGTAATACACCATCCTCGGACCTGAGAAGAAACAAAGTAGAAAACAGCAAACTAACTTGAAGATATCTGCACGAAGAGAAGTGGCTTTAAGATTTCCAAAAAGCTTGTATGTTTGAATAGGTGCCTCAGGAAGAGATTTTTGGGGCAATGAAAGACTTTCTGAGCTGTTTAACTTGTAAATATGCTGCTTTTCATATTCAGGGAGGGCAGATGATGGGTCAGCTTAAAAAGGTGATTAAATCCTCTCGGATTTACAGCAGGAATACAGACTGGGAGGAGTTCCTGTCTTTTTAAGACAGCTGGGGAGGTTGAGGTGGGTCTCTCCAGGGAATCCCTTGGCATCAAAAACACAGCCTTTAGCTTAGAACAAGGGGTTAAAAGCCCTCAAATGAAGTGATGCTAATTTGAAAATAGAATGTGATGGGAACACAGGGAACACAAATGAATCTTCGGCTGTATACCCAAGTCACTGCAATGCTGAAAAGAGCTGGAAAGCCTGCCTGTTTCTTGGGAGAATCCTTCTCCTCAATAGGTGCAGCCGTGTGGCTCTTTCCCTAAGGGAGAGGAGTGAAAAGCAGCAGGTGACACTCCCCTGAATGGGAAGTCAGGGGTTGGAGGCACAAAAAGAAAGGGAACAGCACCTACCTGGGGATGTGAGGCTGAGGTTTTGCCATCAGCCAGAGAGACTGAACAGAGCACTCTCCAAAAAGGAGCTGAATGTTCTCTACACATGGGGTTAGTGCAGGTTTAGCTGCATCACACATTGTTTCTTTGTTTCAGTCTGTTTTGCTTCATTTCTTTTGTCTATGCCTGCACATGTTTGTGTGAATGTCAGGGAATTTTCTATTCAGAGTCTTGAGGAGAAAACTGCCTTTCTTGTGTAAGAGGTGTGAATGAAGGAAGGAAGGTTTTCTGCTGGGGAATTTGAAGGGGAAAGAGTGTGGACAGGAATAAAAGGAAAGAATCAGAAAATCATTTAGGCTGGAAAAGAGCTACAAGTCCAACCTTTGACCAAGTATCCCCATGGTCACTAAACCATGTCCCCAAGCCTCCTTGTTTTTTTGAACACCTCCAGGAGTGGTGATTCCACCACTGCACTCAGCAGCCCGTTCCAATGTGTTACAGCCCTTTCAGTAAAGAAATTTTTCCCAATATCCAACTTGACCCTCCCCTGGCCCAGCCTGAGGCCGTTCCCTCTCCTCCTGTCCCTGTTCCCTGGGAGCAGAGCCCGACCCCCCCCGGCTGCCCCCTCCTGTCAGGGAGTTGTGCAGAGCCACAAGGTCCCCCCTGAGCCTCCTTTTCTCCAGGCTGAGCCCCTTTCCCAGCTCCCTCAGCCACTCCTGGGGCTCCAGCCCCTTCCCCAGCTCCATTCCCTTTCCTGGACATGCTCCAGTCCCTTTATGGAAAAGAACTAAACAATCCCACTAAACCCAAAATACTGATAAATGGAGAAAAAAAAAAAAGGCAAAAAACCAAACCCAAAATTCTTACCACCCCCCCCCAACAGTTTTAGGGGGGATCCAACTTGGTTATGGCACAAATAAATAACTTTGACTCATAGGGCTGTGAAAAGTCTGTAGAAAAATGAGGCAGGTGAAAGTGCAGAGACAACCTGTGCTGATGAGATGGGGCATATTAACAGATCAGGGCTTCAACTGGAAAATCACCAGGAGGGGCAAGAGGGATAGGTATAAAATGCTGATGGAAAATTACTGGGGGGCTGGTTGAAGCTGTACGTATCCTGATCCCAAAATCCAGAAGATTTGCAGAACTTGCTAAAGAAGATTCTTCTATATCCAGTTGCTAAACAGCTCAACACATGCAAGAGATTTACATCCGCATGCACGGAGAAAGTTATTTTTAATGAAAGTGTTTGAGATTGTTGCTGTGCTAAGCATTGTTTCTGCTTTACCTAATGAACAGTGGCTTTTCATTGAAAATAAATCCCAGTGAAAACCAAAAAATGTTCCTTTTGTTCATTTGAATTCTAAAACCATCCTGAGTTTGAAATCAGAGATACAGTGTCTCACCCTCTTTGTGTTCCTGACTTTCGTGGAGCTCTTCTGTGCATTTTAAAAAAATTCTTTCCTTCTTCCTAATTAAAACCAAAATAGATTAGACAAAATATTTCCATTCATTTATTCAGCAACATATCATCTGAACATGCAACAAATATGGATATTAGAGAGGAGAATTTCTTCAGCAGGAAAGCTGCCCAGGAGCAGAGCCCAGATCAGAGCCCATGGCAGAACTGGAAGCCTCTTGGAGTCTACAGGGAGTAACAACCCCCTGAATTTTTCTATTTTCCTAATACATTTCTACCTTGCACCTCCGCCCAGAGGCAGAAGACAAACCTGTGACAGTGCTGGCATTTGATTTTCAGATCATAACAGCAGCAGGACATGTTTAGCTGCGTTTTTAGACCCTCAGCAGGCAGAAAAACTGATAATACCTAAATTATAGATATTTTCCCCTGAGTAAATGAAAGAAAAGTTTGGATTACACCTTTGCATAATTCAATCACAGCCAAATCTGGGGTTGCAATCTTCCAGAGCTGTTTCTTCATAATATCCTTAACTTTCTGACCTTCCTAGGGTGAGGAACTTGTGGATTGGGGTGGTGAAGTACCTCAGTAGTGTTGTACCTTGGGCTGAGTTCTTGCCATTAATCCCTCAGGAAGGAAAGGAAATTTGGGGTCATGTTCAAGAAGGTTGTAGGGTCTGGAGGGGCCATACAAGGAGTGACTGAGGGCACTTGATTTGTTCAGGTGGAGAGGGGCAAAGCTGGAGCCTGAGGGCAAAGTTCATCAGGATCTGCAGCTCCTCCTGAGGGAGAGCTCTGACCTCTGCTTCCTGTGACAGGGACAGGACCCAGGGAACGGCTGGAGCTCGGCCAGGGCAGGGTCACGCTGCAGATCAGGGAAAAGTTCTTCCCCCAGAGGGTGCTGGGCACTGCCCAGGCTCCCCAGGGAACGGGCACAGCCCCGAGGCTGCCAGAGCTCCAGGAGCGTTTGGACAAAGCTCCCAGGGATGCACAGGGTGGGATTGTTGGGGTATCTGTGTAGGGCCAAGGATTGGACTCAGTGATCCTGGTGGGTCCCTTCCCACTCTGGGTATTCCGTGATTCCATGTTTCTCTGCCTGTGCTCAGTGCCTAAATTCAAGTAGGATGTAAAAAACAAATGGAACTTCAGTTTAAAAAAAAAGCCAGGTGACCTTTCCCCAACCTCTGGCTAGAAACAACAAAATCCATATAAAGACAAACTCGTGGCAGCAGATCTGTCTGCAGAGCCATCCATCACTGTCCCACGGAGTGAACAGGACCCTTAGGAGGGACAATCCTGGATGAATAAACATTGGTGTCTGTGCCTGGCACCAGTTCATTATTCTGTCACGGAGATGTGATGGACTGCCCAGGAACTCTGCAGCAAGTGCCCAGGATGGGCAGTTTTTGGCTGTAAATGTCTGTAGGATGAGGTGGGTAACAGGGGGATGTGCCCATCAGCAGAACTGCCAGGGGGTCACTCATGGAAGCGTTGGAAATCAGGCTGTGACTGCTCTGTTGTTCCTCTCCTCTCTGCTTGATGGCACACGGAGGGGAAATATCCAGGTGTGAAGGCCTCCAGGAGAGAAATTTCATTTATCCTGTGAACAGCTGGGTGTGAAATTCAAACACCACAAGAACGTTGTGATGGACAACAAAAGACCTTTTCAGAAAACGGGAATTCCCTTTGGAAAGGCTGCTTTACACTGTCCTGTCAACACAAACTGCTTCTCACTGTTTATGTCCTGTAACTCTGCTCGGGGAAGTCAAGTGAGGTGAGGGAACATCAGCAGCTGGCTCCTAAAATTCCTGAATAATCAGTGGTGTCCCTAGGGAATGTTTTTTTTCCTCTGGAGTCTGCTTCAAGCAAGTATCTGAACATGGCATTAAAGGGGCTTCTCAGTTTTCTTATGAAGTATTAAATTGAGCCCATGCCTGTGTTTCTCTTACTGTTTTATTTCCTTATTTTTGCAGGCTCCTCTACCTGAGAATTATATTCTCTTTACATGCAGTTCTGGGTTAAAATCACAAAACAGAGGAACGCTTGAAAAGCTTTTCTTTTCAGCTGCAGGTGATGAAAAGCAAGGTAAAAGTGTCAGTACTCCTCTCTCTCCCATTTAGGCCCTGTTTGCAGTGCACTTTGAAGCTTCATAAACTGGTAGAAAATGCAGCACTGGATGACTGTTGGAAATGGGAGGAGTATTAATAACAGAAACAGGAAGTTTGTGATGTTTTATGGAGCACTAACTTGTATTTTCAATGCGATCAACAAATAGAAAATCTCAAAATGCTGCAGTTCATCCTTTACACTGAAAAAATTGATTATAAAAAGAGATATAAAAGCTATTTTAATGAAACAACCTCGTAGCCTGGCAGCAAACTGTACCTGGTGAACTGGATGGAAGCCAGGAGAAAAAGAGCAAAACCCGAGAAGACATAAATCTCCTGTCACCGTTTTTGCAATAACTTCTGGAATTGTTTCTGTCATTGAATAGTTACACTTAAAAACCTCTCATACATCTTGAGCGTCAGTAATTAACTTTTTCTTTCTTTTTTATGATTCCAGGAAAAGATGATTTAAGAGGTTTTGTCTCTTCCAGACTCCGGCTGACAATGTTCACAACTGAGGAACAGGATGATGCATTAGGATTATAAACCTGGTTTACATTCCAGGGGGAAAATTTGGGCTTTGGGGTGCTGCAGACCTTGCTTGGGGTGGTTTGTCCCCTAGAAGAAGCTGACCAGGATTACATCAATGCTGTAGAGTTGATAACTGAGTTCTCTGGTGTTTATAGTATTTCAGCCAGAGCAGTTATTTAATATGCTAACAGCAATATTTAATTACATGTGACCAAAATATTGCACAATTATCATACACAGAGTATTAGAGATTTTGCAGGTCAGATAATTGCACTTAATTTTTTTTGTTGGTTTGTGTTTGCTTTTGTCAAACAAGAGAGATTTGCAGAGCAAGATTCCCAAATATTCACAGAATCATTATGGCTGGAAAAGGCCTCCAGGACCTTCAAGTCCAAACTCGGAGCAAATCCCACCATTTCCATGAAATGTGAAGTGAATATTGATCCCCATCTAGAAGTAAACCAGGGAAGGAAAGGCAGAAAACCACACAGAAGTGAGGTGTTAAGGCAGGAGTTTAAATTGGAATTGGTCACTGCAGAGCTCTGAACAGGACCCAGGAGAGGCATTCCGAGATGGGAGAACACGGAGCTATGGACAGGTGAGTACCTGGAGCCAGTGCAAACCTTAATCACTGTCACAGAGCTCTTCCCAGGCCTTTTGCTTCCTAAATGCTTCAAATGGACTATTTTAATTAAATGCAGCAGGATTCCACGTTTCTGAAGGAATGACTAAAGGCGAGCCCTGCTCTGCCAGAGATGGGAGTAACCACGAGGATCTTGAGGAATATTTTGTGGAATATTTCCCACCAGTTTGTGGAACTTACAGTCACAGAATCCCACACTGGCTTGGGCTGGAAGGGATCTTAAAGCTCATCTCCTTCCAACCCTGCCACAGGCAGGGACACCTCCCACCAGCCCAGGATGGTAATAGTGGAATTAATGGGTAATCTTGGAAAGACCAGTAGACTTAGATTTAATTAAGAAACCCGTGAGCCACAGCAATGTAGTGCACAGTGTGAAATATAATCATTAATGTAAAGGTTAATAAGTTAATTAGCCACATTTAGGTGTTTGGTTCTAATAAACATTCACCTATTATCTGCATTGGGAGCCATTTTGTTTCCTCTGTTTATGCAGCCTAGGGTTTTCTATCCCAAATATTCTCTATAGGTGTGAAATTCAATGTGTGACAAATGGGCTTTGGTTAAAAAATAATAAAAAAAAGGAATTATGGCCTTGACTCCAAATCTCACTTTGTATTTCCAACTATAATACAATGGACTTGAGTGAGGTTTAAGACACATCCTGGAGCAAGCCATAATAATTAATCTGCATGGCTGGATTTAGCACAAATCCATCTTGGAATTGCAGTTCTCCTCCTTGCTCCTGGGCAGCAGCAAAATTACCAGCACAAGAGTCCCACTGGTTATACACTGGGCCGGTGTGCCTGGAGAGCCAGCAAATATGGTCCTTTGGGCCAGAAAATAAAGCAAAAATAAAGATCTTCACATTTCTCCAATGAGAACACAAATATATCAGTGAACAACTGAGTTTTCAAATCACACGAAATATTTTTTTATTTTAGCCAATGTGCAAGATGTGCGGGGAGGAGGGGGGTAAGGTAAATTATTTTCCATGGAATGATCCACGATCATTACTTCCTTTTTGGGAAGTTGCAGTCTGAGTTCAGCCCAGGCCTAAAATGTGACTACACCACTTTAACTGAAGAGCACATTCATGCTGTTATTAACGTGATATTTGCAATGAGGAGATAGATCTGATTGAAGTGTTGTGATTTCCTCAGAACAAAATGGGAGCAACGTGATGTTACAGGGGCTGTAATAAAAGGAAAGTTGTTCTGCTTTGTTCAGAATCATCATTTCTGTTTCTCAGTTAAAAACCAAGACAACTGCTTTGTAATTAAACTTGCTTTTTTACTGTAAATGTTGGACATTTGGGGACCTTGAGTAGATTAAAATATGCTCCTGCCCATGTAACTTAGCCAGTAATGTGTTGTAAACTGTCCTTACTAGCATTCCTATTACAAAGGTTTATATTGGGAATGGTTTTAGTTATTGTTTTAATCCAATATTTTGGACACTTTTTGTAGAGGGACAAAGTTGCCAATTCACATTTCTATGCTCTCTTCAGAGTATCCATAGCAGATCATCCCTCATGAGAATAAAACCAGTTTCTGGGTGCCTGATGTTGACCTAAACCCACAACAATGGAACAGCAAACCCAATATTCCACTGTGAAAATGCTCTGAGGTTCTCAAGGCCAGGTTGGACAGGGCTTGGAGCAGCCTGGGAGAGTGGAAGGTGCCCCTGACCATGGCAGGGGGTAGAATGGGATGGGCTTTAATGTCTCTTCCAAAGCATTCTATGTTTCTATAATTCTATTAAACATTTTCAAATGACCCTAAAGCAGGGATATCCTGACATGGATTTGAAGTTGCAGTGTTTGGTCAGAGTGTGGACACTGTGGCCACACCTTGCCGACCTCATCTATCCTTTAACAAGTCCAGTGAGTTGGGGTTCTGTCCTTTCTGGTCTCATTCTTACTCTCTGCGTGTGCAGATCTCGATTTTCTCTCAACCATCCTTTCCAGCCTTCCTTTCCTGTCCTTCTGTGCAGTCAGCACAAAGGCAGGAGCACTAACTAACTCCTAAGGACAAAAGCCACAAACATCTGCAGGATGCAATGGGGACACCAACAGCCCCAAATCCCTCAGGATTTCTTTACAGGACAAGCATTCATAGAATCCCTGACTGGTTTGGGTTCGAAGGGACCTTAAAGCCCATCCAGTGCCACCCCTGCCATGGGCAGGGACACCTTCCACTAGCCCAGGTGGCTCCAAGTCCCATCCAGCCTGGCCTTGGACACTTCCAGGGATCCAGGGGCAGCCACAGCGTCTCTGGGTGCCCTGTGCCAGGGCCTCCCCACCCTCCCAGGGAACAGTTCCTTCCTAATGTCCCACATAAATCTCTCCTCTTCTAATTTAAAGCCACCCCCCCTTGCCCTATCACTGTCTGCTCATGTAAAAATCCCTTTCACTGTTCTTTGTAAACCCCTTTTAGGCACTGGAAGGGGCTCTGAGCTTTCCCTGGAGCCTTCTCTTCTCCAGGTGATCACCCCCAGCTCTCCCAGCCAGGCTCCAGAGCAGAGGGGCTCCAGCCCTCGGAGGATCTGTGTGGTCCCCTCTGGACCTGGTCCAAAAGATCCACATCCTTCTTGTGCAAAACCAAAGTCTGGCTCCCAGCTCTAAAACATAAGGAAGTCCTACACCCCTGTGACACAGACAAGACCAGGAGCCACTTCATCCTGATTCTCTTTTGCCATCTCCTTCTGCGAATCTCTTTCCACCCTTTTGTCCCTGCCGATCCCTGTGTGAATCCCGCTTTGATCTGTACTTTCTGTCTCATCCCACCATCCTTGCATTACCTGGCCTCGCTTCCCAGCTCACTGAAATGACGTGGTTGAGGTCAGTCCCTGAACACCAGAAGGACCCTGCTGTGCTGGGGACACCAGCACTTGAGATCCCTTCAGAACGGAACTCCTGCTTCCCTCCCTTCAAAGCGGGGATCACGCCAGTCCTCTCCCAGAGCTGTTTCAGCTGGGAAACAGGACTTTACACAGACAACAGGCCTTTGACTGCCCCTCTGATGCTTTTGATTTGACTTTAAAGCAAGCCAGCATCAAAGCCACCGAGGAAAGATGACAGACAGGAAACGTAACTCGAATCTTTCATAACGCTGGTGCGTAAAAATGTCACAAGTCTGCCAAGGAGCAGCCTGCTAGTCAATCTTTTGGACAATAAATGTGGATATTTTGGAGGGATGCTTTCCAAGTTGAAAGGTCTCTTTCTTTTTCATGCATTCCTCCCCTCTCCCCCTTCCTTCCAGCAGCTCAATTTCTCAGTGATTCAGTCTTACTGGAGACCCACAGCTCGTTTTGGGAAATATCTCACTCTTTACCAATTTTTCAGCAAGAAATGTTTTGATCAAAATGAAAAGCAAAACTTGGAACTTCCACCAGCCTGCTTCCTGAGTTGTAGAAGAGTGAATCCAGAACCCTTCTAGACCCTTATCTTCTGCAAATTTGGCTAAATTCAGTTAAGCCTAAACTAGGTTAAGAATTAGAGGAGTCAGACTTGGTATCATACAGTTTCCATTGCCTGCGGAGATGGAAAATGATCTATGATACACCCAGGGCTTGTTTTAAGCAAATTCATCCCCATTAATTGCTGATATCAGATATCTGCAATGAATTGTGAATGACATGCTCTGGATGAATGATGTTCAATCCAAACAAGACTATTAACGTGCCATTCCCACAGGATTAACGCTCCAGCACTGAATCACTCAGATATTGCTCAATATATTGCTTTCAGAGCACTGCATTAACTGAGAAGGGTGTGTATTAATGAAACTCCCTTGGAATAGATTTCCTTTAAAATTGCAGTGCATGTTTTATCTGAGCGGATAGCTAAGACAGTGGAAAGTGGACTGGAAAGTGGCTAAATATTAAGGATTCATTTTCTTGGTATTGTAAGAAAAATATTTCTTTCGTCTTGCTGGTAAGTTGTCACCAGACAAGTTATGTGCAGACTTCCAGTTCACAGGGTTTAGATGTAGAAGAAGGTGTTGTAGAGAACAAGGGTGGAAGAGTGAGTAAATGTCCAAACTGAGAACACAATCAAAATCAGTAATATTTGTGGTGGTTTATTCTGTACAAAACAGGGGAACAAACAGGTCATTTTCAACCTGATTTCCCAAGAAAATGGAATGCTTACATGTGTTTGCTTGCCGTTTCCCTAAAACTCTTAACCTTACTGGCCATTTTTACTCAAATTTAGCAGAAGGACAAACACCACAAAGACATTGAGATTAATTAAAAGTGTATAAAAGTATGTGGATGGATAGAAAAAAACCTCTGCTAATGTATCTCAGTAAAGCACTGCTTCACAGTCTCATTCCGTGAGAGGCAAGATATGATCTGCTCAATGCCTGGGGAAGATCTGGGTGGCTCTGTGGCTCAGGAACCACCTGCTTTTACATTTTGGTCCCTGTACATCCAAAATTAACGATGTCCCAAGTCTAAAAAACTCTTAGACTTTGTACTCTACTTTTGCAAAGCTCTGTTCCTACCCAGACACCTGAGATGAGGAATAATTTGCAGGCAGTAGTGCCTTGTTTGCAAAACATCGCAAGTCAAGCCGTGCTTTGCCAGAAACACTTTCCTACCACCCACCATCTCTTCCTGCCAATTTTTTGTTGCTCCCTGTGACAGTTAAATTTGCAATTTGATTAACGACTTCATTCCAGTGCTCGGAGTGTGTTTTATAGTCCTAGTTCCAGAAAAGAAAGGCAGGTAATTAGACAAATAGAGTGAAGTAGCTCAAAAGACTTTTTAAAGTTGTTAATGCAGTAATAAAGTATCATGAAAAATATGACAGAATGAGGCACCTCTAAAAATATCCCCTTTAAATTGAAGGTTTCTCTCTTTTTCTGCATTTTTCCTGGAACGAGGCAGCTAGGTCTTTGCTAATGCACGAAAGTGCATGTTAGATGTTTCTCTGGCTAAATTATGGAGCAGGTCTTAAAAAGTGAAACTTGGTGTTCACCTACAGGTTCCTGATCATAAAGCACAGCAAGGCCAGTTCAAAGAACTGGCTTTAATTGTGACTCACAAACATCACTCTTGGTGCCAAGTTGATAATTGAGATAGTTATTTTCCAGGATGTGCACCAGCAGCTGGGGGCTATAACCCAGAGAAGTCCTCTTTGAATTGCTCATTATTTTTCAGTAATTGGCTGATTTTATCCCTCACACCTGTCTTATATAAACCCTGGCGGTAACCCAATGGCCTAAAAGAGTCGAGATGTATCTCCTCTGTCAGTCCTAAAACTCTCCCCTTAAAGACTTTATGAAAAAATATTTCAGAAAGCTGCATTTTAAGCTTTTGTCAAGATACAAGTTGGCATAAGACAACGATCACCCTTACATGACTGAAGCATATTAAAACTTGCACATGGACTTGAACGAGCCAGGAATTCTGGTTTTGACATGACCAAGATGTTTTAATAGAGATTATCAATCAAGTGGCACAATTTGAAATGCAGAGAAGCTTTTGGAAGGGATCAGTATTGCTCATGATGATGCCTTGATGCCTGGCTGGCACTCCTGTACCCATTAAAGACACAGCTCTACAGCCTTTACAGGAAAGGATTTCCAGAGGTGGAAATGTAAAGAGAGGAGATTGATCTGCCTTGCTTCAAACTGGGAATAGGAGATCAAAAACTCCGTCTTCTTGTGTAAGTTCTCTAGGTATTCTTTAAAAAGCAACAGCTTTTCCAAAATTGTTACATAATGTTGCTGATTTTGATGTATCTGCCCTTACTTTGAAGTGCTAACAGAGATTTCAGATTTCTTCTGCGAGTGCTTCTGTCTGTGTTGTCAGAACTGTAGAAGCATCCAGGTTTTTAACTGAATTGCCTGAAGTTACATGGGATGAATGTGGACCTTGGGATTTCATGGAAGAAACACCCAGAACTGACATACTTTGAGATCTGACATCTCTAACAAAATACCCGAGTAACTGATGTTGGAAGACACCTCTGAAGGTCATCCTGTCCAATTCTCCTGCTCAGAGCCAGGGAAAGCAAGTTGCTCAGCTGGGTATCTCTAAGGATTGGAGACACCATAACCCCTCTGGCCAACCTGTTCCAGCATTTGATCATCTTCAGAGTAGAGAACTTCTCTGTTCAACTGGAATTTCCTGAGTTTCAGTTCATGTGTTTTACAGAATCAGAACCACAGAACGTCCTGAGCTGGAAGGGACCCACCAGGATCATTGAGTCCAATCCTTGGCCCTGCACAGACACCCCAACAATCCCACCCTGTGCATCCCTGGGAGCTTTGTCCAAATGCTCCTGGATATCTGGCAGCCTCGGGGCCGTGCCCATTCCCTGGGGAGCCTGGGCAGTGCCCAGCACCCTCTGGGGGAAGAACCTTTCCCTGATATCCAGACTAAACCTGCCCTGGCCCAGCTCCAGCCATTCCCTGGGTCCTGTCCCTGTCCCAGAGATCGGAGCTGTCCCTCTGGAGGAGCTGCAGCCCCTGCTGAGCTCTGCCCTCAGGCCCCTCTTCTCCAGCTGGACAAGCCAGGTGCCCTCAGCTGTTCTTTATAAGGCCCCTCCAGACCGTTCCCATTAGTTAAAACCCTCCCACAAGCCAAACAAGCTGGGTAAAACAGCAAATTGGAAGTCCTGAAATATCCAGAAGACAGTCATAACTAAAGAGGACTGTAAAGGTCATAATTATTTTATACAGACTGGAAAACATCTCTATCTTGCTTACAGAAAATTGATTGGGTAATAGAACTTTAGAAAGTCACGTCTAATAAAGTAGTCTCAGTTCACTCTGTGACATTTTAGCTGTATCCAGTCCTACTGCATTTCATCAGGGCCACTATTGAGGGAGTAAAAACAAAAAAAATCCCTTCCAGAAGTTTTTCCTTGTGGTTATCTCAGAAGAGCAAATAAAAGATTAAAATGACCATATGGAAGTCTCAGAAATCTGTTATTACACCACATTAGCTGTTGCTATGGCAGCACAATAATAAGCAAAGAAACTTTTAGGGAATGTGTTATGATTATTATTGCTCATATGATTGAAAACTCCTTACTGCTCACCAATATTCAGGCTCCTGAGGGAAAAACATAAGTAAATAAGGATCTCTAGGATGCCCATATGTTGATGGAAGAAGTAGCTCCCCAAATATTCCATTAGCTCCCTGATAGCTGTTTCACATTCCACAACATCTGTGGGGAGGGAGATCTCCAGGAACAAGGCTCTGTCTGGGAGCTCTCTCACTTGAGGGTATTCCACATCCTTTCTTCAAACTCTGAATGCCTGATTTCCTTCAAATTATCTTTCCCATCCTCTCCTAACTGAAAATCCTTAACCCTCAGGGCTCACTGTAAAATGTTTCCTCTCTTCCCTAGTCACTGGGTCAAGTCCTTTCCTTACCTTCCTTTAGGAAGTAAAGCTGTTTAACACCCTTCAGCCTAATGTGAAAGAAATTAGACATGTCCCAGCTATACTTATTTCCTTTTTCTTTTTCTTTTTTTTCTTTTTTTTTTTTTTTTTTTTTTTTTTTTTTTTTCATTTGTATTACAGGGAATTTCTTGGTTGGGGTTTGAGGCTGTTACAAACTCCACTTGTTTTGGAGCTTTGTGAGGGTTATCAACGCAAAAATACCAGCATTGGGAGTTGGAGCTTTAAGTCCTTTTTTCTGAGATGTTCTGTGGAATTCCAGAAGAGGCGTAGTCCTCACTCTTTGGTTTACAAGACCGGTGTTTTTCATAAATGATCAGCGTACTTTTAGAAGTTGAGGATTTGATTTTCTAGGGCTCCAGGAAGGGGGAAGAGCGTGAGGAGGGTGGGGAAGTAGGCAGGGCAGGCCAGTTGGCTGATAGTGGTGAATGGGTGCCCCACTGACGGGATGGGGAGGTTGGCAGGGAGGACTCAGCAGAGGAGTTGTGGGAGAGGGAGGAAGGTTATTGTGCACTGCTGGGGTTTGTGTAGGAAGGGGACAAGAGTTCCAAATGTCCATGCAAACCTGGCTCAGGCTTTGACCCCTCCTCTGTGCTGTTTCCCTGTTATTCCTCGGACACTGAGCTCCACTGCTGCCTGAAGGCTGTGCTGATAAGCTTTGCTGAGAGCAAAGCCTGCCCCTGGCAGCAGATAGAGTTTACAGCCAACACAGAGAGCACCTGTGTGTTCTCCAGCCCAAATCCCTGGAACGGCAGCTGGCAGCCTCCTCAGAGCAGGTTCCAGCAAAGGTCAGCACCGAGGAGGAAGCCACGAGATCCAATTTCGTCATGTGTCTCCTCACCTTCCTATCCAGAGATGCAAAGATGTCTGAAGAGCTGGCGAGTGACCTCTGGATGTCACACTGATTAATTGGGGGAGTTTGCTTTCACCCCAGGACACCAAGTGCCTGGTTAGATTAATTATTATTCCCTCACAAGGCTATTGCTCTTCCAGTGCCTCCTTCTACAGTCCCTACAACATGCCCCATGCAGCGTGGGATGTTTACAACAAACATTTTGAGGATCACGGAGACAAATTCTAAACATCCCCTTCCCTTTGCAGGGCTTGAGAAAACCAGTTACTTGTTATTCTCTTTAAACATGTTAAAAGGCAGATTTCCCAAATTGCACATCAGTAGTTAGAAACTGCTGTTGTTAGAATGATTGTGGAGAATAACAATGTACATATTTTAATAAGCAAGTTTACTCGTGAGAATAGTATTATATCCAGGTATGCCCTGGAGTTCACAGAATGCCTCAAGTCTTGCCTTCTGCAGAGGTGAAAAGTCAGCAGCCGTATCTTAAATTCCACGTTTTAGGCTACTCTTTCCACAGAAGCCCAGAGTCATAGATTAATAGATTCATAGAATTATGTAATGGTTTGGGCTAGAAGGGACCTTAAAGCCCGTTCAGTGCCATCCCCTGCCATGGGCAGGGTCACCTTCCAAGCCCCATCCAAGCTGGCCTTGGACACTTCCAGGGATCCAGGGGCAGCTTTTTCACCCTCACAGGGAACAATTCCTTCCCAATATCCCATCTAGCCCTGCTCTCTGGCAGTGGGAAGCAATTCCCTGTGTCCTGTCCCTCCAGGCCTTTGTAAATAGTCCCCTCTCCAGCTCTCCTGTGGCCCCCTTTAGGTACTGGTTAGCTGCTGTAAGGTCTCCCTGGAGCCTCCTCTTCTCCAGACTGAACAATCCCAGCTCTCCCAGCCTTTCCTCCCACAGAGCTGCTCCATCCCTCTGCTCATCCTGGTGCCTCCCCTGGGCTCTCTCCAGCAGCTCCAGGTCCTTCCTGTGCTGGGCCCCAGGGCTGGGGCAGCTCTGCAGGTGGGGTCTCACCTGAGCACAGGGGCAGAGGGGCAGCATCCCCATCCCTTCCCTGCTGCCCTCGCTGGGGGCTCAGCCCAGGGCACAGTCGACTTTCTGGTCACAAGTGCTTGGTTCTGGCTCATGTCCAGCTTTCCATCCCTGAGAACCTCCAAGTCCTTCTCTGCAGGGTGCCCTCAATGACCCCTTATCCCAACCTGTGCTCATGTCTGGGATTGCCACAACCCAGGTTCAGGACCAGCACTTGGCCCTGTTGAACTTCAAGAGGTCCTCACCTCTCCAGCCTGTCCAGGTCCCTCTGGATGCCCCATCCCTTCCCTCCAGTGTGTGACCCCACCACCCAGCTCCGTGTCATCACCAAATTTGCTGAGGGTGCCCTCAATCCCTCTCTGCCTGTCACAAACTGTACTTCAGCTTCCTCCATATCCTGGCCGTATTTTATATTTCAACCTTCTTTCAATGGAATTCTGTTCTTTTCCTTGCTCTCTTTCCGCTCTTTTTTTTATGCCCATTTGTCGAATTTTCTCTGGTGGATTTACCTTCCTGTGATGCTGCCTCTGCCTTAGTGGACACATTGTTGTTATCATCTTCCCAAGGAAAATCTTATGATTGAATCCATAGGTCTTTTGAAAGCTGAAGAAAAGGGTTTAGCAGCGGAGTGGGTGAAGTTTGTACATCACTATTCGAGATTAGAGACAGGGCCAATTTCTCCAAATGGGGTTGGCAGTCACACAAAAGCACAGACACATTAATTTCCTGATTTTTCTGTTGTTAAATTGTGTTTCGCCAGCAAACCAAGATAAGTTTGTACAAAAGGGTACAAAGAGGAAACAAAGTTCCCTCAGTATATGGCAGGAACATAAAAAAATAAAAATAAATAGGTCTGTGAATGGATATTATGCCATTGTTTATCATTTAGGTGAAAGAGGCTTAGCAGGTCATATGGATTTCGCTGTGTTTGTAGAATTCAGGATTCCTGTGCTTCTGCCTGGGATGTTCAGAAGGACCCGGAGTATTGGGCAGGACAGAGCACAGCTGATGGCATGTCTAGGGCAGGGGGATAATATGGATTTTCCCATGTCCTTTTGGTCAGCAGGGGATGACAATCAGCACCACTGAGACCTGGGGATCCTGGGGGACAATGAGCTGTCCCTCAGCTGGGGGACAATGTGTGCTGNCCCTGGGCAGTGCCCAGCCCTGAGCAGATTGTCCAGAGAGGCTGTGGGGTCTCCTCCCTGGGGATATTCCAGAGCTGTGTGCACACAATGCTGTGCCCTCTGCTCTGGGATGGCCCTGCTGGAGCTGGAGGTGGCACCAGATGAGCCACTGAGGGCCCTTCCAGCCTGAACCAGTCTGGGACTCTGAGATTCTTTGATTTGGGAAGAGCACTTGAACACCTCATTGTCAAACCCAGAGCCACGGTGTAAATCCCCAGAAAGGACATGAGAACCTGGAGATGTTTGAGAGGAGAACAGTTTGGTGTGAAAACTACACTTTGAGAGATCATAGAATGGATGAATTTTCTGAGCAAATTGGTCTGGTTTTCAATTGTGAAAGTTGATTTGTTCTTTGGAAAAAAGCAGCATGATCTAGGGAAAGGGACAGAAATGGGTAACCTGCATAAGTTCCAAATTAAAGACCAAAATGACTTTCTTATCTGTGGAGACACAGCTGGCAAAGATGCATTAATTTGGTAGTCATGCCTCATCCAAATACAAGAAGACTTCCAGACAAAAGTAATTGGAAACCCTTTGAATATTGTGTGTGGTTTATGGTATATTTTAGATAAAATTTATTTCAAAAATATGTACAAAGTGCTCAGTAAAGTAATATTTCCTCTTGTTCTTAATATTCCAATCAGATATTGTTCTGTTGAGAGAACTGCCTGGAGAAGAGAAGGTTTGGGGTGACCTCATTGTGGCCCTCCAGTGCCTGAAGGAGCTGACAGAAAACATGGAGAGAGAAAATTTGCAAGGGCCTGGAGGGACAGGACAGAGGAAATGGCTTCCCACTGCCAGAGGGCAGGGTTAGATGGGATATTGGGAAGGAATTGTTCCCTGTGAGGGTGGGGAGACCCTGGCACAGGGTGCCCAGAGAAGCTGTGGCTGCCCCTGGATCCCTGGAAGTGTCCAAGGCCAGGCTGGATGGGGCTTGGAGGAACGTGGGCTAGTGGAAGGTGTCCCTGCCCATGGCGGGGGGTGGCACTGGATGATCCCTAAAATCCCTTCCAATCCAAACTATTCTGGGATCCTTTGTAATTATGAGGACAGGAAACATTGGATTTTCCACGTGTTTTAAGAAGGATCAGGCAAAGTTTAGTTAAGTGCAAGAGGCCACTGGAGCCAGGCTGCTCTGAACTCATTCAGGGCTAAGAAAGCCTTTAAGTGACATCTAGTTTAGCAATGCTGGAGCTTTATTTAATCAGGACTAAGGTGCACAGCAGTTATTTTTGCCAGCCTTTCTGAAAGGTACACACCCCTAAGATTTCTTTTTTTGAGCCGGACATATCCGTAACAATGAACAACTACCAGTAACAGAGTAAAACCTTTAGTAATTGCATCAAAACTGTAACTGAGCTACATAAGTGACACACAAATATGTTCTGAGACATTTGGCCTGTCCTACCCACCATCTAGGTGTCCAGGGGGAGAAAATCCTTTATTTCTGTTTGTGGAGGAGATCTCTGGGGACAAAAGACATTTTGTGCATTGTAACAGCACCACAGGATTGGATTTCTTTTATTAAATCTTCCTCTTCTTCCCCAAAATGTATAAGCCACCTCCAACAGGTACCTTTACAAATTCATCCTCTTATGATGGGGGGTTTTATTGTTTGGGGTTTTTTTTTCTGACAAGCAGGTAAGTCCCAGTTCTGCTTGGACTGAACTCATGATGGGTTCTGAAGAAATATCTGCTAAAAGCCATTTTACTGTCATCTTAACCATTTTAGGAGCAGGGATCAAGTGGGGCTCAGACACAATGATTTGCAGAAATCATGAGGGAAAAATAAAGAAAGAGTGGCAGTTGTTTATACTGGAGACAGGACATAAGAAAAGGATTTTGTGAAGAAGAGGACACAGTTTTCTGAGCCTGTGATGCTTAGGACAAAAAGTTATGGACATAAACTGCCTTGAAATATTCAAATGAGGCACCAGGCAGACTTGGAGACTTTCAGAACTCCTGTATGATCACACCAACAGAAGCTTCCCAAAGTCTTTTACTTTCTCTAGTCAGACTTTGTACCATTTTTAGAGCCGTCTTAAAGGCAGATGACAGCTCAAATCCATGCTTTCCTTAAAGAAATCTCATTGTACTTCAGGCTCCCCGGTCGCATCTTCAAGCACTTTAAGCCACTCCCGCCCCCGTACTGATCCTAGCAAAGATACTTCCACAGAGATCATTTTTATTCTCTAGGTATTTTAGCCTATTATGGCAGACCAGAGTTTGCAGCTGATATATTGCCTTTTTTTATTTCTCTGAGGAAACCTCTGGCGACGGTGATATTTAATGTTATCAGATTGAAGTGGTGCACCATTAGTAATTTCTGAGCTTGGCTGTTTCGTTCCCTTTCCAGAACCACCTCTCCGTGTTGCCATGCTATTCTCCATTTCCAAAAGTTGAGTGTGGAGCCACAGAGAGGAAAATGTAAATGAAAAAGTTCCTAATGCAGCCTGGCTATGACATGATTACAACTAGGTTAAATGTATTAGTTCTCCACATATTACACTAGAGGTCATACAACATCTAATTTATTTCCTTGACTTTCACATTTCACACTCCCCTGAATGTAATTCCTTTCAATTTTCCCTGCTGTCGGTAATTGGTGTGCCACACATCCCTCTTCTCCAACAGACTCCCTCTGATTATCCTGGCACTGCATTCTGTGTATCCATTAACAAGCAGGGATCATACTTCCCCCTAGGCCTGCTTTCCACTTCTCTCTCTCACACTCATTCATTTGGTAAGGGCACCAAGCCCTCATATATTTCACATTTAGAAAGGTTGGTATTTTCTTAAGAAAAAAAAACCCAACCCCACAAAACTTGCCGATGGCTGAGGTTGTCTTTCAGCCCTCACTTTTTGTCTCACATTTCACCTCCCCTGGGATGTCCTGCAGTGCTTTCAGAAAAGTCTCCTTTAATGCAGGCAGGGATTTCACCTCATCGTGCCATATCTTTAAATGCGAGTGACAAAGGAACGTAAAGTTGAGATTATTTTGTAAACTGTTGCCGGGAAAATGGAATATCAAAGAAGATAAGAGCTCAATTTTGTTTTCAGCTCTCAAAGCTCTTCTTGCCACTTTTACTACTTTCCTGTAAAGGTTCTCAGGGTCTGCCTCTGGTGGTAGCACCAGTTATGTAATCATGGGAGTCTGAGTTCCAGCAAGCAGATATTTCTTACATCTAGTTTTAAACAGCAGAGAAACTGATTTGTAATTTCTTGAAATAATCTGTGCAGATCCTGGTGGCAAAGACTGTCTCAGTGGTCCAGGATTCTATAAGCATGAGATTCAGTCTTTTACATATCTCTTAGTTATTCCCAGGTTTTAATCCTGTCCCAACAAGAACCAGGATCTCTTTGCACCCACCCTCTCTCTGTCATTTTTACTTCCCACTTCCCCAGGTTTTGAGAACCTGTTTTGTTGTTCTCTTGGCACCTGACTGAAATCATTCTTCCTTGGCTTTCACATTTGAACTGGAATTTATGTGAAGAAAGACCTGCAAGTCCAGAACAGGGGAGGTTGTGGGAAGGGAAAGAAATTAATGGATGTCCATTCCAGCCTCCCTCCTCTCTTGACAAACCCTCCTCTCATCCCTGCTGCTTTTGCCATTGCAACCCTATCTGAACCTGTTTCGGTGGGGCTTTGGAGTCTTGTGTTGGATAATTCAAAAAGGCAAAAGACATGTGGTCTGTCCTGTCATATCGGGCCTGCTGAAATGATTCCTCTGTGGGGCTGAACATCTCCTCTTAGAAATGTTCTGACACTGGTAAAAGGTGTGTTTGTCAAAGGATCATGGAAATATAGGAATACAAGGACTCACGATCTTCCTTTGAGGGGATTTCACGGAGCTGGGAAACCTCCCAAGCAAGTGCTTAATTCAGAATTAACTGTAGATTTTTTAAAAATTCAAATCCATTTTGATTTCCAGATACTTTTGCTGCTGAAATGTTCCTGTCTGCAGTATCATTTACCTGTAAAGAGTGGAAATGAATCTGTTGATTTTATTTAGAGGAATCCCAAAAAACCTTCCCATTTCAATAGGACCTGTTGGCTTCTGGATTTTTTTATTCCCTTCCCCTTTCCCCTTCCGCTTTCCTCTTCCCCTTACCCTTTCCTCTTCCCTTTTCCCTTTCCCTTTCCCTTTCCCTTTCCCTTTCCCTTTCCCTTTCCCCTTCCCCTTCCCCTTCCCCTTCCCTCTTTTCTTACTTTCTCCAAAGGCCTACTTAATTACTTTTCCAAATCACATTTCACACCTTGTTCTATGATCTACCCAAAATCTATTTTTTTTAGGAATCAGATCCACCCCAATTGCTCGTGGCTGTGTATTTTCATTAAATACTTTATCCCGGAATCCCCTAAGTCACGGATATTGTGGGAATGAAAAAGCTGACAAATAATTTGATCTGAATATAAAAATGCCAGATGGAGACTCCCTCCTCACAAGAAGCCACATGGAAAAAATGTGAAAAAGATGAGGGGAAATGGGCACAAGTTACTGCTGGGGAGATTCTGACTGGATAGCAAAGGGAAATGTTTCCCAGTGAGAACAGTCAGCCATTGGAATAATTTCCCCATGGAAGTGGTGGATTGCCCAACACTTGACACCTTTAAGTTTTGTCTGGCCAGGGTGCTGGGCCATCCTGTCTAGACCAAGAGCAGCTGGACCAGATGACCCTTGACATTCCTTCCAGCCTGGTATTCCATTGATGCCTTTCCCTGGTTTTAAAATCAAGAGTCAAACACGGTTAGAAGGGAAAAAGGGATTTTATCTTTGTATTTATTCTAAGGATCCTTAAGTGCACCATGTCCAGGCCGAATGCACCTCCATGCACACCGCAATGCACACCCCACAAAAGATCTGGTATAACACTATAGGTGTTACTAATTAGCACTTCTATCAAAAATTCCCTAATGAGAGGCTCGAGTGAGCCCTCCCTCCCCAAGGAACCTTCCCCTGGATGGTTCTATCTTAGTTTACAAAATGTGTTCTGGAGAGGACCTTGGGGTCTGGGGCATTTTGCTCCCTAACTACGAAGCCTCTAAAATGTTGAGTCTCTTAGCTTGACAAACAAGTCCAAGAATGTAGGCAAAAAGCACTAAGAATACAGAAGTTGTAAAAAGGTATAACAGGGGTATAAAAGAAAATAAAATCATCATGGCATCACCATGATTCCATGGTTTAACTCCCCACAGGACAGCAGAGTGCTCTTGCCCTTGTGGGGACACAGGCTCTTGTGTACAGGAAGCTACCTGGATCTCCCGTGAGATTTAGCCCACCTGCACTGGGGCTCATGTCTTGCAACTCCTTTCTTTTCCCACAGTGAAATAAGTCACCAAATATCAAACATGATCCCTGTTCCGCTCCACTGTTTTTAGATTCACCAANCCCCTTCCCCTTCCCCTTCCCTCTTTTCTTACTTTCTCCAAAGGCCTACTTAATTACTTTTCCAAATCACATTTCACACCTTGTTCTATGATGTACCCAAAATCTATTTTTTTTAGGAATCAGATCCACCCCAATTGCTCGTGGCTGTGTATTTTCATTAAATACTTTATCCCGGAATCCCCTAAGTCACGGATATTGTGGGAATGAAAAAGCTGACAAATAATTTGATCTGAATATAAAAATGCCAGATGGAGACTCCCTCCTCACAAGAAGCCACATGGAAAAAATGTGAAAAAGATGAGGGGAAATGGGCACAAGTTACTGCTGGGGAGATTCTGACTGGATAGCAAAGGGAAATGTTTCCCAGTGAGAACAGTCAGCCATTGGAATAATTTCCCCATGGAAGTGGTGGATTGCCCAACACTTGACACCTTTAAGTTTTGTCTGGCCAGGGTGCTGGGCCATCCTGTCTAGACCAAGAGCAGCTGGACCAGATGACCCTTGACATTCCTTCCAGCCTGGTATTCCATTGATGCCTTTCCCTGGTTTTAAAATCAAGAGTCAAACACGGTTAGAAGGGAAAAAGGGATTTTATCTTTGTATTTATTCTAAGGATCCTTAAGTGCACCATGTCCAGGCCGAATGCACCTCCATGCACACCGCAATGCACACCCCACAAAAGATCTGGTATAACACTATAGGTGTTACTAATTAGCACTTCTATCAAAAATTCCCTAATGAGAGGCTCGAGTGAGCCCTCCCTCCCCAAGGAACCTTCCCCTGGATGGTTCTATCTTAATTTACAAAATGTGTTCTGGAGAGGACCTTGAGGTCTGGGGCACACTGATCCCTAACTACGAAGCTTCTAAAATGTTCAGTCTCTTAGCTTGACAAACAAGTCCAAGAATGTAGGCAAAAAGCACTAAGAATACAGAAGTTGTAAAAAGGTATAACAGGGGTATAAAAGAAAATAAAATCATCATGGCATCACCATGATTCCATGGTTTAACTCCCCACAGGACAGCAGAGTGCTCTTGCCCTTGTGGGGACACAGGCTCTTGTGTACAGGAAGCTACCTGGATCTCCCGTGAGATTTAGCCCACCTGCACTGGGGCTCATGTCTTGCAACTCCTTTCTTTTCCCACAGTGAAATAAGTCACCAAATATCAAACATGATCCCTGTTCCGCTCCACTGTTTTTAGATTCACCAACCTGGAATGGTTTGGGCTGGAAGGGACCTTAAAGTCCATCCAGTGCTGCCCCTGCCAAGCGCAGGGACACCTTCTGCTATCCCAGGGTGCTGCAAGCCCCATCCAACCTGGCCTGGGACACTTCCAGGGATGGGGCGTACCTTCAATTCAGGAATTTCTTTAATTCCCTCTCTGCACTGCTGCCTCTTCAACTGCTCTGAAGTAGCAGATTCCCAGTTTATACTGCAGCAATTACCTTTAAACAACCCATGCCCATAAAACCTTGGAGATCACTTAGGCTTTCTCTCTTCGGGAGATCCAATTGCTGCTTTTTGAGGATGCTGCAGTCCATTGAAAGCTGGGGTAAAATACTGCAGCAGTTACTGAACACCAGCATCTCCCTTTGCCTGGCAGGGAGAACAAATCATAATTCAAATTAACCTCGCTGTGTAATGAAATTTTGTTACGTGTCATTATGTTATATTATATAGTATCTATAAATCAATCCCAGCAAGCCATTTGCTTCAGTGACGGGTTTTTCTGTGTGACACAGTGAAGCTGGAATCCTCCCAAGGATTAATTTTTCAAATAACAGCGAATTCCAAAGTGGAAAACACAGAATTTTGTAAAAGAGCAGCATTTTAGACTCTCAAAAAACTTCATTATAATTAAGAACCAATGGACACAACTCTTCCACAATGCATTTAATGTAATTGAATTCCAACAAGGAGGTTGGTTTTCCTGACAGCCTTCTGGAGGGAATTGTGCCCAAGTGCTCCCAAATCCAGCTGCCACACTTCCTGCCCTTCTCCTGGACTGTGTCACGCAGTCCCTCCTATCCCGAGTGTTGTCCTGGATTACCAGAACCTCAAGCAATTTGTTTGTAGTTTAGCAAGAACACTTCCAGGTTTCCGCTTCAGAAAAATCTATCTACAGGCAGTTTTGAAGTGCTCTGCTGCATCCGAAGGTGTTGCCTTAAAAGGTTTTTAATTGATTGCTTGAAATGTTTCAAAATTAATTGGGCGTGTTGCTTCCTGGGCATTTTGCTTTCCGAACTATTGTGTTATACGTGTATTTCCGTGTCCAAGTAAAGCTTTCAGTAAGATTGATTTTATGTTTCCAGGCCAATCTAAAAAAGAAGAGAAAACAAAATGAGAGAAAATGCAACTTTTAGGGGAAGCCTAATTTTTGCAGTTTGCTTCATTCATGCTCAGATTCTTCCCACATTTCAAAGAGCACAATTAACCAAAAAGTGAATCTGGCCTGATTTGCCATCATTTTCTCTGGGTTTATGTGGAGCAAGCATTGCTTTTAATGCCATTACAAAAGCATAAAACTAAAATAAGGCAGTAGTAATTCAATTCCAACACATATCCCAGGTAGTAAAAATGTCTGTAGGGGAAGAGCTTCAAATATATTTAGATAACTAGATGCTTCAGCCACCCGACATGCAGAGGTTTGTGACTATCCCTGGTCCACGGCAGACTTCCCATCCTCGGCCCTGGGAGCTGAGGGCAGGCTCTGCCTCAGAGGCATCACAACATCTTCAGCATTTGGGGTTTGCTGCTCTATCTTCCTCGGCACTGCTGGAGAAATCAGATTTGCAAAACCAGAGTGCGGAATCAGTTTAGTCCTCAGGTTGCTCAGTAATTCCTAGCAGCCAAGCTCATTCCTGGTGCAGCTCCATCTGTTCCCCATGAAATTATGCGCGCTGAATTTTGCCCAAAGTGGTTAAAAGCTTGAGGAGCCATTAATTTTTGTAAATTTTGGAGGCGCTACCAACGTGAGAAGGAGAGGGGTTAGTGATGTAATTTGGGAGGCAATGGATAAGAAAAGGATTTAATTAAGGGTAATGGGAAAGCATTAAGGCAAAGGAAATTTACCAGGAGGTTGATTTAAAAACATATACAAATTCTCAGTGCTCTGATCAATTTAACAGTTCAGTAGGCACCAGAATAATGTTGGAGTCCCACTGTTTGAAGCAATTAAAAGCATGTGTTTAAAATAGCAAAACCACATAAACCACAAATAGAATGTGACACGGGTCTCTTTCATCACCAGGTGCCTCTGCTTGGAATCTTTTCCCAGCAGGATGGCAAGTCCTGGCAAAATATGATAATATTGCCAATTACTTGAATTATAAATTTGTCATCTTTGAGTCTCATTTTGTTTTAAAGTTTGGTTCCAACTATTCTAACAAAATAAATTAAGTGAGAGTGACAGGACAGGGGGCAATGGCTTTAAGCTGAAGGAGGGCTGGGTTAGATGGGATTTTGGGAAGAAATTCCTACCTGTGAAGGTGGGCAGGCCCTGGCACAGGGTGCCCAGAGAAGCTGTGGCTGCCCCTGGATCCCTGGCAGTGTCCAAGGCCAGGTTGGAAAGGGCTTGGAGCAGTCTGGGATAGTGGAAGGAGTCCCTGCCCATGGCAGGGGGTGGAACTGGATGAGCTTTAAGGTCCTTCCAACCCAAACCATTCTATAAGATTCTATAAGAGCAGAATTGTAATTCAACTTCCTTAAAAGTAAATCTTTTTTCCCTGTTCTTTCGTTGCTTTTCTTCTCTGCAAGCAAACTGCAATCAAATACATCACTGAAATACTGAGGAAAGCAGTGAGATTTTCCAAAGTGCTCTGTCTATTGGAAGAATAATTGTCAATACAAAAAAATCCAAATTCCTGTGGTGCATCTGTGGCTGAAAAGCCCTTTAAGAGCTCCATACGTAAGTTTATAGCTGCTTATTTACGTCCCATTCCATGAGTATTTAATGGCATTGATTTCCCCATTTGGACACATCATTAAAGGACAAGACAGACACCCGTGCTCTCGAGAGAAATTATTGAGTGGGGTGTTAAAAAGGGAGAAGATTAAGAAGGCCACTTGCAAGGGAGAGGCACACGGAGCTGAGGACATGTGTCCCTGCAATTCCTCAGCTGTCACCTTGCAGCCATGCAGTGACAAAATCAATGGAGCACCCTCAGCTCCACATCTGGGAACTGGGCCCTGATGGCATCACACAGGCCATGGGCCAAAGCGTGTGCACAGATCCACTGGGCTCCCAGCTCAGAAAAACTAGCAAAGAATTGCTTGATTTGGCAGTTTGCTTTGTTTTCAGCACCCCTCTGCTCCAGGTATTCATCTTCCTCAGGTGGATCAAGGTGCTTCCATCAAAAAAACCTTCCCAACACATCTCAGTCCAGTGAAATCACTCCTGTAATTAATTTAATTCACTTCAGTACTGATAGAAAAACACTTAAAACTTAGATGGTTTAAGATATGTTTTTCCCTGATTGTTTTTCATTGCAAAAATGATTCTGGAGGTGTTCACTGAGCTTATTTTTCCATCCTCTCCTGTCTGACAGCATGATTTTGTGCGGCAGACTGGTGACCCAGACACTGGTCATGTAAAAAGAAAATCCAAAAACATACATAGGCTGAACATGGATTTGAACTGAAATCAGATTAAATCAAAATGCAGCATCTTTAGGCAGAGAAAAAACAATTCTTATTTGAATATGCTGATTTGAGGAGGGCATTATTGCAGAGGATATTATGGATTGATAATCCTGTCAGAGGGATGAGAAATGAGAGGAGCCTCAATGAACAGTTCAGGTCTTCCTGAAAAGGTTGTTATCTGTGTTGTGACCTTTTGAGCAGGACTCTGTGAGATGAGAAGAGACAGATATGAGCCCAAAGACCTCCTTATCTCAGATCTCATTATCTTTAAGGCTCACAGGCATGGGTCAGGTCAAGAGAAAGCGACATAAGATATTACACTGTGTGTGATGGTTCTTCATGGCAACATCCAGCCTAGTGCAGGGCCAGTGCAGAACACACAGCATCCCTGTTTCCAGGAGAAATGGCAGGCATTTCCTACTTCTCTGCTCTTCTCCTGCTCCTCCCAGGCCTCCCAGAACCACTTGATTTAATCCCTCTCAGCTCTTCCTCAGCCACCTTCTGCCATTTCCTCTTGCACAGACTTTGTCCAGAGACACTTCTGCATCAGCAGTGTACCTCTCATAGCATGTTGAATAACACGCTCATATCATATAAATCAAAAGACCTTTCAAACAAATGAAACATAAATTTTAGGCAAAATACTTCAGCCACAAATAAAATAATAACTTTTAAAAAATCCTTTCAATTTGCAGATTCTTCTACAGCATGAGAAATGTTTGCTCACCTGTTCCCATTTATCTCCCTTGGTTTGTCTTTTATTTGTGTGTTCCCTGGCTGTTCTCATCTGCCTTGTCTTTGTTAAGGACTGTCCTTAAAACTTCGGATTTATGGAAGAATTTTTATCTCTTTATCTAAGGATACATTTTGACAATCCAACTCCAAAATGCTGGATGCTCACCCACCATTATCCCGTTTCCTGAAGCAAGGCATTCAGGTTTTTTAGGGAAGTGATGTGTAAGAGCCAGTGTACTCTCTTCCAGGCTGGACTTTTCACGGAATCACAGAGTGGTTTGGGTTGAAAAGGACCTCAATGCCTATCCAGTTGCACCCCCTGCCATGGGCAGAGACATCTTCCACTAGCCCAGGTGGCTCCAAGCCCTGTCCAAGCTGGCCTTGGACACTTCCAGGGATCCAGGGGCAGCCACAGATAAAGGTGTTTCCTAACTCATCCACAAGCAATGGGATTTTCCCATCTCTCTAAGCTCATGTTCCCATTTTCTCTTTGAACCCATTGTTCCCACCATCTCAGCTCATGCTGTACGTGCTCTTCTCTGGCATGGTTTGCTCATCTGTGGAAAGCCCAGCTTATTCCTAATATTTTTGTCTAATCCTTTTCCTGTGTCTGCTCTTGATTCCACGTCTGCCCTGTGCCTGCAGGGACCTGAGCTGTGCCCTCTCTGCCACACCTGCCATGGCTCTCCCATCCCTTCTGCCGCCCTTGAACCCCATCTCCCCTTATGGGACCCTGAATCCGTGTCCTTCCCGGGTATCGTGTCCTTGGCTCAACTCAATCAGTACTGAACAACTTGCCAGTGTATCCAACAAAGATCAAAAATCCCATCATTCCACACAGACATTTCAGAGGGTCTGTTCTGCCCCGGCAGGTCAGCTCATTTTATGAGTCACCTGCTACAATTTTATTTTATCTCAGTGAAGCCAGAAGGAACAGAAATGGCAGGAACCCGCTTCAAATGTCAACCTCATTAGGCTTTTAAACAAATTACCTGAAATCAAAGTTGCATATTTTTAGCAGAAAGCACAATAATTTTGTATTTGTTGCAAGCCATCCGCTGGTATCTGCTCACAACTGTGAAATAAAGATGAGTAGATAAATGAGGATAATTTTTATTCCCTGCTATGTTAACACTGCTGTTATTTTCTGTTCTCCTTTATGGCTGGCGTGGGTATGATTTTAGAGAAAAAAGGAAGAAAAAAAGTAACCCAGTCACCTCCCTGCACCCTTTAACCTGTGTTTGAACTGCAGAACCAGCACCACAGCTCCTCATTTCACCTACACGGAGGCAACAATTACAGGATTTCTCATTCCACCCCGTGTTCTACCTCCTGATTGTCTCATTGCAATGTTGCAGTATTGATGGGACAGTTTCTGAGCTGCTCTGTAATATTTTATTCCACCAAATGTGATCTGCTGCTATTGCCTAATCCTGCTGGTAGCACTGTGCTGATCAGTCTCTGTGCCGGCGAGATGGTGCCCAGAGGAACAGCCCCAAAAGGGTTCATTTCCTCACCTACCCAGTTCATAAAGCACACACCTCCTAATGTCAGCTAAAACGAAGAGTCAGAGGTCCAGCCAAGTTGCAAATATCGGCTCCAGGTTGGGTCTCTCTGGGATCCATGAATCCGTAAGTAAAAGGGGGAGCAAATCACTATAAATTCTGACCGGAATATGAGAGGCAGCTAAAAAGAGGCTTTTGTGGATGGAAATTGAAGCTCCAGGAGCTCAGTCGAGCTGTCAGATGTTTAACTTCCTAGCGTGAGAGGAAGTCATTTAGCCTGGAGGGAATTAACAAAGAAATGCTCTCATAATTGCAGTTTTAAATTGTTTCTCTTATCATCAAATTATAATCATGCATGGAAGCGACAGAGGGAAAGAACATCAGAACATGAGGAAGCATGAGCTGGATGATTAGCATGTTTTCCCTGAGGTATGGATCCAGCAAGAGAAACACAGTGAGGTTTAAAGATCAGGGATGGAATTGCTGGGCCTGAAAAGGAAAAAGATTTCCATCGTGAAACTCGTTTAAACCAAATCCATTAGGCTTATTTATATTGGCATAAAGAGTTTCGCATTTTCTAAGTGTACTTCTCTAAGTGATCAGAGTTCTGAGGGTGCTTCCATTCTTAGCAGTTGATAAGAAGCCTTTAGAGAGGAGTGTTAGAACAACTTGAGGATAATGTTTTGTCAAATGTTAAAAGCATTTGAAATCACTACTGCTTCTTTCAGCTTAAGCAGTGGTTAAACTTGGGGTTTTTATACAAGAAAACAGTATATAAACCACTAGAAACAGTATATAAAATAAATATATATGAAAATAAATACGATACAAGATACTAAACCCAGTGTATAAAACAATAAACCCAGTACACAAAACACTTAAGAAAGTATATATAGAAAAATGTGTCAGGAACAAAAATGCCACTTGGTGCATCCAGGTCACCATGCCATGCCCAAATGGATTGATGGGTTTGTGGCATCCTCATACCTTGCTCTGGAGCTCCAGAGTGTGAGGTGTTCCCTTGTGCCCTGATGGCTTCTCCACTCACCACAGGCTGCGTGCTCACTTTTGCCCCAGTGAAGAAAGCTTTCATTGAATTTGAAATCCTAGAATCTCCTGAGTTGGGAGGGATCCACAAGGATCAAGTCCAGCTTTACTGTCAGGAGCTGCGTGCTCTCCTTTAAAGATGCTCCCTTTCTTTCCCTTTTGCCATGCTAATGAACTGTTGTTTCATCTTTTGCCTTTATAGATGCCAAAATGTGTATCTGCTGGCCCCAAATCCTGTCAGGTTTTGGTTTAAATCACCATTTTAAATGAGTCAGAGATATTTTTTGTGCTATGTGTTTGAGAAAGAGTGGGTTGCACACTTTTTGCTTGTCACCAAGGCATAGACAGAAAGCAGAGCTGCCACTCTCGTTACCGCACGGCACTTCCACAGAAAGATTCCACAAACTGTCACTTTTCACACTGAATTCCAGAGAGAAGCTCTGGTCCTTCTGCAAAAACCTTTCTTGCCTTACACCCCACTTCCCAATTTCCCTTCTCCAGGTCTGCTGCTGAAGAGAACATCAGGCCTGTGGTCATTTGTCCATCTGTCTGCAAAGGGACGCTTATGGATCCATGCTGGAAACCCCAGTTAAATTTAGCTAAGTGGGAGATTTTTGTCACTTTACACTAGAAAAGCACTTGAGAAATGTGCAGGCAAATAAAAAATAAACCTGTTCCCATCTGTTTACAAAGTCTCAGCACTGTCACGGCAACATAAACACTTTGTGTTTTTATGTACTTTGGTGTGAGACATTCCCTGTCACTGGTGCAGTTTGCAATTACAGGGAAGTGAGGCAGAAAATAGCAGCTCCAGAATGGATTAAAGTAATGAAGTTCCAACTATTATTTGAAAGGTTGTTGTTATTTTAATAAATATTTAATCTCCTCAGCCTCATGGATCCCTAATTGATCTTTAACTATTATTGTTCCTGGACATTTCTCATCAACTTCTAATTGCTGGTTTAAGGCAATGAGGAATCAAGAGGATAACGACAACGGCTGTGGAGATTGTTACAACATTCAAACATGCTTAATAAAATGTTTTTAACAGCTCTTTGCTGGAAAGGAAAGCCTGAAGTTCATATCAGCCACTGGAATGTGTTTCTCATTGTTCCATCATCATATCCCAATAAACCATTAATAATAATTCAGAGTTTATAGCCAGTTTAGATGAATCTATAGATAAATTAGATTGTTAAAAGCTCTCCATATTCAAGGAAGGAAAGCACATCATAGTGCTGAAATAAAGCTTTTTGGTCAGTTATTGGGAAATCTCTTCCAGGATTCATGGAGCACCTTAGGAAAAAATCCTTTATGATCCATGTATATTGTTTTAATAAATAATATAGTTCAACCCCTTGCCATGGGCAGGGACACCTTCCACTAAACCAGTAATCATATTATTATTATTATTATTAGGATAAGTGACTGTAGTGTTTTAAAATCACTGTTGCTATCAGTATTGATAATATTATTTCTATTGAGGTTATTATTGTTTAAACTGGACAGACCTAAGAACTGATGGTAACTTCCATCATATTGAAAAGGTAGCAGCTTTTTGTGATATTTATTATTCAATTTTGAGATCCTTAGCATGACCAGGAAGCAGCAGACAGATTTTGCATTGCACACGAGAAAATAATAATTTTATTCTCAGTTTGGATTTTACTTGTAGTAAAGATAAGTTTGTGGATTAATATTATATATATATATAATAGATTAGATTATAAGGGATTAGAACATGATGTTGAGTTTGTTTTCAGCAGTGGTGCAGAAATAGAACTGAGGGTTGGAAGTAGATGATCTTTAAATTCCCAAATCATTCTGGGATACTCTGTCTCTATTTAGTTAGTGCTTTACACTTATAAAACCCTCTTCCAATTAGCACATTTATTACTATATTTTGTTCTTTTGCTTAATATATAACATGATTTATATAATTTTTTTTGCAACTTTCCTTAAGAAATAATAGAGGTCTTACCCCATTTGCTGCTACACAGTGGTTTTTGCTAGAGGATGACTCTTGCCGCCACTTTGGTGACAACGAAGTATTGAAATCTGTTTGAGGATTTCAACCATAATTAATACTTTGCTAATATATTCCAGGCTTCACGCTTTGGTAGGCACAGCCACTGCCTAGGAAATCAGAAGTGATTGAAGTGCTCTGAGGAGCATATGCTCATTCTGATTTTTATCCTGGTGCCACAGAAATTTCAAATGCACTCCCTGTGAACAGCCAATGAAACGAAATATTGTTTTGTGAACACAGGTCAGGCAATTGGCCATCGTGTTCCCGGGTCAGGAGCAAGCAATTTGCATCAGTTTGCATATTTATATTTGGGACAAGATGAGATCTGCTGTTTAATTTCTTTTTAAATGCTTCTCAGTGGCTGAAGAAGAAATGTGCATTTGCATTTGATCCTTTGTGACATTGTGCAATATTTGTGAGTATTGTTGGTGAATCTAAATTACCCCTGGCTGATTGGAACAGCTCAGTGCTGGCTGTACAATGACACATACAAATATGAATGTTTGTGGGGTTTGAGACAAGATTCTCATTCCAAATTAATGCAGGTCTTCTGGAATCAGAGGAGCTACGACTTTGTTAACAGAAAAAAGTATTTGAAAAGACACAATCAAAGGTGTGGGATCTTCAAGATGCTGGAGGTGTGAGCTGGGACCAGAACCCCCTGAGCCTGGGCTGAGCCCCCAGAGTGGGCAGCAGGGAAGGGATGGGGATTCTGCCTCTCTGCCCTTGTGCTCAGGTGAGACCCCACCTGCAGAGCTGCTCCAGCCCTGGGGCCCAGCACAGGAAGGACCTGGAGCTGCTGGAGAGAGTCCAGAAAAAGCCACAGTGATGCTCGAGGGCTGGAGCCCCTCTGCTCTGGAGCCAGGCTGGGAGAGCTGGGGGTGTTCACCTGGAGAAGAGAAGGCTCCAGAGAGACCTCAGAGCTCCTTCCAGGGCCTAAAGGGGCTCCAGGAGAGCTGGAGAGGGACAATTCATCAGGAACTGTAGTGACAGGACAAGGGGAAACGGCTTCACACTGCCAGAGAGTACGTTTAGGTTAGATATTAGGAAGAAATTCTCCCCTATGAGGGTGTTGAGGCCCTGGCATAGGGTGCCCAGAGAAGCTGTGGCTGCCCCTGGATCCCTGGAAGAGTCCTATACTTCTATTCCATAGAGGGAATTTTGTTCATCTTCCTTCCAACTCACAATTGATTTAAGAAATCCTTTTACTGAATCTAGAAACATTTAATATAGGAATTCTTAAATCAACTGTGATTTTTTAAAACTGCCTCTGTGAGAGTTCATTGCAGCACTCCAATTCACAGAGATGGACACAGATTCACATCTGTGGTCTCAAAGCAGGTGGGCTCAGACTTCTGTGAGGATGTCAGGATCTGCAGTTGACCCACTGCATTCCTGTTAAATCCAATTGGCTTTGGAAGTGCTTATTCCATGGGGTCAGTAGGGACAGCTCCATTTGCCCCATCTTTATGGCTGTGATGAGGGTGGTGCTTACGGGGCAGGCTGATTATAACAGCATGCCGTGTAACTGGCTAATTAAAGTCACTCCACTTTTTGATGTTTTTCTTAATTAGTCCCGGGGGAAATGGGCAGGATGTTGAATTTCCATGCTGATTAGAAACACAGGAGCTGCTGCAGTTCGGATTTTATTTTGGAGAAAAAGAGAGTGGCAGCTGCAGAGTCATCAGAGAGTAGGAGCAATGAACCCCTCATAAGACCACTTTTCATTAACAATTTCTCCAGGCACATTCATTTTCCGCCCTCGATTCAGCAAGTTTATAATGGACATCAACTTAAGGATTCTTAAGTTTACATCTCTCTGAAAAAAGTAGGTTTAGATTGGCTATTAGGAAGAAACTCTTTCCTGGGAGGGTGGGGAGGCCCTGGCACAGGGTGCCCAGAGAAGCTGTGGCTGTCCCTGGATCCCTGGAAGTGTCCAAGGCCAGGTTGGACAGGGCTTGGAGCAGCCTGGGCTAGTGGAAGGTGTCCCTGCCCATGGCAGGGGATGACACTGGATGACCTCTAAGTTCCCTTCCAACCCAAGCCATTTTCTAACTCTATATTTCTATATCTGCAGCTCATAACTTTAAAAATTTTCCCAATCGAAACCAAAACCAAACTCTAAGCACTGAGGAAGTAAAAATCTTTATTAATTTTCATCTACCATAACATTACCGAATGTCATGCAAAGAAAACTTGCCATTTTGGTAAAAACTGGGTGTTTTGAAGCTTGTTCTGATTTTTTTTTGGAGCACATCCCTGTGTTTTGTACTGAGTGCTGTTGTTCTGTGAGACACAGGTAATCAAGAACGTGGAAACAGGGCTTTGTAGCAGTAGAACAGGCACTTGGCAGGGGGAAGAAAGGAGTGATTCTGATTTTCCTGGTCAGATCAGCTCCAGAGTGTGGTGTGTGTGTGTGTGCATGTAATGAGGAGCAGCGAGGAGAGTGATTTAAAGTGCCAATTCAGAGGGGTAAAGTGCTCCATGCATTAGAGTAAGTGGCAGAGGAATCATGAGGTGCA
Organism: Ifrita kowaldi; assembly: GCA_013398055.1. Lineage (NCBI taxonomy): Eukaryota > Metazoa > Chordata > Aves > Passeriformes > Cinclosomatidae > Ifrita > Ifrita kowaldi. Next base: position 22,764 of record VZRS01006742.1, on the reverse strand, counting down.
TCTGCTTTGGAGCATTTAGAAAGTTGTAACCTAGCAGAAAATGAACTCGGCGTTCAAATCAGTGCACTAATTAGAGCCGAGCTTTTTTTCTGGAATTTCACCTCTTCTTTATGACATTTAACTTACAAAAACAAGTGAGCAGGAGAGAGCTCAGCTCATTCTTCCAACTGTGGGCAGGAATTATCGTTCTGAGAAAAAGCCCGTGTTAAACAGGCTTATAAACTGGTGCAAATAAACCAGCAGGAATCTTAATTTAATCTTTTTTGTCTATACTTGTAGATGTACCTATATGTAGATGTGTCATCTTAATGAAATTTTATTGAAGAAGTTAAAATATCCTGGAAAAAAACCCCAAAAACCCATACATTAAACTGACAGATTCCCATTTTTCAAAGAAGTGTATTTATTCCATTTGTTATGTGTACAAATGAGGATCCATCCTGCCTTTATGAGCCAAATAGAGCCAATTTAGGCTGCTGAAGGGGCTGCAGAATGTAATAGTTCACTCAAAGTCCTGGCAAAGGATTTATTGCCACACATATAAGTCACCTAATTTTGTTGTTTCTGCAGCTTAATATTCGGCTGTAAAACTTACCTGAGTTTGGTGTAATGCATTTTTATGGCTTTTTCCGTAACTGAACCGGGGTTTGTGGAAGCACAGCACTGCTGGGAAGAGGCAGGGACAAGCTGCTGGCTCCCTCCCACCCCACACTCCCACAGGAATGGCCTCAGGAGCTGCGACAGAGTCCCCCTGTGTGGACATCTCCCACATCTCCCTGTTTAGACACCAGGAATGCTGTCTGACCCACCAGGAAAAAATATCCTGAGAGTTACCTTTGGCAGTGGGATTGAGGGTGGGAGAGCATTACAGCAAGGGATAAAGGGATGAACAGCCGAAACACACATTTTGGGATTTCCCTCTCAACTGAGATCTTTGCAATGAAGGAAAGAGCTTTCTGAACACTTCTAGGATCTCCTGGCTTCAACTGATGCCCCCAAGGTTTCGCACTGGAGAACAGCTGATCCCTGTTCACCCTTTTCCTGGCACTTATGGTTTTACAGAACTGAGTTCTGTCTCAGAATGAAGGATTCTCTTGTGCTTCTGTGGTACCTGCAGTCGTGGCCGACACGCTGGAGAAAAACCTGGAAAATTCAGGACTGAGCAAATCAAGTGACTCCTTGTTAAACTTCCTGCCATTCTTCTGCATATCAAGGAGAAAAGGGACTTAAATGTGTGTTATGAAGGAAGCGTTCCTGGTGGAATAGTCCACAAAGTGTTAATTTAAGGATTGCTGAAAGTTATTTTGAGTTTGTTCCAGTTAAATGATGGCTTTAGGGGTTGATGTTAAGGAATCCTGATGTTTCTGATCAGCTTTTAATGAAAAAATGGGAGACTTCAGTTCTTGGGTTGTCAGCTGCTTTTTTTTTTTCCTTAGCAGACAAACAATCCTCAACTTTCTGTGTACAGAAAATCGAATATTAAAGGAAAGGCCCCTAGAGTGCGAAGGACGTTAATGATTTTTTAATTATTATGACTATATTTCAGAACAAGTGGATTGGAAATGTTCTGATTTAAATTTGAACTAATTGTAAAAGCTTATTTCCTTAGACATGAAGTTCCAAACCCTTACCTTAATTGAATGCACATTTGCTCAGACTTTCTAACAAGAGCCTCTAAAATTAGAATTCAGACACAATGGTGCTGGATTTGCAATTTAATGCAAGACCTTTAGGAATCCTGACAGTTTGCTCGAGGGGATAAAATAACAGTTGCCACTTTAAGAGATAAATTTTCCCGCTATTATCATCGCAGCATTTATGCAGCTATGACTAAGAGTGACAGAAGAACTCTTTACTGAAATAAATGGCCTGGTCAACAACCTTTCGGTGGCAGATAAAAGCTTCATGTCAAGTGACTTCAATGCCCGAGCAGGAGGTAACCTGGCAACCCACAATAAATAAAGGGCCCCTGTGGAACAGGTCAGGAAGCATCAAAGAACTTTCTGCTCCTCCAAAAGTTCCTCCAGAATAATTTAATGAACAAAGAGGTGCTGCTTCAAGAGGTTCAACCAGCACAGAACTGCTTTGGATGCCTGCTGCCTGTTGATTATTTATATCAGGTACAAATATCTGAGGGGGGGAATAATGGAGCCACCTAAAAAGGACTTGGCTGTTACTTCATCCCATATTCCCATTTATTTTTGGACCTTTTTGCTGTGATATTGCCCTCAGTGAACACTCTGCAAGAAAGACAAGAGCCAGAGAAAGGAGGAAAGATGTTCTGGAGAAATACAACCCAGCTGTGTGGATGCCAGAAAGAAAACACATTTATGAGGGATCGCTAATGAAGTCGAAGCATAAGTGGTGTAAATAAAGCTGTATCAGTCATTGATACTGCTACTACTGAAAATAATCATGACTTGACTTAAAATTGAGTACCTCTGGGGCAAAATAAAGCTGTATCAGTCATTAATACTGCTACTACTGAAATGAATCGTGACTTGACTTAAAATTGAGTGCCTCTGGGGCAAAAGCAGAGTTCTGAAGGCAAAAGGTCATTGAACACTACTCAGCTCTGAGTGGTGTTACTCTGCTCCTGCAGGACAGCCACCACCCTGCAATTCCCCTTCACCGGGACAGGGAACAATTCCAGGTGTGGGATGTGCAGGATCATCCACAAACCTCAGCTTAGGGTGCATGTAAAACAAGCACGTGCCATCAAGAGTGAAACAATTCCTCTGTAGGAATTAGGGAATTGAGTGAACCTGTAAGAATGTTAGAGTGCCAGAATCCTTAAGGTTGGAAAAAGACCTCCAGGATCACCGAGTCCAACCTGTGCCCAATGCCCAGAGCACTGAGTGCCACGTCCAGGCCCTCCTTGGACACCTCCAGGGATGGGGACTCCAACACCTCCCTGGGCAGCCTCTGCCAAGGCCTGACCACCCTTTCCATGGGGAAATTCCTGCTGATGTCCAACCTGAGCCTCCCCTGGCCCAGCCTGAGGCTGTTCCCTCTCCTCCTGTCCCTGTTCCCTGGGAGTAGAGCCCGACCCCCCCCGGCTGCCCCCTCCTGTCAGGGAGTTGTGCAGAGCCACAAGGTCCCCCCTGAGCCTCCTTTTCTCCAGGCTGAGCCCCTTTCCCAGCTCCCTCAGCTGCTCCTGGGGCTCCAGCCCCTTCCCCAGCCCCGTTCCCTTCCCTGGACACGCTCCAGCCCCTCAGGGTCTCTCTGGCCATGAGGGCCCAGAACTGGACACAGCACTCGAGGTCCCTCAGCTGTGCCAGCACAGGGGTCAGTCACTGCCCTGGGCCTGTGCCCACACCATGGCTGGCACAGCCCAGGGGCCATTGGCCTCTTGCCCACCTGGGCACACCTGGGCTCCTGTCCAGCCTCTGTCCCCAGCACCTCCAGGGCCTTTTCCAGCTTTCCAACCCATCTGCCCCAGCCTGGAGGGGGTTGGAGTGACCCAAGGGCAGGACCTGGCCCTTTACCCTGTTGGCCTTGTCCCATCAATCCAGCCTGTCCAAACGCCCAGGTGTTGAACTATTCAAAAGCAGGTTTGGGAACAGATCTCACCTCCAGCTTTGTGATCATTATTTATGCAATAAATTACCTGAACTTCAGCAGCAAGCACTTGGACTCAAGTTATAGAAGCTTTAGCGACAGCAGATGCTGCTCATGCCAGAGACATCAAGGACAAGGCCCAGGAAACTGAGAACAGAAGAAAATGCAACCTAGCAGCCCAGTTTCCATAGGTTTCAGGTCTCATTGCTTTAATGAGCCTTTCCCTAAGCAAAATTCATCCATGAACAGCATCCTCTGCATAAAGGAACTGCTTTTGTCCAGCAGTAAGACCAGCCTAAAGAAAAGAAATTATTATCTCCCTTCCAAAGCTCCAGAGCAGAAAAGACCCAGATGTCCTGTTCTCAGAAGGGATGAAGCAATGTCAACACCAAAGGTAAATTATTTCAAGATTAAACCATAATTTTTTGGGTTTTAATGGCCTAGAAAACAGAGTTCCTTTTCTCTTTTTCCTTGGCAATTTCTCTGGCTTTATTAAATGTTGCAAATTGGAGTTTGCCTTGTTTTAAGAAGGTTTGCAAATGTATTCCTTCCCCTCCCCGCCTCGCTCATGCAGGGTCAATTTTCTGCCTATATTACAATTCCCACAGTCCCATTGGGAACAAAGAATGGTTTGTCAGGAGCCTGCAAAAGGAGACAAATGATCTGTGCTCGAGTCTAATAACCTTCCCGAAGAAGACAAATGTGTGAATTGCAGAAGTTTCACCTGCAAAATCCCTACTGATATACTAATTAAGAACAGATCTCTTCAACCACTGCAAAAAAGGAAGGAACAAAAAGAGGTCCACTGAGAGAGACTGGGGAAAAAATTAAATTAATGGATGAGAAGTGGCTCAATGCTGTCCCAGAATGCTTTGCTGAGGTAGGATTACACACAACCAGAGTGCTTCTTAAACCAGACTCGGAAAGATTTATTGATATTTGGAGGATCTGTAAACTGCAGAGGGTTTTCCATGTGTAATCTCTCCATCTCTGCCCTGTTTTCCTTTCTTACAGCTCTAATTTGGCAAACAAGACTCTCCATATATTAGTTTTCTTTTTGTCTTCTATTTGTTTCTGAGTTCTTCCTAGAACTCTGTCTTCAAGGTGTTTTTTCCAGATAGGCGGGGTTGTGTGGGCAAAGTTATTCACACATCCTCCATTTTTAACTGCTAAAGTTAAACCACAGCAGCTGCCACCTTTAACCCATGTACCTCACCCCAAACCATCAAACCAACAGCGGCAGCTTGTGATTTATGGGGCTGATCATAAACAGCCCAATTCAAAATATGGAAAGATAATGGATGAAACAGGTAAACCAGTTTTTCTACTTTATCACATACACTACGCCTTTTGAGAACAATTTTCTCATTATTGTCAATTTTGGCTTAAAAAAATATTTAAGAACAAACTACCATGCTCCAGTAGTTTTCCATGATATTGCACCCATCTGCTGAGTTTTATTTTAACACAGGTAGTTCTGAAGCACTTCAAAGTAGCTCATTAATATCCTTAAAGCTTTGGAAATGACTTCTTTATCAGCAGTAAACTCCTAGGAAAATGCTACATGTGACATATAAGTATCACTGTCTTGTTAAATGAGACCCATTAATTTTTATCTGGAGCAACACTACTTTCTGATTTTCAGACACTTAATGGTGTCTAATTTTATTTTGCTTTTTAATTCTAAGTACTTCATCCTGCCTTTTCCGTATTTGTAAGATGTGTGGGATATCGACGCACTTCAAAGGTTTGTGGTGAGAATAAATAATTCTGAGATTATGAGATGTTCATACAGCAATGCAGACCTTACCATGTCCTACCAGAAATGGATCCAAAAAGCGTTTTCCCACAATAAATCCATATTTATTTTAATTACTAAGCTGTTCCTTGTGTTTCCTTATAGATAGAAAAGAAATAGTCACAAAATGTTGTCCAAAAGCACAAACAACTTATCATAATCATGGAATTCTTCGGGTTGGAAGGATCTCAAAGCCCACCTAGTTCGTCCCCTGCCACGGGCAGGGACACCTGCCACTAGCCCAGGTTGCTCCAGTCCCCATCCAACCTGGCATTGGACACTTCCAGGGATCCAGGGGCAGCCACAGCTTCTCTGAGCACCCTGTGCCAGGGCCTCCCCACCCTCACAACAGAGAATTTCTCCCCAGTATCCCATCTAACCTTGCCCTCTGGCAGTGTGAAGCCATTCCCTGTGTCCTGTCATTCCATCCCTTGTAAACAGTCCCTCTCCATGTTTCCTATCAGTTCCTTCAGGTGCTGGAAGGTCACAATTAGGTAACCCTGTGTCCTTCTCATCTCCAGGCTGAACGTTCCCAGCTGTCCCAGCCTGGCTCCATAGAGAAGGTGCTCCAGTCCCCTCAGCAACTTGGTGGCCTCCTCTGGACTTGCTCCAATGGTTCCATGTCCTCTTTATATTGGGAACACCAGAACTTGACACAGCACTGCAGGTGGGGTCTCAGCAGAGCAGAGTGGAGGGGCAGAATCCCGTCCCTCACCGGCTGCCCATGCTCCTTTGGATGAGCCTGGGATACTCTGCTGCAGGACAGCAGGATAAGGAGGCAGCTCTCTGGAAATTTTGATATTGAGACATTACCTGAGTGGAATAGGTACCCAAGGAGCTGCCACACAGTCTGGAACAAGACAGCACTCACTGACACCGAGCAGGGAAAATCTTATTCTCAGTGAGAGTAAATTTCTGTAGTCCATCAGCTCCCAGGAGGTTTTTGCCATGTGGAGACTTCTCTTTGTCTGTACAAACACACCAAGCTGTTCATCCTGGGAGCACCAGTGCTGGTGGGGACCTTCTGTCTAGGCTTGCAGTATAAATAGATGTCTTTTGGGGCTCTGGCAGTGTGAATTTTGTTTTCTTTCTAACCAAAGCTGAAGTGCTGTAGGACACAGCCACAGGTCCAGAGTGGGGTGTGGACAGTACCCAGCCTCTGCTCAGTGGTTCACATCAATTTGACAGTGAAGGCAGTTCAGAGGGAGCCTAAAAGTTGGAGTCTTACCAGGCAAAGAATCCAGCTTCCAACTAGAACAGTTAATCTGAAATAGATGTCTAACCATGTGGACACTTCTATGCAGGAAAGATACTGTAAAGATATCGGAGGAAAAAAGAGTACTCAGACACTACTAGCCTACTTTGCTACGTTTTCCATGTGATATCCCCACATAACACTCACAAAAAGAGCTAAAAGTTCCTCATCTCATCCCACTTTTTTTGTCGCTTCTCAGACGCACCCAAGGACCTCCAAAGGAACATGTGCAGCTTGTGTATTCGCAGGGGGAGAGTCTCAGGCTGGGAAGGGAAGTTGTTTACTGCAGGAAGAAAGAGTCTGCATGACACTTGTGCTGCAGGGCACTCTCGGAGACAGCTGAAAGTTCAGTGCTCCCTGCAGGGTGGGACACGCCAGGCAGGATTCCTGCCCTTGGAGGAGCCGTGCAGCCTCTGTGTGATCACTCCTGGGAGCCTGCTGGGAGCAACAGCCCATTTACTCACTGCACCGGTGCTTCCTATAAATATATTTATAACCCTGGCATGCCTGCCTTCCCGTAATCTCCAGGGTTTGTCTGGTTCACGGAAAGCCATTATGGGAACTGTAAACTTTTATGCTTGCCCTCTCTAGAAATTGTGTTGAAACTTTTATAACGGAGATTTTTCACCTTTTTGCTTGTTTCTCCTGAAATCTTACTCACAAAGCACTTCTATAAAGAATTTTAAGCAGTGTGAGGTGGACCCAGCCGGGTTTATTGTCTGCACCTGCTCCAATCTGTTCTCTCTGCACTTCACTACGAGAGCTCCGTTGTCACAGTCTGAGTGCTGCATTCACTGTAATAACACTGATAAATACTTTCTGTTCTTATCCTAATTACTAGTGCTGAAGACAGTGAAACACTCCTCAAGAAAATAACTTCTTTATGCAAGATGGCACAGTTTCTTTATAAACGTTCCAAAGAAAGGAGAAGGGAAGAGACAAAACAGAAGTTGTTTAGAGGTGTTGATGTTAATAATATTTTGGCAGGCTTCCTTCTGGTTTTAGGAAGTGGAGCAATTATTATCGTCATGCAAACTTCTCTGCTTGGCTTCATAAAACTACTGCTGAAAAGTTAAAGTATTTCCTGAAGCCTGAAAAAGTCTGTGTGGAATGTGCTTCCCACTGAGTTAGAGCAGCTGAGATGCACCATTAATAGACAGCTTGCAAAACCTTCTGTGACCCTACCGAGGGAGATACCAATTACCATGAGAAATGTTCATTATTGTCCATTTTCCAAGAGATATCAAGCAATAGCTAAGTACAGTTTTCTGCACACACACAGTAGATGCACTTGTGTAACTGCCCCTGGCCAGGGACAGTGTTTCAGGACACCACAAGGGCTATTTCACCTCTGGAGCAGCACTGTTGGAGGAATTCCTCGAGGGAATGCATCATTAAAGTTTATAAAGTGCATGCAAATCCTCACCTGACAGCCAAGGCCATTTGCACAGACAGAACATCGCAGTCCTGAGATGGAAAGAGAAACTCTTTCCTACATCCCTAATTGAATCTGGAAGCCTGCTTCTCTCCTCCTGCCTTTTGCTCCCTGCGGAGCCCTGAGCAAAGCGAACTTGCTGGGAATTGTTCTATCCCTCTTCACAGCTACAGACGGGGTGTCATTGCAGGAGTGAGCCACACTGGTGACCCCAGTGACCACCCCAAGCGTCCTGCACAGCCCACAGCTCCAACCTTGTTCACACACTGAGGTGATGAATATACCTGTCAGAGTAATAAATGGCTGGGCCAAGACCTAATGGGAAAATGGGAGGAAATGCACGATCTTGATTCCAAACCCCAACCGGAATATTTGCTCTTTTCATCCAACAGTTTAGCCAAGCAGTAAACCAAGGAGAAAAATGAAATGTACAGCCTTATTAAGTTCTACTTTAAGCTACCTGATACTAAACTGAATGTGAAAATGGAGCCCAGAGTGCTTTATCCTTTGGCATGGATGGGAAACGTTTCCTTACCCTGTAGGAGCCCATGCCAAGGCAATGAGAACAAGGACCCCTCCCAGACAGGGCAAGGGAAAGAACAGGGGTGGTGTGGGGTGGCAAAGTTTGTGCCGTGGCTTGTCCCTTTCTGCCCCGGCTCAGTGGAAACAGGAACAGGAACCATCGATATAAATGGATCAGAGCATCTGTAAACCAAAACAGGAGAGACCAGTCTGTGGGGTTTTTATCTTTGTTTTCTCTCCCCAAATACCTCTTGTCTCGGGTAGATCACATAATTCAGCACAGAGCTGCAGAGTCTCCATGACATGCTCCATTTGGGCTTTCTCCCCTGCCAAGACATGTGACAAGAGAATGAAATGTTTCTTTCCTCCCCTGCTGAAATCCTGCTCTCCTGCCCGTTATGAATTAGATTCACAGGCTGAGTATCTCCCTCTGTGATCAGCTTTCATTACTAATAACCAGCTCGTTCTGCCTTACTAGAGAGAGCTTCTGACTCTGTTCAGACATTTCAAACACAGGAGCACACAGACTTCTAATTAGTGCTGAAATATTCTGCCTTGCACTGGCTACAAAGCAGTGCAAACCCAGGCTGCAGAGGCTGCTCAAAGCCCAGCCAGAGACACTGACTGCTCTGCTCCATGTCTCTTTGCTGCCACAGCACAGCTGTGGCAGGAATTGGAGGTTTTTCACTGTCTGAGCACAGGATGTTGCCTAAGACTCTATGGAGTTGCTGAATATTGTTCTCCATGCCAGGTCACCCTGGTTATCACCTCGTGGTTGGGGTTTTTTCATCACTCCCTGGCCTTACCTTTGCATTCTGAATCACTGATGTGGTGTCCTTTGTTCCCCAGTCCCTGTACCTTCATTTGAGTTTCATTTTGAGACACAGGGCAGGATTGTTGGGATGTCCTGGACTCCATGATCCCCGTGGGTCCCTTCCAACTCAGGATATTCAATGACTCTCTAGTTTTCCAGAATCAATTTACCATAACTTTACATCTGCTTAGGAAGCCTAAATCCTCTTCCTCTTCTGCTCCTGTAGCCCCAAATTATTTTTTTAAGTGGAAAAAGCTGGAGAAAGACAATATATTTCATCTGGAGGAAGTATCAGCTGCCCATCTCTGTTTAAAAGTGATACACTTGTATTTGCTTTTATGCAGTGCTGGTTGTCTCAGAGCAAAGGCGGCTCAGCAGGGAAAAGAAAAGCTCTGTTGCCTGCAGTAGGCACTCAATAGTTTGTGTATCTTCATCATAAGCATTTTCATGCATCCCTTCACTAAATTAAATAGGTCATATTGCCTTGTGATTTATAACCCAGAGAATCACTTGATTTCAAAGGGACAGCACAGGGTATAAATCAAAGGCTGAGTTTGACCCAACCATCTCCCTGAAAAGATAGACTTTCAGAGCTCCTATTCTTTATTTCTGCTACATCCTTTTCAAGATGGGGTGATAAAACTGAGCGTGTGGTTCAAGGTGAGCTCCCACACTGATTTACAGAATGGCCTTACAGCATTTTCAGTGCTGTGCTCCATTTTCTGCTTAGCACTTTGTAACATCTTGTTTGGGTTTTAATCATTGCAGAGCGTCGGGCAGAGATTTCCACCGGGCTGTTCACAATGACAGCTGGGACGTTTTTCCCCGAGTACTTACAGTTAATTTAGATCCCATCAATGTATCAATTGTTCCTTACAGTGTGCCTTACCTTGCAGCTGTCACAGTGACTTTCAGCCCTATTGTGCTGCTGAGATACCAGGCTTTGTTAAGATCTCTTGTCCTTTTGTAGATTAACCTGCTCTCGATAGTTTTGGGAAAATAGTTTCATGGAAAATTGGCCAGTTTGCAACTGTCATCTTTCCAGCACAGGTACGAATGTTCACAAAATGAAAAAAAAAAAACCCCAAAACCACCAAACCCTGCAATCTCCAGTGCAGAAAATAACACAAAGATAATATTTCACTGTCAATACAGCTTTGTTTATTATTAGTTCCTGAAGCCCATGGTTTTGTCAGCACAATGACAAGGGGTTAACATTTGGCTTCCCATTAAATTAAAAATAATAAGCTGCTGGCTTTACCCTGAGTCCTGGGAGGAGCCAGGGAAGCCGTGCAGAGCTGCTCCCTGAACTGTGAGCCCAGGGCAAAGTGGTGCTCAGCTGCAGTGGCATTTCCTTGGCCCACACTCCTGGCACAGAAGGATCTGAGTGACCAGTGCAGCATTTTGCTGAATCTCTTTGCCTTTTGATCCCATTTATTAGCATTTTAGGTACCACTCTGCTTAGAAACAAGCAGCCTATGGCCGCAGTGAAGGCTCATTCATCTCCCCACCACTCTTCAGGCCTTTTCCAGGGTTTAAGGTGACCTTGCAACTTATGAAGGCAAATAAAGGATTGGAGTTAAACGTGTTATAAATGATTGACCTACCTGGATGGCAGCTGATAACGTGCTGGAGGCTGCAGGGTTCAGATACTGAACTTCATTCTGAGTGATAGACGCTATAAAGTGGCGATAACTCATATTGTAACAGCGACATTTCCAGAGAATTTGAATGAAAAATCAGGGGATTGTCCTGCAGTCAGAGACACAGCATGGCACAAACAGGCAAAAAGAACAATTATTGCAGCATTAAGCTGATAAGAGCAGCGTTTCAGAATGATGTAGTGAGTTCAAGAGCTGCTCGCTCTTTGCTCTGCTCAGCCAGGTAGAGGAATGCAGTGTAAAAGGCCAGCCTGTGCTGGCACAGCAATCCCAATTTGGGGAAAGGAGGAAAAAAGGATCAGAGTTGTCAAAGGAGAGCTTCTGAGATGAAACAGTTCTCGTGCCTGGGTATGAGGACACTTTGAAGACAGGCTTAGCCTGAAGAATGGTGAAAAGAAGCTCATTTGTTTCATGCAGTCCTGCTGCAGAAGAGAATGGAGTGGCTTCAGGTCAGAATTAGAGCTGATTGAGATTTTAAACAAAGAGCCTTTAACCTGCTTTTAAATTAAATATGTTTTTAAAAGGAATTGCAATAAAGCAGTCAGGGTAAAGCACTCCCTGGGCCCAATGGAGACCCTGAAAGAGAGTCTATGGCTGGGACATGTGTGGGGACCTGGAGCTCAGATCTTGGGGCTGAACTGGCCTCACCTGTGCCCCCTAATTGCTGAATTAGTGGATGATTCTTTATTAACTGAAGGTTCTTCCACTAATTTTTCTTCCAATTAATCTGTTTTTCTACTCAAGAGCTTAAAACACCCTTACAAAATCTATTTTTTAGATTTAAAAATTTGCCTTTCACTTGTTTTTCATTTCACATAATCTTCCACAGTATTTTATATGCCTACACCAGTATTTTTGTGAGCCCTTGCATTGATTTCACGTTCTCTTTAATTTCTGGGGTTTGGATTTTGGGTTCTTTCACCATCTACATCCAAAGAAATTATCAGAAGGAAATCACTTCCCTGTCTATTCATAAATCCTGGCTAAAGCAGTGGTCCTGTTGCCAGGTTTCATTTTTAAAAAAGGCAAATTCACTTGTAAATTCATATAGAAATATTGAAATAGAAAATACGAATGATTTCTTTTGGAGTGAGGCACAGAAGATCGAAAATAGTCCAGTGGGTTTGGTCCATATATCCATATTTACACACATAACAGCATATAGCGGGGCTGTGAAGCTCTGGTTGAAGAGTCAGGGGGAAAAAGGGGATTTCTATTATTAAATTTCTAAATTAACAGCATTGTATTCTTTCAGCTTTGTTTGGGAAACCTCGACATGCACAACAGCACACAGTGAAAACAAGGGCTCTCCTTTAATTCCAGTAGAAATCCTCAAGGACTGTTCTCTGTGGGGAAAAGCCATGCAAAAAATGCCTCAGATATTTTGAAGCTCTAGAAATGGGGAAAGACTCATGATTTTGCAGCAGTTTTGCTGCCCCATCTAAGATATCCTACTGAAAATGCATCCCTTAAACCAAAAATCCAAAATCTCTCTCCTGGGTGACCTTGCTCTGTGTCACGGTAGCTTCAGGCAAAGTGTTTCTTCCTCTTAAGAAATGGTTCCAACAGCAAATCCTTTTACAGGTACAAATGCAATTTCCATCAGATTTGAGCATTTATCTGATCATTTTTTGCTCAATTCACACACTGAGGGGATAATGGAATAAGGGAATAAAATGTCCTGAGCTGGGAGGGACCCACAGGGATCACCCAGTCCAAGCCCTGGCCCTGCCCAGACACCCCAACAATCCCACCCTGTGCATCCCTGGGAGCAGTGTCCAAACACTCCTGGAGCTCTGGCAGCCTCGGGTCCGTGCCCATTCCCTGGGGAGCCTGGGCAGTGCCCAGCACCCTCTGGGGGAAGAACCTTTCCCTGATCTCCAGCCTGACCCTGCCCTGGCCCAGCTCCAGCCATTCCCTGGGGTCCAAGGAACAGACATACTCAGTGTTTTATATTCTTCCTCTTAATTCAGCCATAAGAACCCTGCTGAGTAATACCCTAGACAAATCTTCCATGTTTAACAAAACTCCTCCACATGCAAATAACATACAATGACAATGTATATTTAGTCTGCAGAAAGCAAACTCCAGCTGCCATGTGAACCTGGAAACATGATAATTACTGCGTTTGTAACAGGTGAATAAATATTTACAGCTCTGTGATAGGAATACTGCAAACAGGGAAACACTTCAGAACAATGATTTGCAATTCCAAATATTTCCATATCCTCTTTCATTCACATTCCTTAAGGTACCTGGGAACTACAGTTTTGTTGATAACAACCTCTATTCCAGGTACCTTTTCCCCAGTGAATTCTCCATCAAGCTCTCTTCCTGCAGAGGTCTGAAAGGATTTTGTTTACTGCCAGCATAACCTCTGTTGAGTATCTGAAAGTCGAGCTGTTTTTCCTGCTTCATACATCACCTTCAAGAGTAAAAAATGTAGAGCTCGGAGTGGAAAGTTTTGTTGTTACTAAAATAAACAGGAATAAATTTGTTCCTCTTTGATTTTGCAATGCCAGAGGCGAGGCAGCAGATTGTCAGTGAGACCATCGAATGATGCACAGCACAGAGTGGAAAAAAAATCCCAAGGAAAAGATAGAACAGAGCTGAGAAAGATCAATTTTAGATTCCTGTTCTTAACACCCTGTATGTTGTAAGGAAGGCTGCATTTCCAAATATTTCCAGTGGGTTTTGTTAAACATACACGGTGATTAAATAAATACACAGAAATGTTGGGTTCACAGGGAGAATCATAACCAAGCTCTGATCCCCCAAATTGTTTCTCTCAGATACTAGAATGTAATGCCAGGGAAGGGAGGGGGAAGAGGAAGGGGTAGAGGAAGGGGAAGAGGAAGGGGTAGAGGAAGGGGAAGAGAAAGGGATAGAGGAAGGGGAAGAGAAAGGGGTAGAGGAAGGGGAAGGGAAGTTAACATTCTTGTTCCACCAAAGAAGACCCTCACATTTACTTCCCTGAGTCTACAGTTTCACCTTGTACGTGCAAGCTTTCAAGACGCATCATTATTTGCATCCTTCTCCTAATAATTTGTAATAATCCTTGTGTGCCACTAAGTGGAAATGGCAACACTTAATTTAATTTACAAAACAACTCATGCCTGAAAGCAGTCGGGCATTTCTAGTTATAAACTCTTTTCAGGTACATGCAGCTTTCAGCTGGGTAATTTTTTTTCTGCAGCAGGACTAATCCTGTGCTTTATGTGCAGCATGAACTTAATTCCATGTGGGATTGGTGTCAAGTAGAACACAATACAAGACACAAACCAGTGTTGCTTACAACAGGTTTTACTCCTTTTTTTTCTTCCCCCTCCCCCGATTAACAGTTGCCATTTGTAATGTGTGGTTGTGCTGAAATGCACAAATCAGCTGCCACCAGTGCATTTCACACCTTCCTATCGGTACTGTTACGGTAAAGAGAAATATTAATATGAAAACTTGAGATTTCTGAATGGAAGGTGCCCTTCCTTTATTGGTGTATTTATCGAAATACAATTGCCCAAATCAAATCCTTGCAACGAACAGGATCCTGGAATGGTTTGTGCTGGAAGGGCCTTAAAGCTCATCCAGTTCCACCCCCTGCCATGGGCAGGGACACCTTCACTAGCCCAGGTTGCTCAGAATTCATGTCTAGAAGAAAAGCCAGTGATATCTCCATGTATATTTTAGCTTCCTGCCACTGCTCTGACCCTTTGTCTGCCCAGAACTTGGCTGTGCTCCCCATCCATGGCTCAGTTCTGCCTTAGAGCACCTCACCTGGAGGACCCTTCCCTCCAGACCTGCCCCTGAGGACCTGAACTCCAGCGTGGAACTTCCTAAGTCTACATCTGATTATTTTGTGAGATTCTAGCGTGGGATATTTGCAGTGAACATCCACTCAACAATGTGCATCCTCCTCTATAGTTCAATAAATTGTCCATGAAGCTGCTCACCTGGTAGCCCGGGTAAAAAAGGTTTCAAAATTAGTAGTTGTAATCAAAAGTTGCCCATAATATTCTTTAAAATAAATATCCACTGTTCATGTACAGATTGGCAGCTACGAAAATATTTTCGCACAATTCCCATTTAGAATTAATTAGTCATGTTTAAATATTAGGAAAAAATCTTTGTGGAAGGGGTTGTCACCATCCCTGGAACTGTTGAAAAAACGTTGTGGGTGTGACACTCAAGGACATGGTCTAGTGGCAAATGTGGGTTGATGACCTTTGGATTTGATGGCCTTTTCCAAAATTAACAATTCCGTTCTATGATTTGGCTTAACCAAAGGCCAAGAGACCAGCTCAGCCTCCTCTTTGCCTCTTCTGAGGTTTGGGGGGTGGATTTGTTCCCAGCGGCACTGGAGTCACACATCCTGGCTCATGTCTAACGGGCTGTCAGAGAGATTTTGGTACCAGGTACGAGTGCCAGGGGGTGAACGTCACTGCAACCTGCTCCTGCACCACCTCACCTGCTCCCTCAGGTTCCCAGACACCTCTGGGGGAAAGGATTCCTTTCTGCCTGACGTCTCTTTGCATCTGAGGGGATGAAGGCTTCAAAAGCCACAATTCCCTTTCTCAATCGTTTACGATCCGTGCCGCTTCCCCCAGCTGTGGTTCCTGGCCCCAGCTGCAGGGAAGCAGCCTCGTGGAGCAGCTGGGAGCACATTCCCCTTCCGTGCAGACATCCAGGAGGGAAGCTTGGGCTGCTCCAGGCCTTAGGCTGGCAGAAGGGACGTGCATCACTCAGGTAAATGCTCGGTGCCTCCAGGGAGGATGTTGGCTGCCATGTACCTCCCTCAGCCCTTGCCAAAACATTACAGCAGCAACTGTGAGAGAAAAGGAAAAAGCAGTGGAGGCTGTTGTGCTCCAGCTGCTGGGAACGTGCAGCTTTTGTTTAGACTTTATGGCTCTAATTCTCATTTTGTTTACTTACCTTGTCAGCTTGGAATATGATTCACAATTACTGAGGTATTCTGACACAGAGAAACGAAGCCACTGTTTCAGCTCCTGGGTTGGGCTCAGATTAATATGGTTTTAAAGGGGTTTGCTTGAAAAGCAGCTCTTGCAGTTCAGCAATCTTCCCCCCGCAGAACTGTTCAAGAGTGGGGTGTTTGCTGAGAAATAGGTCAGATAAAACTAATACAATTAAATAACTAAAAATTCATGCCTCTAAACTTTCTCCTGTCTAACCATTTTTACCATTGTCTCCCTGTTTTTATTATTTTCTCAGTCTCGTATTCAATTTTCATCTTAATTAACTAATGACTGGAAACATGTCCTATTTGGAATTACATTGCACTTCAAAGCCAGAAGACGACAGGCAAATCTCTTTCTTCACTGATTTATCTCTTCACTGATACAACGAGAAGCCAAGGCATGTGTTTTTAAAGGACTTTAAGGAAATTTTGTGTCCTGGTAACACATATTGCTACCTGAATTTGTCTGTTCGAAAATGGATGACTCTGTGCTTCCCTCAACACCGGATTTTTATCAAAGCTCAAGCAAAGCTTCCTCAGGTTTGGGGGTTTTGTCACATTAGTCCAGGTTTTCTTCTCAGATGCTGCAGCATCACCAACTCTCCCAACTCCATTCCTGCCAGTTTTCCAGAAATGTGGATTCATGCAGGTCCTCAGAGACAACTTATTGTGCTCAAAGAGGCTGTCAGCAAAACTCATCTCTAAGGACCAAGACTTAACTCTTTTCCTTCTCCTTCTTCCAACATTCCAGTTGCCATGGCAGCTTTTTCCATAACAGCCATAAGTGGTTAAAAACGGGTCACATATCCCCGGAGAAGTCTGAATTCCCCACCTCAAAGCCTAAATCAACATCCATTCTCCATTCTATCCACCATTCTCATCGAAATCCACATCGTTTTTCTCATACTGGGATTTTGTTTTTCTCTGTGGGCATCTTCTTGCTGTTCTCAGGTCAAAAAAAAAAAAAGAAGGAAGTCAAAATCCCATGAACAACTTCTAATTCTTTGTTATTATCAGGATATGGGCACTGGAGGATGGCTGTGGAAAGGTCCAGGTAGGAAATAGAAGAGATTTCCTGAGGGCTGGAGTCCCTCTGCTTTGGAGCTGGGAATGTCCACACTGGAGAGGAGAAGGTTCCAGGGAGGTCTTAGAGCCTCTTCCAGTGCCTGAAAGGGCTCCAAGAGAGCTGGAGAGGGACTCTGGACAAGGGTGGAGGGACAGGACAAGAGAGGATGCTTTTAAAATTAAAGAGATTTATATTAGAAACTGGGGAGAAATTGTTCCCTGTGAGGGTGGGGAGGCCCTGGCACAGGGTGCTCAGAGGAGCTGTGGCTGCCCCTGGATCCCTGGAAGTGTCCAAGGCCAGCTTGGATGGGGCTTGGAGCACCCTTGGCGAAGTGAAGTTTGTCCCTGCCCATGGCTGGAAGTGGCACTGGATGGGCTTTGAGGTCCTTCCAACCCAAACCATTCCATGATTCTGTGATTTTGGAGTAAAACATAATTGAGAGCCATTTCACAGCACAATTATGGGTGACCTACTAATTAAATTTCACAGGGGTGAAACAAGATGTATCTTCAGGGACAGTTATTGCACTGTAACTGTGCTAATTGCAAATCACCCCCACCAGAATACAGATCATTAAAAGGCTGGAACAGAAGACCTTGAGACTGTTCTCTTTTTCCTGCATGGAAAGTGATGTTCAAATTTTGTACACATTTTGTATTTACTGTCTCTGTCTTTGAGGGAAATGATGAAAAGTAACAAACAGTCTCACATGTCCGCAGTGGGTATTTGAAGTTTGAGAAGTGGGTGGCAACACCTTCAATAACTTGCTCAGGATAAAACACAGAGTGTTCTAGATTGGAAGTTCAACATTTGCTGTTCTTAAAATTCTTCTCCAGTTTGTAGTTCCTTAAGTATTTTAACCCATATTAAAAAAGGATAATTTAGCCCATTTAAGCTAATTTATTTACTCACTTGTCATTCCTTCAGCTACAGGCACTTTCTCCTTTTTTTTCTCTTTTTTTAAAATAATAACATCCAAATTTTATGTACTATTCAAATGGTGTGTTTATTGATTATTATTGAATCCTTAGAGTTGAATTTCTTTATTATTACTCGCCAGGATTATTGCTCATTATTACTTGCCAGTCTTATCAAATAACAAACGTTCATTTGTTTTGCGGTTGTTATTTATATTTATTTCAAGACATTTTTAGCACCCAACTGAGAAGGGAAAAGCTTCAGGACAGTTCTCTTGTTGTCAGCCAGTCCCATCAGTCCATGATGATACTGAATAAAGCAAGGAGACCGATTCATATCATTCTAACAGAATCAACCTTGCTGCTAAGTCATTCTTTTATAATAAATCCATTTTTAGACCAGAATTTTTTGAAAGGAGCACCTGCTGGCTTGCCTCTTTTTATATGTCAGGGCAAACCAGTTTTTAACATATCTCAGAAATCACAGGAACAGTGATTTTTGCAGCCAAGAGCAGGCTCCCTGTGTATGGTCCTGTGATGATGTCGAAACAAACCCAACATGCCCAAATGTCAGGGCAGATTTTCAGTTCTAGCATTTGCTGAATGCTGGATTATAAAATAAGGGACTGAAGGGACATGGGGCTTATTTTTTTCAGAGTGCACTGTCTTTCTGCCAGTATTTTATATTCCAATTTTTACTCTAAAGTTTCCCCTCTGGAATACTGAAAGTTGTCCAAAGAGGAACACGAATGTTTCCCTGCTTCACTTTAATATCAAACCCTACCTGGCACTTGGGAGGCACTGCCTGGGCTGAGGCTGCACCTGTAAGGCCTCTGCTTCACTGCTTTGCTGCTTCTGCAGCTCAGAGGAGTGTTCAGCTCTAGCTGTGGGACGGGTTTTTTAAAAGATATTTTCTTGCTGCACAAGCAACACAGATCTGAACACTGGGCAATTTTAGGCTTCAGTTCTGAGCAATGGCTGTCTGGGAGCTGGACATCAGATTTTTGTTCTTTTTTCTGTCTGTTTTCCCTTCCCTTCCCTTCCCTTCC
>VZRS01006741.1:0-52298 GCA_013398055.1 Ifrita kowaldi | reverse complement strand
AAATCCTGAAACTAATTCCGAAGCGTGAGGTTCCTGCTGAGCCCGCAGGAGAGAGGCACCTGGTGGCATCCACTCCCTCTGTGCCTCCCTGGTGCCGAGCATTCCTGTGGCCAACACGGCCACGGCGGGCAGCTGCCACAGCCCTTCACATCAGCAGGGTTAAAGCCATGGAAAAGCTTTAACTTTCCCCAGGAGCAGGGGACCTGCTGGGCAGGACAGGGGTGGCTGCTCAACCCGCAGCACAGACTCATCAACCCGGGCCGTGCCGAGGCTCTGCGTGCCTGGGGGATGCAAACAGGGCTGAAGGGACAAGCAGGGACTTGTCTTTGCCTCCATATTCCAGTCCTTTCCTTACCTTGTCTTCATTTGAGACTCTGAACCTCGCCAAAGGACCTGGGCGAGTGTCCCTGTACTGCCTTAGTGCACTACTAAACCCCCCAGAGCTCTGTGGAGGCCGGAGATGAGGGCTTGCCACCCTCTCAGTTGGGCCAGTGCGTCCACACAAAGCACCAGCAGTCACCAAAGCAACAGAGGCTAGAGGATCTTTTGTCATTCAGGTCCTGTGATGCACCACAGCACAAGATGTAGGAAGGTTCATTAACCTCTTCAGTAGCAAAGACACCAAAAAACGCACCCTGCCGACCTGAGCAGGATCCCACAGGAGGTCCAATGGCCCGGGCAGGGACGCAAATCTCTCTCAGCTCAGCGTTTTTCCCGTGCAAATGAAGCTGGCACATAAACACGCTGCACCGGTGCGTTCACAAATGGCATCAGCAAGCAAAGTTGCCCAAAGTCGCAAACAAAGACGGGGGGAAAGTTAGAACAGGGTGAAACACGGGACCAGTGAGCAGCTTATGCTTTCCAGATTGACAGAAAAAGGAGCTACGAAAGAAAACAGAGCCCAGCCTTTATTCTCTTCCAGCCACTCTGTGTCCACAAACCTCTCTCCCAGCACGGGAAAGGCAGCTCACGCTTAATCCTCCCCACAGATACCCACAGCCCTCCCTCCAGCGCCCGGAGCCTGGCTCGGGGAAGTGCAAACAGCCGCCACAAAGTCAGAGCTAAGTGGCAGCTTCCCATTTCCCCAGCTCTAATTGCCAGCTGAGCAGCCGGTTAATCTCCCAGAACGTGCTGTGATAAGGGTGCTGCTGAGTCCCCGTAATTGCTTAAGAGCTGCCATCGAGGATGCCGGGAATTGCCCAATTATTCTCCCCGGTTCCTCCACACCCCACGTTCCCTCCCTCCCCCTCTCTAAGTTTTGTAAATTAGAAAAGAGCTGCTTTTTTTTTTTTTCTCTCTCTCTCTCTCAAAAACAGCTGGCACAGGATTTCTCAGCGGTTCAGTAGGGATGAAGAGATTATATCTGGGCTGCCTAATCCTGTGTGGGCAGGGAGAAGAAAATGGGGGGAGCAGCAGTGGGGATCCCACCGGAAGCAAAGGGGAGGGAAGGTTGCACTCACAGGTGATGCCTCGAACAGAATTCATCCCAGCAAGCCAGCACTGGCCCTAAGTACAAATCACATCCCATTTCCAGCTCCTCAGTGGCTCTATTGAGCAATAAATCAGCTCCTCGTCCAAGCTGGCTGAAACATTCACACTCTCACGGTTACCTTACTCAGTGCTGAGAAGTTAAAACCTTCCTGCCAAGGCCAGCAGGCTGGGGAGAGTCAAACATCCAAATCCCCTCAGAGCTCAGCAGTGAAAAACAAAACCAAAAAAAAGCCAAAACGCACAAGACAGAAAACTCCCTGAACTGCAGATCACCTGCACATCTCCATTTGTTCAGCTGTGTTTCTCCAGATGATGCAGTGGGCCAAGAAATCATCTGGTATCATCAGAGAGGCAAACAAGCCAGGCCACTGTCTAATCCAATGCTAATACACACACACACAGGCAGCAGGACTCAGCTCCCAGCCCTTGGCTGTCTTTGCAGCTGTTTAAAGCTTGGTTTTCTCCCTAAATGCTTTGTGACTGTCCCTCAGACGTCACTTTTAAGCCCCAGAATGGCAGCTCTTTGAAATTACAACACAGGCAGAAGTCTTCAACGCCACCGGAAGGATTGAGGGACTTAAAGTCCTTTGATTTTAATGGGATCAGGTTTATTCTTCTGTAAAGAGTTCCTAGAAGTTTGGACACAGACACATTAAAGATGCAGCACTCCCAGTCTGGGTCATTCAGGTGGGTTTTGGCTCCTTTTTGTGCTCTGCACTGTCAGCTCGTGTTCTAACCCAGCTGCAAACCACAATAACCACAGCATCTCTCCCTCCAGCACACCTGCAAGTGGCTCTCATTCCCACAGCCCATTCCTCCTATCCCACCCATTCCAGACCTAGAGGGCACGAGGCAGAACGAGTGTAATGCCAATTCCCACACTGGTTTAGTTTTGGAAACCTCTCAGTGTCCCCTCTCAGCTGGATGTGAGCTAACACTGACCCCAAAGCCACTGAGCACGAATCCATCCCATCCCACTCATGGCAAGCTGGAAAGTGAGATGAACCAACAGAGGATGGAGATTCTCAGCAAGGCGGGGGGGGGAAATTGGAGCAGAACATAAGAAAAGATGACTTAAAATCCCACAGTGCACCTTCAACTCAGTGAATGTCCCCCATCATGGTGCAGGGGAAGAGTCAGGGATCACTCAGGCAGATCTGAGCTAGAAGTTAATTTAATGAGTGGGTAATAGGCTGGTAAATAAGATAATATGTCGGATTTGCTGATCCCTTAATACCCACACATTCACTCATAGCTTTGATATAAGCTGTAGTCTGGCAGATAAGCAAAGGTATAACAATGAACACAAAACAACAATGATTAACAAAACTACAATTAGGTGGAACATCTAATTCATAGCTCCAGTGGCTGTTGGCAAGCACCTGAGCAGATTTTCTCAGCAGTGATGTTTTCCATCTTTCTTCACTCTGGCTGGGACGTGGTGGGTTGTGTCTGCATAGGTAAAGTTGCATCCCACGTTTTTAATGAAATTACAGACACAGATATTTGAGGGATTGTGTCTATCCTCTATAAATAAAGAGTCACAAAGGGCTCTCATGCAAACACATCCATTCCCAACACATCCAAGTACAGTCTCAGAGGTCTCTCCAGGATGTATTTCAAAATGACAAACATTTTGTTCAGTCTCAAGACAAGTGTCTTGGGTCTTAACAGTATTACATTCACAAATAAATCCTTGCTGTTTCTGCACTACCCACGTGGCAGCAGTGACAGTTTGCCATTTGTTCCCATTTTCCTGGGCCCATACTCCAGCTTCTAACAGAGTACAATTCCATGCTGATTCAATCCCAGTGCAATGATTTGGTTTATAGAATCATTTACATTGGAAAACACCTCTAAGATCATTGAGCCCAACCATTAAAAATTGCATATGGTTAAGACAAAAGCTGTGGCCCTACTGCTGGTGGGGTCATAAGTGAAGTTTACTAGATACCACCAAGACTGGAAATACTTTTTGAATTAAAATAAATATTTTTTTAAAAAAATTTTTAATTGAAATTATTTTCCCAAATTACCTTTTGAATCTCAGTGGGTAACGTGCCCTCATCACCTTCCCTTATATTTATTGCTGTAGTGGATTGCACCTGAAACTGAGCTTGGATACAGCTGAGAGCTGTGGAAACATTATTCTGGGTGATGCCAAGTGCATCTACAATTAGGTGGGGGTCCTTTTCCTTAATTCTTTGCCATTTAGACAATACACCAGCCAAGAGCCATGGACTAGTTCCTAATGCCACCAAAAAAGATTTTAACAGGTGTTCTTGCTCAGACAAATCACTTGTTGCTGAGCTTAATTTATTTGCCAAAACATCAGCATCCGGGCTGTTTATTGAATGCTCCTAATCCTGTCCCTGGGATGCCCGTCACACCTCTCCTGGCTCGTTTTGGAGAGGTGAGGGTTCACCTGCCCAGCCCTGTGAGCTGCCTGTGCAGATGTATTTAGGAATGATAAGCAGGGAGGTTTAAGTGCAGGGATATTAACCTGCAGTGACAGCTCCACTTGCCTGGGGCTCCATAATGGATTAAGTATCACTCGTTGCTGGCCTGTCTTTTTAATACCATTGGGCTCAATTTCAGAAATCTGAGTTCCAATCAAGGTTCCAGCAGGGTCCATGAGGTAGTAGGATACATTGTGGGGGGTAAGGTAATTTTTGCTGTGCTGATATGAACAATCCCAGTTTCAATTCAATTATATCTCCAAGATAAATAGATAAATTATGTCTGATACTATTCCTCTTTCCATGGATTCCTCTGATGTAGCACTCATTGAACAGCCACCAGCCTGGTTAGATCTATACCCCTTTTCAAAGGAACCACATTGAAAACTAAGCAAGTACACTTCCACTTCATTTTTTGGGGTTTGTCTTTCACATATTCTGCTTACATTTCCCTCTGCCAAATCCACATTAATGGGTGAGACTCCTAAATTTGTACAATTACAGCTTGCTTTTTAGTGATTGTCATGGCAATGCAACTCAGGCTTAAACACAATTACAGCCATTACCAAATTGATTTGTACAAATAAAAGACCTGGGGGTTTTCACCCCCATCCCTCAGGCTTGTTGATGGATAAACTAAATCTGGGTCACATTGCTGGGTTTTGGTATTTTGGTATAAGCCAGTGTGTGTCCTGGAAAGGGAAATAAGACAAATCTCAGTGGGGACAATCCAAACTGGTTACACCCCTTCTGGTGAGCAGCCAGGGAGTATCCACCCAACTTTAATGTGATGTTTAGCTCCACTGTTGCCTTTGGTTGATCTCTTTTCATAACAGGATAGATTTTTAAAAGAGCAGGGGTTTGCCCTAGTAGTGGCTTCATGGCCTGGGGGTCTGTGGGAGCTGAAAAGAGGGTAAAAAGTCGTTTAATGAATATATAGGGATAGCAGGAGTTTGTCTCAGCCCCCAGGGTCTATTCCCTAAGCTGTTCAGTGTGTGACAGAATGTGATTCATTGTTAGAATCTGATTCCCCTGTTAAAAACACCCCTGGCCCCCAAAAGCCCTCTGCTTCACCTTGGGTTTAATACAATCTCCCCCAGTCAGAGACACACCACAAATACCCAGTTCCACTCTTACCAGGCTTCTGGTCATATTTTTCTTGCAAATTACCCAGTTGAAGAGGGTCCCACAGAATGGCTCTGGTGGTATTTCTTTGATTACCCCCTTGGGACACAAGGCACACTTCAGTTTTAACGAGAGGAGCCACCTCAAACTGCAATTTACCTAACTCACCCTCTCCACTACTCTCATCCCTAAATTCCCAGTCAGGGTCCCTTCCATATATCTCCACTCCAATTTTCTGGGGATGCAATTAACTAATGGATCTTTATGGGTCCTGTGGGATCAGGGACCCAATTTATCATAAATTCTAGTTTCTCCTCTACTCTTTTTCCTTCTCCCCACCCCACAGTTGTTTCTGCAATTGTTCTATTCACAGAGATAACAGCATTTCTTGTCACTTTCTTTGTTCAAACTCATCTTGTAACCTTCTCATTTCCTTTTCTTTGTATTCCTTACAATGGCACGCTGCTTCCAACCACATTTACAACATCTTGCATGTTATTCCCTTTTCTTCACCATTTTTCAGTTTCCCTTCTCATGCAGTTTAACTGTTCCCCTATCTTCACCCCAATTACACCAATTTTTGAACACTCAATCCTCAAAAAGTCTTGGAGAAGGTCTAATTCCATGCGTCCCTAAACAGCCAGTAATTGAATCTGCCACCCTACTGACTGTGCCAGTTTTGTCACAGCAGAAGGGTCAGAGATCACTCAAGTGGATCTGAGCTGGGAGTTGGTTTATGGAGCTCTAATCAGCAGATTTAGGTGTGCAAATCCCAGTCCTGCCTTCCACCTGCACACAGCAGAGACAGCCTCCCAATCGCTGTGCTCATCCCAGAGCTCCCACACTCCATAAAAAAAAAATTGAATTCAATTCCCATCCAGCCCCTGCAAAGCAGAAGCACCTCCAGCCCTTTCCCATCCTCAACATTGAGATTTATCCCAGTTTTCCCCTGCACAGAAGCCAAACCAACCAAAATCCCAGAATCCCAGCTGCCCTTGCATTCTCCAAGGGATCGTGGAGCCTAATTCCTGCATCCCACCGGATAAGGAAGGGAAAACACAAATTCCAAAATCAGGAAATCACTTAGAACACCAATAATTCCCTAAAATAGGAGCCACACACCTTGTTTGTTTAGGATCCATTCCCACAGATACAACCTTTGGAAAATCTACCTGTACCTCCCAAATCCAGGTGCTGGGGGGTTTGGGAATCGCTTTCATGTGGCAGCAGCTCCACATCCCCAGTCCCACCCCTTTCCTGGAGGACGGATTCCCATCCCAGTTCGCCTGGGTCCCCTCCCACCCCACAGAGGACACCGGGAGGTGACAAATGCTTCTCTTTATTGGGATTACGGGGACATTCCCAGAGGGCAGAGCCTTTTCCGGCACATTCCCAGGAGCATTCCCAGGGCAGTCAGGCTCAGCAGAGCAGCCGCTGCCAGCAGGAGCCCCTGGATCACCACGGGAATTCCACCAGAGGCACCTGGAAGGGATAAAACCCACTCAGCACTCATTTATTGGCTTCCCAGCCTCCATCTAATCCTTGGGAATCTTTGGGAAGGAGCCCCCAGAGCAGCTCTGGGGGGCTGTTCCAGGAAGTCCCTTTGTGAAATCACTGGGAATTCACAGCAGGATCAATGCCCAGGTGAGGCCTGCAGATACAACCCCACAAAGACCCCACAACAACTCCTACCCTGGGGGGTGTTCCCAGCTGATCCCGGACTTCCAGACGGGCTCTGTAATCCCTGAGCCGGCTCCAGGATGAGCAGGGGTCCCACGGAGACATCAGCCTCAGTCGGCCCTGAGGGCTCACCTGGAAAAAGATGGGAATGAGTTCTCAGGAGAGGGAATTCCTGCTCGGGCTGGAATTTGGGAATTACGGGACAACAGATGCTGGAAGAGCAGAATTCCAAGGGTTTTAAATGCAAGGACACAGTCAGGATAGAATCATGGACTGGTTTGGGATGGAAGGGACCTCAAAGCCCATCCAGTGCCAGGGCAGGGATACCTCCCACTACCCCAGGTGGCTCCAGGGGACACTTCCAGGAATGAACAACGGTGCCAGGACCTCCCCACCCACACAGAATTTTTTCCAGTATCCCCCAAAATTCCCCTCTTTCCTTTTCAAATCCCTTCCCTAAGGGCACCGGAGAGGAGCCAGGATTGTCCGTAATCCGTGGCTCGAGGGGCCCTGGGGGCACCTTTGGGACACACCTCGCTGGCTGGGATCGTCCCTCCTCACACGCCTGCCAATCCGTGCGGCCGGAGCGCGGAATTCCCGGGAATCTCCTCCAGGAGAGGGACAGCTGCCGGTGTCGCAGCAGCTGCAGATGGCCGCGGTGCCCTCCAGAGGTGCCCACCTGGAACAGAGTCACCCGTGACCCCCCTGCTACGGGCGGGTCCCCTCCCCACACCAGGGACACTCACAGGCCGCTGGCTTTGCTGAAGGAACAGGCTTTATTCCAGGGATTTGGGGCCTGGGCCATCGGGGACACCCTCAGGTGGCAGCTGACGTAGAGCTGGCAGGGGAAGGCAAGGAAAATTCATTAATCTCGGAGATTTTTAAGGCTTTTTTCCATGGAGAAGCAGGGAAAGGAGGAGGAAGAGGGGTGGGAACAAGACCTCACCAAATTCCCGGCGTCTCCCGCAAATTTGAAGGCATCCACCAGGAACCACAGCGACTCTGGCCGGGGCCGAGGGGACACGAAGGCTGAGCCAGTGTCATCTGCCCTGCCGTCCACCAGGCACCTGGAGAAGGACCAGAAATCCAAGATTTTCCGTGGGAATCCAGGATTCTCCATAGGAATTTGGGATTCTCCAGCCAGCCCCAGAGGCCGGCCTTACCCGCCCAGGTCGATGAAGGCATAGCGGGGGGACGAGCTCCTGTCGGGGGTCGCGGTGGCCACGCACTGATCCACAAAGAGCCGCAGGGGCACGTGGCCCTCCGAGGTGACATCAGCCTGGAAGCAGAGGCTGTCCCCAAGCTGGAAGCTGTTGGAGAGCCTCTCCCTGCTCCAGTCATCTGGAATGCAGATCCCGGGGGATGGGGTCACTTTGGGGACCTCTTAAACGTGTGGCAACTCTCATGGGGTGGATTTGGGCTCCGTTGGGGCTCCCAGGAGTCACCAGGAGCAGGGGGACACAAGGCCACCAGGGCCGCACCCACCATCCATGAGGCGCAGGGAGAACCGGAGCCGCTCCTGGGCTGTCACGGTGGAGCGGAACGGGGCCCACGTGGGGTGCACGGCACCGCTGCTCACGTTGCTCTTCCTAAAGGGAAGCAACGGGAATTGCCAGGGATGATGGCACTGCCACCTCAGGGCAGTGGCAGCACGGGGACAGCCCCTGCTGCTCACCTGGGGTAGTGACACTCAATGAGGACCTCAGCCGGGGTGGCCCTCACGATGAGGGGGTTGCCGGAAGGGGCAGGTTTGTAGAACAGGGTTGTTCTGTAGATCAGGGAGTCCGGGGTCACCTGGAAGGAGGATTTCGGAGAGGGGAAAAAATCAGGAAAATGAACTCGGCACCAGCAGGGGCTGTGCCGGGACACAGAGACCACATTCCCGATCTTATAGAACACCACAGAGCCCTGTGCTGGCATCCCAACAAGGCACCAGCTTGAAGGAGGTCACAGAGCCTCCCGGGCTTGGGCACAGCACCTCGGGACCCGTTACCCCATAAATTCCTGCATCCAAGTCCAAAACCCCCTGCTGAGTGTGTATCTCATCCACGGTATCCATATCCCAAGACCCACCCCTGCTCCAGGCACTCCTCACCCCAAACCCGCCAGCACCAGGGCACCTCTCGGGGTGAGGCCTTCACCCCAAAGACCCCTCACCTGCAGGGTGCTGCCACACTCGTGCAGCGCGGCCACGAAGGTGACAAAGGCCTGGGCGGGGTTTGGGGACAGAGGCGGGCAGGAGGCTGTGCCCAGGCTCAGCTCCGCTGCCCGCACCGGGCGCCCGGTGCCGAAGAGGTCCCTGCGCACGGTGAGCGCCAGCTGCCCCTCCTGGCAGCGCACGGCCACCGCGGGCCGCGGGGACAGCGCCCGCAGCTGCGACAGATCCACCCGCGCCCAGGGCTGCGACACTGCGGGGACCCGGCCCCGGGAGGAGTCACCCCGCAGCCGCCACGTCCCGGAATTCCTCGGGGGAAAACCCCAAAGATCGGAGGATGCGGCCGCAGCCGACACCCAGCAGAGCAGAGCGACCCCAAAGCAGCTCCCAAACCCCATCCTAGCCCCAGGAAAAGCAGCGCATGGGAAAGGGGGCTGCTCGGGAGGCTTTTATGGGAGGATTCCCGGGGAATCCCCCTCGGGATAACGGGATCCGGCTGGGGGAATCCCCGCCGGGATAACGGGATCCAGCTGGGGATCCCACTCGGGATAACGGGATCCATCTGGGGGATCCCCCTCGGGATAACGGGATCCGGCTGGGGGAATCCCCGCCGGGATAACGGGATCCAGCTGGGGATCCCACTCGGGATAACGGGATCCATCTGGGGGATCCCAGCCGGGATAACGGGATCCATCTGGGCCCATCCCTCCCCCTTGCATCCAGGAATTGTCCTGTTTGTCCCATGTCCTGCCCGGCTGCGGTGGCATCAGTGCCACCCGTGTCCCACTCGCTCCGTGGGTCGGAGCCGATTTTGGCCAGCGAGGCTCTCCCGGTCATTTCCCTCCCGATCTTCCCAGGAATTCCCCAAAATCCAGGCGATGCGTTCAGAACTGGGGATGTGCCATCCCCACGCGGGCGCTTTGGGATCCGCCCGTGCCCGATTTCCCGGGAATGCGCTCCGGGGAATTGCGCCTGGCAAATGAGGGCACCATAACGAGCTCATTTGCATAGAGAGCAGAGGGGCAGAGCAGGTCAGGGAATTCCTGGTGGGAACTCTCGCCTCAGGTCCTGCTGTCCCCTGCAGCATCCATAATGTCACTCCCACATTCCCACATCTCCCTCTCGCACCATCCCGGTGTCCCAGCATTGTCCCGGGTGTTTTTGGGGATGATGAATAAATGATGGGACACGGAAAACCGCTCCAGGCCTCTCCATGAATTCCGCAGGAATGGGGCAGCTCCCAGCCCGGCTCATCCCGAGGCTGCCCTGGAATGCTTTATCCAGAGGGATGGGGCTGCTCAGGGGGCTCCAGAGGGATGGGAGGGGATGTTCCTGCATGCAGAGGGATCCAGGAGGATGGGAGGGGATGTTTCTGCTTCCCACAGCCCCATTCCTCATCCCAACATCAGGAATGTCTCTGGAAATCCAGGATTTGATCCACCCAACCTCCGTGGGACCAAGGTCTCCAGGGATGGGTGCCTGCTCCCAAAGCTCCATTCCTGCTATTCCAGGGGGAAGGATCCAGGATCCCAAAAAGTCCCATCCCAAGATTTCCCTCTCCAGCGTGGATTTCTCACCCCCTGGAGCAGCTCAGCACCTTTGCAGGTGAAGGTTCCAGCCCTGTGGGTCACTCTGTGGTCAGTGCAACAGCCCCAAGAGATCTTCCACCCTCAGAGGTGCCTCCAGCTCCCGAGCAGCAAGTCCCGCACCGAGGGGTCACTCAGGGGGATACAGGAGCACAGTTCTGCCCAGGATGAAAAGATCACAGCACTTCCATTTCGTACAAACCCACAGCTGAGCCCTCCCTGAGCCCTGTCCTGCTGCTGCCCTCCGCCCCGGGGGCATTTCTGCACCGCTGCTCCTGGGCGATGCTCAGGAGAGCCGGCCCTGCGCTCCCGCTGCCTCCTCCTGCCACGCGGAGCCTCGTGCTCTTCCGTGTGGATATTACACTTGGCTGACCCTCGGGAGCTCCACTAAAGCCTTTCCACAGCTGCTCCTCGTGCAGGAGCCCGTGTGTGGGGCGGCAGCAAGGCAGGAGACCATATGCTCCAGCACGGGGGACAATGAGCCACTCACCGAGACGGAGCGGCTGTGATGAGCCATTGTCATGACTGATGGCACCAGGACTCTGGGGGAGCAGATTTTCACAGCAGATAAGCCCTAATGAACAGAGAAATAACTTCCCGTGATGAGGGAGATGTACAGGGTTCCAAAAGCCATTGCCAGCAAGGCCACGGAGCTCTGCTACCCAGGCAGCAGAGCTGAGAAAATCCATCTTCCTGCTGGCCTTGGGAGCGCGGAATGAGCCAACACTTCAGTGGAGGAGGAGGAATAAGAGCACGAGGGGCGGCAGTGGAGCAGAACAGGCTCACAGGGCTGGGGGCTGCACATCTGCCCTGGTGCTGCAGCTGCCAGAAAACCGTGCAGCTAAAACGCATCTCCTGCAGCACCCAGAACCCCCTGCAGAGGGGAAACTGAGGCACAGAGCCAAGGAGTCATTCCTGCAGAGCTGGGCACCCCCACACTAGGGAAAAAAAAGCTTTAAAACTCAGTATTGGTCTTTGCACCTCACGAGTTCGTTCCCATGAGGAAACTCTGTGGGCTAATATTGGCTTGAGCACATGCCACAGCCTTCCCCACTGCCCGGGAGGAAGCTTTGCCACAGGAACTGCTGCCGAGCCACCTCATATTAGAATTTACTACAGCTCAGCCTGGAAGCCTGCCCTGTGCTTTCTATTTTTAGCTGCAGGCAGACCTATTCATATCAGTCAGTGCTGAAACTCAGGTCCTTTCACAGCTTTGGTGCAGTAATTCAGGGACATGCATGAAGCCAGGTTCTCAGCTTTGAGGACAGCTCACCAGGATAAATAATAAATCCATGAGCTGAGTGCTCCCAAGGCTGGGGGGACACAGGGTGTGCTTTGCTAAAGGCATTCTCATCACACAGATTTCTTCCACGGGATCACACTGCTACTTCTGTGCAGAGAAAATCATGGACATGAATGTGATTTACCAACTCATAAACTGCAAGGAAAGCAGAAGAAATGGGATGAGAGAGAGGAAGGGTCCAGGAGAAGTGGAAACAGCTCCACAGGGTTCCACACTGGTGGTGGCTTCCCTGCCTGTTAATTATTTTATCTTAAAACGCTTTTAGAAGAGAGGAAATTCATTAGTGCTTAACACAGGACACGTAGAAAACGTGTGCTTTTACAGCTGGTCACGGTGAACATACGGAGGGTGAATGTCAGAGGTCTGCAACAACTCGGGGTGATTTGAGTAAACCAATGCAGCAGCAAGGTGCAGATGTTTGGTGATGGAGCTCCCAATCAACCAGACCTTGTTCTGATGACTCTTCATCACGCTTCCCTTTTCACGTGTGTGACAGCCCGTGCCAGATCCACTCAGGTAGCTGACAGTCTGACAAATAGGAGAGCTCTCAGCAGTGAGGCTGATACACACCTCCTCCCCGAGAGCACTGGCATTGCCCACTGACACCGTCACTGCACTTTATGGCAGCTAAACCCGACCTTGACAGAGGAAAGCTGAGCACAAACCCAACCCGAAGGCAGCTCTTCCTCCTGCTTGGAGGAGAGTCACAGCCAGACACTGCCAGTCCAGCTGACAGGCATTTGTATGGGCAGTGTCTGTGGGTTTAATCCCACCGGTTTTCCCAAGAAGGAAACACCTCACACAGCATTTAAGTGGGATTCATCCTTCCCGGCTGCAGTGCCGACTGCTGCTCCTGTCTGTGGCAAGCAAGGAGCCTGATGCTCTTCTGCTGCAGGGTGCTGCAGTCAAAGACGAGGCAGGAGGGTCTCCACGCTTGCACACGCTGCTGGTCACTGCCCCTGGTCACTCAGGATGGCACTTGCTGGAGGCAGCCCCAGCCCTCGTGCCCCGAGGTGTCAGCAGAGCAGACGGAACAAACGGGCGAACGCTGCCTCTCCCCTCCACGCACTTCCCAGGAGAAGCAGCGTCAAATTAACGGGCAAAAAGAGCCCAAAACAAAACAACGAAGTGTGTGAGCATATTAAGTCCTTTTCCATCCCCGCTTTATGCTTCAGCTGCTACCTTGAGACTGGCACAGAAGCCAGTGTGCCGTTTGCTTCACACAGCTCCTGGGATCTCCGTGGCACCGTTTACGCTTGGGTAACTCAACTTCTGGAGGCCATTAGGCAGGGTAATTTCACCAGTTCCTGAGCAAATGCCTGGAGGGGTCCTTGCAAAGCCAGTTCAGCACAGCTGAAATATGGAGGAAATGTTCGTTTGAATCCTAAGGAGAAATGTAATGACTGCTTTGTAGTGAAGCACATTCAAATCAGCCCCACTTTGGCTGATCAAGGCACAATCTCATCAGCACTCTCCAAGAAGAAATACTTCTGATCCAGAAAGTGAGCTTAACATCTTTGTGGAAGAGTTTTCATCAAGTGACAACACCCATTTGGGGAAAAATTAGCTCACAGCATCACTCAGGTGCAGACTTTAAAACAAGGGCATTTTTTTCTATTTTCTATTTTTTCCCCTTTTCTCCTTTTTTTTTTATTTTCTGAAAAGGCAATTTCCATTTGATGGGCCCACCTCCACTGAGATGCCAGCTGGCCGAACACATCAAGGGGCTGTGGCCTGTTCATTCATCAACGTGTTGGTGAAAACAGGGCTCTGCAGAGCAGCTTCCACATCTATGTGTGGGTGCTGAGTCCTAACCAGGGTGGTTGGGAGCGATCTTGGTTGCAGGGGTCAGGAAATTGGAACAAGCCCTTGAAAATCCGGGAAGTAACAAGGCCCTGGGCCATCCAGGGCCCAGCAATGCAGCACGGAGGGTAAAAACATGGAGCAACCATTCTGTGAACAAGGAACCAGGGTAAGTGTCACTGGTGTCACAGCAGCACCACGAGCAGGAACTGAGTGAGAAATCCAAAGAAAACACTTAGGAGTTCACTCCTTGTGAAGCAGACAGGAGAAATAGTCTCTGGTGGGGTATCTGTACTGATGTACCCAGAAGGATGACACGGGAGGCAGAAGGGATGGTTCCCAGCCCATGCTGGGTGAAAAAGCAGCTTTGGAAGTGGCAGTAGCTGGTGATTTGTTGGATCTTACTGTTTTGAGGCACAGGTCCTCCTCAGCAACGTTTCACACAGGAGGATGGGTGTGCTCCTCACTCCGCCTTGGAAACGGGGAAACAGAAGCAGAGAGCTGCAGCAATGGGTGAAAACAGCCAAGTTTATCCCATGGCTGATGGATGAGAGCCTGCAGGCTGTCTCCTTCAGCTCCATACCTGTTCCTCTGCCCAGCCAGACACCTGCAAAGGCTGCTTTCCTCTAGTCCCACCTCTCCTTTCACAGCCTGCCTTTGCCACCTGTGCCAAACAGGGCAGGAGGCGGGTGGCTTGTTAGAAA
The DNA here is from genome assembly GCA_013398055.1 of Ifrita kowaldi. Lineage (NCBI taxonomy): Eukaryota > Metazoa > Chordata > Aves > Passeriformes > Cinclosomatidae > Ifrita > Ifrita kowaldi. Next base: position 37,992 of record VZRS01006741.1, on the reverse strand, counting down.
CTGTCCCTGCACCATCCAAACCTGTGAACATGCAACGTGCACTGCATTTTGATAGATGTCTGGGGACCTGACAGAATTAATGAAAAGAGAGGAGGCAGGATGGGTATGAAAGGTGCTTGTGAAGAGCAGCAGGCCGGGGTGTATCAGCAAAGGCTGAGGGAGCTGCAGGAAGAAAGCAGGGGGCTATCAGTGCTCCCACTGCTGTCTTACCCGGGCACAGACTGGCACTTGGCCTTGGCAGCTGCCAGCACTTGCGTGCGCTCATCTGTGCGTGTTGCTGTGTGTGATGGCACGCAGATGTTCGGCCAACGAGGGGCTGTGTGTCAGCACTGCACCCTGTTGGTACCCAAAGTGCAGGAGACATTGTCCTGCCAGTTTTGAAGGATTTATCCCCCCTGGACAACACTTATTTTGACCTCTGTCCATGGAAAAAATTGCCAACACTCTGGGAAAGAGTTTGAATCTACNCCTGCGGGGGAGTCCCACACACCCTGGACCATGCTCCTGCTCAGGCAGGAGCACATGCCAGCAGAGAGCAGCAAACAAACCCCAAGGAACCCAATTTCCTCTGTGTGGGACAAAGCGTGGGGCTGACTGGGCCGAGTGTCCCTGCAGAGGAACCTGTTCAGGTGGAGGCATCAGTCCAGGTGTCTTTCCATGCCTTTGAACAAAGGGTTCTATCAAAGAAAACCTCATATGCAAGTTTGGGTGGAACTCAAAAATCCCTGATGCCCCCCAGAAAGGGGATCCTTTTGCTGTCTGCCCCAGGCAAGCTCAAACCTCTGCCCCCAAGCAGCGAGTGAGGAAGGAGGACTTGGCCCTCACTTTGATCTCCTCTCCCATGGGCTGCGCTGTCCCCAGTGCAGAGAGGCTGCTGCTCCTGGGTGGGGAGCTCAGCTCCCAGCTCCAAGGATAGCACAGAGCGTGATTTGCCTTTGGTAACTCCTACCTACCTTCCCCCGATGTTTAGGGGCTGCTTGATCTGCGTGGGATTTTTTCATCTCTAGCACCGACAATCCTCTGATACCGCCTGTGCTTTTCTTTGACTCTAACCAGAGCCCTGAAGTTGTTTCTCATATCAAACGCTCCCAGTCAATCTGATTTTTAGAAAACACAGCGCGTCTGGGGAGAAACCTGCAAAATATAGAACACGTTCCCCATTTGCATCCAAATGTTGAAAAACCCCATCACTCCTCTATGGCACATCATATCAGCACTACACCCGCCATGAAATATTCATGGCCATTTATTATGATGTTGTTTATTATCCCCATAAAACTTTCCAGCAATCAGTTCCTTTATTTGCTCAGCCTGCAGCATGGATGGGTGCTTTTGTGTCTCCTTCAGTGCTGCCAGTGTTTGAATCAATCCAGGGCCCCTGTCACCATAAGAACAAAACCACTGCTATCCCCAGCTCAGTTCACCCCGGGCTGCTTCCCTGCTTGTGGCATCAACAGAGCACAAACTGGGAACTGTTGGGTGACCATGACATACTCTGCCTGTATTAGGTTGCTGGGATGGAATGAAATTCAACCCAAGATTGACTTCTGGAGCCCAGTGTGACAGCACAGGGAGCAGAGGAATTAAACAATGCTGCCAGTCCTGCCTAGGTGGGGAGGGCAGTGGGACACAGCGCTGGTCTCACCGTCCATGCAGCCTCCAGGTGAGGTTAAAAAAGAGAAGGGAAGCACTTAGTGAGGACACAGCTCCTGAAGGTTTCATGGCAACTGCCAGATTAATGTTAATGTAAGCTGCTAAAAGATTTTCAAATGGATTAGTTCTCCATTTCCTCCTTGGCACCCTGAGGGTCTGGTGCCAGAAGAACAGACCTGAATCACCTCTGCAACCACAAAGGCCCCTCCTGGCAGCAAAGCAGAGCAAGGGTTGGACCTGGAGGGAGCGTGTGAGAAAGACAGAGATACTTTCTGGCACAGATTCAGCTTCTTTATAGCAGTTCTTTATCGCAGGACACTTTGTAAGAGTGCCCATTCTGAAAACCTTTTATTCCTCCTGCCAGAGCTTGCGAGCCCTGCCCTTTCTGCGAGGAGGGGAGTAAAAAAAGATCTCGGAGGACAGCGAGAGCAAGAGCTCTCCTTTCACAGGGACTGCAAAGCTGAGTCTCAGCGGAGTGACCTTGATACAACCTCTTGTTTCAAACACACAGCAAACATTTCTGCGTTGAACAAACTGCTGCAAGAGGATTCAGGCTCCTCTCTTGCCAATGCACTGGCGCTGCTTCTCCCCAGAGCGCAGTGTCTTCCAAAAGCAAACTGCATCAGCCTCAGAAAAATAAATAAATCTACTTTTCACATCATTTCATCTCCTGATAACAGTAATGAACTCAGTCTGTGGCATTACTGGGAATTAATGACTGCCTGCCTCCTGACTCACCAGCTCTTCCCAGGCTGTCATAAATTCCCAGGAACCCTTGTGAACCACACATCACCCGGTAAGCTGGAAATAAAGACCTTGTCCAGAACCCTGGGGCAAACATACAGCGTGCCAGTGCCACCTGGATGCCTGGGAGCGGAGATGAGCTCCCAGATAAACACGCTGCTCTGCCCTGACGGCTCACTGGGGGCGAGCACCGGGAGCTGCTTCCTGGGGCTCCCTGCAGGATCCCAGCCCTGGTTCTGCGTCACTCCCCCAAAAAAATCTGGCTGAAAGCAGCACACGGCACCCTTGGGGAACTGCTCCTCTGGGTAATTAAACTCGCACTGCATGCCCTACCTTTAACCTTTTTTCCTGACTAACTCTTCAGCCTCATGATGCTCTTGCCTGAGAGAGTAAAGAGCCTCTCCGAAGCTGCCCCTGGATGCAGGCACTTCCAGACCATTATCACATCACCTCCAACCTGCTCTTAATAAACTAAAAGAAGATGCTTCATTACTGAAGCCAAGCTCTGCAGCTCATACCTGCTTGGCTGTTAGAAACCATAGTGTCCCACACAGCAGGCCCCTTGGACTTTCTGCCTTTCAGATCCGCTTTCAGGGGGGAGGAGAAGAGCTGGTAAAATTGGCATGTCTATATATTTATTTAAATATTGAGATTTCCTGCTCTGCCAGTTGCAAATGTAAATTTGTGTGTAACTAGCTCCAGTAATTAGGGTTAATGACTAAAGAGCATTTGGAAATGGTGCAATTCGTGAAGTCCTCCATCAGAAAGGACTGATTAGGTTTGCTTCTCCTTTTAAAAAACACAAATTTCTGTCATCACCTGTTCATTGGACATGTTTGTCTGGGCTGCTTGTCTCAAGAAATCTAACTAAATTAACAGATTTAGTTATCATGTATTAATTACAGGCCACACGCAGATTTCTGTGAGTTCAGCATTACACTGGCAGAACAGATAGAGGTATGGCCCAGAGTGGAATGTGTTTTAATTTGGAGGCAATACAGCTGGTACAACAACCCAAAAGGCTGAGCAGCTCCGCTCCAGCCCATGGCTGAATTCATTTACTGTTGGGTCTCACTTTTGCTGGAGCCATCCATCCACACCTCATTCTCCAAGGACAATTGCTGTGCAACGCAGGCCAGTGCAGGAGAGAGATTTGTCTCCTGACAGATTATCCCCAGGGAGAACCAGCTCAACGCTCCAGGGCCTTGGAGAAGATGAGGCCTGAAAAATAATTCTGCACTACAAATGTGTTCTTCTTCCCCTCCACAGGCACCAGCCCTGCCCTTGAGCCTCTCAGGGCACAGCTGGGCTCACAGGGGCTCCCAAACCAGCGTCCATCCCACTGTGGGAGCTGGGTCATGGGTGCTGGTTAGCCCAGTGGTTGTAGCTCTGTCCCTCCAGGTCTTTAATTAAGGCAGCTTGGGCTTCCCAAGCAGTGCGGTGTGAAAGCAGCACCTCATAAAAATGTCCCAGTCCCAATAACACTTCTAAATCAGCTTCCTGGGATGCAGCTGTAACAAGCCCCCTGGAGAAGCTGTGGCAGCAAAGGGAAGGCTTTATTGGCCCTTAATTATGAGCTCTGGCACAACTCTCTGCATCTTGTTCTCTGGAAAACAGCAAGGAGGAGCAGTCCAGCTCTGCGTCACCTCCCATGGAAGCTCCCCACTGCTCCCACACCTTGCCACACCTGAGTGCAGACACTGCAACAACTGCAGCCCGCTTCTAATCCTCCAGAGACCCAGAAATCAACAGTTTTGGCTCTTTCCCCTGCTATTTTTCTGGTGGTGACCTGTGTGCAATCGACTGAAGCCTCCTGACACGCCAGCTGCTCCCAGGTTCCTTGCTGCAACCCTGAGGAAAGTCCCACAGGCCAGCAGGCCACAGACTGAGAGCTGCTGAGGTGGACAAGTCCCTGGAGGGGGAACCTTGTGATTAAGAGCTCTTTAACCCAGCTGAACCCCTGCAGGATCAAAGGCAGCGGCTGGGAGGCTGGATGTGTTCAGGAAGACATGGTTAATTGTGGGAGCAATTAGCCTCTGCAGGAATTCACCAGGTACACGGTGGATTCTCTGTGCCTGGAAGTGTTTAAACCTCAGTGGAGATCTTTTGGAAAGATAAGCTTATGTTTGACCAGGGCAGACAGGCTTAATACAGGAATAGCCAATTTTATGCAAGAAGAGATGAACAGAACGGTCTTTTGAGCTGGAAAAATCTCTAAAATCTATGAAACTATTAATAGAGAATGAGACATTTCTAGTGGGTTTGACAGCTAGATGACAAATCTGTGTTAAATTCCACAGGATCCAAAGAAACTACTCAGCCTCGTTTTCTGATATCCTCCAAGGGGTTTCCCAGTGGGGGATTTTAGCTTTCCATTTTTTAGCTTTAGAATAATCTTTCCAAACTGGAAAACTTCTCAACCTCCCCTCCTCTCACCTCCCCCTGCTCCTCCATCCTTTCCTCTGTCTCGGAGAGTGCGTGCCAAGCTGTGCGTGGGTGAGCCCCTGGGAGAGGCAGCGGCAGAGCCATCCCACATGTGTGAGGAACAGAGCAGTGGGCACAAGTGGGAGAAGCCAAACTTTGCACTTTCCCAGCCCAGAGCGATCTCAGAGCCTGGGCATCCCTCGCCAACCCTGGAGAAGCCCCACGGCACGAGGAGGGAGTGGCTGCACCCGTTCTGCTGCTCCCAGAATAGTTGGGGTTATCGATATTTCCCTTTTAACTCCGCGGTGAAGCCCGATCTTCCCAAATCCATCAGGGCACAGCAGCTGTGGCTGGGGCTGGCTCATCCCCCTCCAATAAAGGAAGCAGGCGTGAGGCTCATGGCATGCTGCAGGTGAGCAGGAATTAATAACTGCTTCCAGGACCAATTGTTTCAGCCAAGGCTGCTGAGTTTGGTGTTTTATACGTGTGTTTTGGAAAGGATGGCAAATAATTGAAGATGCAGAGTAACTCCCGATCAGCCGTCACCCTCAGTGGACCTCCATCCCCACCAAAATAGAAACCTCTCACTTAGATGTGCTGCACCCTCCTTCCCAACCTTCCTCTGCTGTGCTTGCTGAGGAGGGAGACTCTTCAGGAAAGCCTGAAGTACAAATTTTGACCCTCTCCAGCAGTTTCCTGTCTGTCTTCAACGGGGGAGCTCCTTAGCAAGAGCAAGGAGGAAAAAAACAAGGGTCAATTGAAAGTGGAAAAAATGAATGAAAAGGGGGCCAGGCCCGCCAATATTAATTAAATATATATATTTATATATAAATATTTAAGCCATTAAAAGTAAAAGCAGTCAGCCTCTGAATTTTGGTGGGACTTCCTGACAGGCAGGACAACAGGACCACGCATTGGAAAAATCTGCTCTCCTATGGGGCTGCCAGTCCTTCAGAGAGCAAAGAGGTTAATGAAGTAGAGGTAGCAAAGATTGCAATGTTTCCTGCACTTCCTTGTAATTTAAATGTGTGCTAAGTACTGCATTCTTCCAGAAATCCCAAGTGGAAGAAGTAAAATAACAACTGCTTGAAGGATTTAACCCAGCAGTCCCCAATCAAATTCATATTTACAATAGAAACTTTGTATAAACCCATGGTAAGCCTGGAAAAAAACACATAAGCAGCAGCCACTGCTGAAACTTCTGGAAGGGGAGTAATTTGCAGAAGAACCCAAGATTTGGAAAGGCTTTTTGGAGGTGACAGTCCCTCTCCTCACAACGGGGATTGTGATCATGCTCTGTGCACAATTCACTGTGCAACACAGCGGGGAGGGTGGGAAAGGGGCTGGTGACCTGGGGCTGGATTTCAAAAGCCAAGGAAGATTTAGCCCTTGGATCCTGCAGATCCTGCAATCCTGCCTGTGCTGAGTTACACCAGCCTGGCTCAGGATGGGTAGGGCTGTGATGGACGCTGAGCCAGGGAGCAGGATCAGCTCAGGAAGGGCAGGAAGGCAGCCCAGCAGCGAGCCTGCTGCAGCAAAGATCATGGAAAATGGGGTGGCTTTGGGCCCCGCTGAGCTGCAGTGGGAATGGGCGCCCTGGGAACACGGGAGTGAGCAGGCAAGTCCACAGGGCACATCTGGGCACATCACTGCTTCAGTGCCCATTAAAATCACCCCCTGGCATTCCCACACGTGTCTTGAGGCAACTTGTGGGGCAGCCCAAGGTGAAAGAGAGTGGGGAGGTGACCTCCTGCCATAAGAAGACCCTCCAGCACTGCAGATCACCCCAGTTTCCTTGCCTGTCTGCAGTTGCCTTCTTTCTGCAGATACCACCCAGAGGGTCGACCTGTCACTCCCCATCTCCTCTCCCTCCCCAACCCTCTGCAGCTGGCAAATGATGGAGCTGCCAGGCAGAAGCTTGCTCTGCCCACAAGCAAAGCCAGCAGTGCTCTGGAAACCTTGCCTCCCCTCCTCAGGAGATGTGTTTTGGCAGTGCACTGACACAGCAGGGCCAGAGCTTCTCTCTCTCTTATTCCGTGGGATCTATTCCTGCCCCAAGAAAGAGCAGAGGGGAGAGATGAACATCGAGACACAGCGGTGCAGGAGTGAGGAAGCCACATGCACACAGGGCTCCCAGAGAGACTGTCACGCTCAAACTGCAGCTAAGATACTGGCTTGTCCCTTGTCAACACACTGTCCCCTCTTGTCACCTGCTGTCCTGGCCCTGGCAGCCCCTGAGATGCCTCTCCCAGGTTCTAAGTGACACAAACACCCTGGCTGCTCCCTGGAAATGCTGGGCTAGTCAAACAAACCCTGGCCGGGCTTCTGGCTTTGCCCACAAAGAAACTGGCTGATGTTCACAGAGCTGCTCTCAGGCAGCAAAGCTTTTTCATTTGGTTGGTTTTTCCTTCTCTATTTTATTTGTCTCTTGGTTCTTAGCTGGTTCTGAGCACAACCAAGAGCCTGCAGGAGGGGCCAGGCTGCAGTGGGTACGTATCAGCACAGCCTTGCTGATTCAGAGTGACCAAGCATCTGACAGGGATCCTCCCAAACGAGCAACGTGTGCTTGGTGACTCCTGGCACTGCAGAAGTGGAAACCACACAGAAAGAAAGACCCTACAGATTGGATTTCTCATCCCTCTCCACACAGCTCGAGCCCTGGAGCCACAGTGACAGGCAGCTTTGCCCACCACATCGAGGGTGAGGTTAGGGAAAGGCAGATGCTGTGCCATCTCCCTCTGTCCTGGCAGGAGCACAGTACCAGGAGCACAGTACCCTGTTTCAAAGACAGCAAGAGATCTGGGATCCTTCAGGTCACTCTGGAAGTGGCACTTGCTTCCAGCTCAGCTGGTCCCTGCTACCTCAGTGATGGAGCACTGCAAGGTTTGTAGGGCACTTTCCTCTTAGCAACCCAGATCTTCTTGTTCAGCTTCTCATGCCTTTTTGGAAGCTGTTCTGCCTTCACCCAAGCTCAGTTATAAAGGCACCAACACCACAAGAAAAAAAATAACAGGTTCCTCTAGAGCTCTTTAACGATGGTCCTGGTCTAACAGAGATTTACTTTCTCCACAGAAGGCTGTAGAAAACATTGCTGTTCCATGTCCACCTGTCTGCTCTCCCTCTTGTCCATTAGCTGTGAACAGCCTGCAAGAGAAAACCTGCCTGAAAGCTCAGGTGTGCTCCTGACTTGTGGCTGGGAGACACCTGTAAATCAGGGCTTGGCACGGCAGATCCTCCTGGCCTTTCTTCTTCTCTTGCAAGAGCAGCAGAGGGCTTGGTGGAGCTTTAAAGCCAGCAGACAGTAAATCCACGTGGCGCTCACGCCGTCGTGTGAAGATTCATGGCTGTGTTCTCTGAAGGTCGGCTTCCTCTGCTGCAGGCAATTAGGGATAATCGATGGCCCCTGCCGCCACACCGGCCCTGGCCGTATGCTCCTTGTCAGCACCAGACCATTGGTCAAATAAAAGTCACAACCGGTCAGCGTCCTGGAGAAATGCTGTGGGAAGAGCAGGAGGAGGCAGAGAGCTCTTCATCTGCTGATGGGCTCCCAGGGATCTTGCTTCTCTGAGAAAGCTGAGGACTGGCAGAGGGCGACGGGCACCATCACCTCTCAGCTTCTGTCCCAGCGCTGTCCCCACAGAGCTCACGGGGCTCCCTCCAGCACCCACGGCCCTTTGCTCTCTCCATCGCTCTCTTCTGACCACATCTCCTTCATCCTTGAGCATTGCATCCCTGGCTCACCTTCCCTGCCCTGCCTGGAGCCCTGGTGCCTTCCTCAGGGGAAGGACTCCTCCTTCCTGCCCTGGTCTCCCTCTGCATCTGTTGTTTTGAGTACTTCTCTGTTTGCAGGCAGAGATGGAAGTAGATCACATGCAATTCCCTCCTTTGCATGCTGGAGTTGGAGGACCTCAGGGTTTGGGGATGGCAGGAGGCAAAGAAGGGCTGTTCTGCAGTGGAGGCACAGGGGCAGGGAGAGGTCCCAGACACCTGACAGACCCCAGTGCCACACTGAGTACGCTAAAACCTGGATTCAGCAAATAACTTCGAGATCTGAGCCTGAAACCCTTGACTTAAAGTTATTTTCTCATGGTTGCTCACTTGGTGGCATCTCTAAGCATGGTCCCTGCAGTCTGCAGAAGGGGCCTTGGGATCCCACATCATTTATGCCACTGACACCAGCATCAGAGACAAGGCTCCAACCCTGACCTGCTGACCCACAGCGGGGACCAGAGTCTGAGAGTGCCCTTCCAGTGGCTTTGGGTTCTGGGACCACGAAAATCATTACAAACCAGCATATCCTGCAAATGAAGCTCACATTAGATTTACAAGAGTTTTCTTAGCAAAGCAACCCCAGGCGATGCAGGCAGCTTTTCACCAGGGGCTGGAAGCAAGGCCAGGAAGCAGGGGCAGTGGTAATGAGGTCCCTGCTGGAGTCACTGGCAGCAGGGGGAAGGATGAAGGGATGGGAAATATGGAGACTTCAGCCATGACCCAGGAGCTTGTGCAACTGGCACGATCCCTCCTCCCAGGCCCAGCAGGGAACAGGAGCTGGGGCATGTTCTCCCTCTGAATTGTCTCTATGGGAGGAGGAGGAGGTGGATGAGTTTTGAGCCTCCCTGGCCCTGTCTCTCCCTGTTTGCCTGCTTTGTTTTTGAGCAGCCCTCAAGGCTGTGTTTTGGAGAGAAGGTTTCATCAGGCAAAGGAAAGGTACAAAGATGAGTTAATGAGAACGATTATTCAGTGACAGCTGCTGCCACTCACCTCCTAACGAGTGTAAGGTACAGCCTTGCAGAAACAAGGCTTTCTCTAATGATTATGTTCAGGAGATTAATTTAGGAAACTCTGCTTAAGACCTGTGGTGATCTTATTTGAAATCTAGTCAATGAACAGGCGAGTGTAGGGGAAAAACATACCTTGTTTAGAGTTCAATTGCTGGGAGCAGAGAGATCCTGGGGCTGGATTGGGGCAGAGCAGAGACGTGCAGTCCTTGCTCCGCTGTCCCTGGGGTGCTCCCCATCACCCTGGGGATGTGCAGCCACAGGGGATGGCCCACCTGCACCTCAGCAAGGCACAGTCTGGCTGCAGAAGCATTTTATTCCCTGACTGCTGCAGTCCACAAATCAAACCCTCTGTCTCAAGCCCAGGGCTGGGGAAGGACTGGACTATGAGCTCCTGCAGAGAACACTGGCCCTGTTTGTCACTGCAGGCAGACTCCTCTCTACAGCCATGGCCAGCTCTGCTAATGGTTGTCCCTGTGTCCAGCCTGAGCACGGCTCATCTCTGGCCTCTCCACACAGGCCTGAGATGCCCAAGCTTGGCACATGACGCCTGCCATTTAATGTCCCCATCGAGCCACAGAGAAACCAAATGGACTGGAAAACTGGCCCAGGATCAGTGCTTCCCTTCCAAACTGGCCCTCACGGAACGCAGGACTCCTCTCCGCTTCCAGCCTGGCATCCCCAGCAGCCCCCAGCCCAGCTGGCCATGGCCAGGACAGCAGCACTGCCGGGGGCTGCTGCCTCTCTACCTGTGCTGCAGGTGCTGGGACGGGGTGTCCCTGCTGCCTCGTGGCCTGGCACAGCTCACTGTGCCCCAGTGTGAGCACAACGCTCAGCTCCCTTTGGCGCTGGCACCACAGCCCTGCCACCAGCTCAGACAGATGGTGAGCGAGCCCAGCTCCATCTCCTGGGGCTGTTTGGCCACTACAGAGAGCTGCTCAGGCCAACCCGAATTTGGCTGGCCGGTGGCCATACCCCAACTGCAAATATTTGGGCAGGAGTGGCTGTGAGCCCAGTGGGTGAGACTCTGTGTTTCCCATCGAGGCCAGGGAAGGGGGATGCCCCACAACAGCTCCTGGGACTTCCTCACCTGGAGACATCAAATCTGATGCTAGGGAGCCTTCACGAGCTCCTCCAAAAGTTGCATTTTGGGCATCCACACTTTCTGCCAGGGCTGCTCTGGCTCCCAGGGCAGTATCCCAAAGTATTGGCCATAGAAATCTGCGTTTCCCCTACTGGTCTCCCTTTGAAACCATTCCCTTTGATTTGTGGCTGTTTCACCTCAGCTCCTCCCGCAGTGACGGCTGCGCTCCAGGGCCCTGCTGTGGTCTGTAGGGAGCAGCCAGTGCCAATCAACCCCGGCTGCCTTCATAAAGCTGTGGGTGTTTTTTGGTGTTTTCTACGGTGATGTCTTTCAATTCAACCCCTTCAGCACCTCCTTCACACCCTCTTTTAAATCTGGCAGGTCCGTGGATGGAGGAACACATGGAGGCTCTTGGAAGGGCTGCAGGGATTTTACTGCTACCTTCAGTTCCCAAGGCCTAGAAACCAAAACCAGCCTTCCCCTACACAAACCTGTAATATTCTTTGCACATAGCCAGTGCCTGTGGCAGTAAAACTCCCATAACTAATCCATACTACTCCCCTTCCTAGAGAAAAGAAAGGAGTGGGGTTCCCATGCTGTCAAGAGATGATGAAACCATTGCAGTCTTCTCTATATACCCAAAAGAAACCTTTATCAGCCTGTGTTTGGGGCCAGAGATCTGCAAAAAGCAGAGCTCTTAAAAATGAAATAAGAAGCCTTGAAGAATTTTTATTTGCTATCTCTGCTCACAGGCAATTAGAGGAGCAGGACATGAGGTCTGGTTTTATGTGGAGGCCTTTCCTTCCCTTCCTTCCTTCCTTCCTTCCTTCCTTCCTTCCTTCCTCTCTTTCTCTCTCTCTTTCTCTCTCTCTTTCTCTCTTTCTTTCTCTTTCTCAGTTTGTTTTATTTGCATACCTCTTGTACCACAGAAATGTGTCTTGCATGAGAACAGAAAGACAGAAAGAACACTCACTCCATAAGAAGTCCAATCAATACTGCTGGGCAGCCAGAGCCAAAAACATGTCAAAAGTGAGCTGGGAATTAAAAGAAAGTAACAGATGTCATTCCAAACCCCAAGGCGTGACAAAGGGCTGAATCATGCCCTGCCTGGCTGAACAGCCCCGGCAGGATGGGAGCTGTGAGACCAGGGAATTCCTCGGCTTTGGACATCAGCTGGAAGGCTGGGGGAGCAATGGAAAACCACGTGAGCAACAAGAGGGAGAATGGCCCAGCCAGCACGGGGAGCTTGACCCTGTTGCAGGGGAAGCAGGAAGGACCAAGGGCACAAGAGTCGATGGCACATGGAAGTGGGGGGCAGCAGGGATGTGCAGGGACCACGGGACGGGAGGAGCAGGGCGAGACCACCCAGTGCTGGAGCTGGAGAGTGGCCACTGTGTGGGGCACGGCAGGAGCCGGCCCAAAAGTGGATAACAGAAGGATTTATGAGCACAGCCACAACAAGAGCCAGTTATCCGTGACCATCCTAAATCTTGTCAGAGACAGGAGGAGAGGGACGTCTCCAGCAGACAGGATGGAAGATTTAATGCCACCGTTCTGCAGTGTAATCACAACATGAGCCCCCCACGCTGGCGGCTGCTCCGTGGGAAGGGGACTGCCTGTGCTTCCAGGGCTGGATAGGGCTCAGAGAGGAGGGAGGGAGGTTAAATAACACCAGAGGCACTGCAAAGAGGCCCAGCATCTCTCCCAAAGCCCGGGGAGGGTCAGGATGCTGCGAACCTGCTGCAGCCCAGGTGCACGGCTGAGGTCCCAGTGGCACACACCAGCAGAGCCACACGCCTGTTGTCCCACAGCTTCCATTAACAACACCGTGTTTCCAGCCCAGCTTCTGCAATGCCCCTTGTCCCAGCCACAGAGAAGAGGACACAGCCCCACAGCAGCATCCCAGGGCTGGAGAGAAGGTGCTGAGAAGGTGCTGAGAAGGTGCTGAGAAGGTGCTGAGAAGGTGCTTTCCTTCCCAGCACCAGGTGACAAAACCTCTGCCCGTGCTCGGAGCCAATCCTCTGTGTCTGGGTCCCTGTGCTCGGAGCCCGGGCTGGGGGCACACACACACTGCTCTGCCTGCTCTCCATGCGTGCCCTGCTCTCCATGCCAGCCCTCAGGTCCTTGCACAGCTCCCAGACCAGCAGAAATGCCCCGTGGGCTGAGCTTTCACTGCAAGGACTTGGGGAATGCGAACTCAGCCAGCAGCAGAGTGAACCCAGGGGCCTCTCCCCGAGCCTGGGGAGATGGTCAGTGCCACCTCCCACGGGCAAGGAAGGCTCCAGCCAGGGACACGGGGGCACGAGGGGACATGGGAAGAGCAGTCACAGCCACTGCAGCCCCCGTACTCACAGATGGAGGCCACGGGAGCTGCCTGCCTCCCCCTCTGCAACCAAGCAGCCTCATCATCTGTCCCCGAGAGAGAAAGAAATCAGGTAAGCAATGTCTACAAGCCCATATGGAGGGGCTGGGATGCTGCCCAAGCTTCAGCTCGAAAAAAAGTGCACATTTTGTGGTATAAATATTTTGGTTTGCCTCCTCCTCGCCAGCCCACGGGCTCCAGCACAGGAACCACAACAGCAGCCCTCCTCAGAGCCGTCTGGCAAGAGGCTGATCCCCACAGCTACCAATGTGTGCTGCAACAAAAGCCCACACACACTGACCTGGGTGCCCACATGCCTCCCAGGCATTGCCACGAAGGAGAGAGGCTTCTGGCAGAGCGGAGCCAGGCTTTCAGTCCCTGGAAGGTGCTGCTTCCCAAAGGACCTCAGCCATCGCCACATTTAGGTCCAAGGAGATGCCAGGCTGCCCTGTGACACCATCCACTTCTCATGGAGCTGCTTGGTACCTTTTGTTCCTGTTATCTCCCATGACAGAAAAGAGCTGATTCTTTTGCTGTTAGCAGCCTGAAATCACAGAATCATAGAATGGTTTGGGTTGGAAGGGATCCTAAAGTTCATCCAGTTTCAAACCCCTGCCATGGGCAGGGACACCTTCCACCATCCCAGGTTGCTCCAAGCCCTGTCCCACCTGGCCTTGGGCACTTCCAGGGATCCAGGGGCAGCCACAGCTTCTCTGGGCACCCTGTGCCAGGGCCTCCTCACCCTCACAGGGAATAACTGTTCCTAATACCTCATCTGTAGAGATGCTTGTTCTGAAATTCAAACAGTGGCCGTAATGCAATGGGGAATATGTCCACCTGCCACAGCACTCCCAACACGAGCCCTTTCATCAGCAGTGGAGCATCTCCCCAGGACAGATCCCCACTGTCCTTGTCCCACACATCCACCAGCCCACCAGGAGCCACCCCACGTTCCAGTCTCTTCCTCTTTTCTGCCCCCAGTACCACTGAGAAGCTCTCACACACCAGAGCTGCTGTCTGGTTTTATGTGTTCTCTTTTTCTTTCTTTCTTTCTTTTTCTCTTTCTTTCTTTCTTTCTTTCTTTCTTTCTTTCTTTCTTTCTTTCTTTCTTTCTTTCTTTTTTCTTTCTTCCTGCCTTCCTGCCTTCCTGCCTTCCTTCCCATGGTGTGTGAGCAGGCAGGGAAGACAGGGATGTATCTTTTTTAACCATCAGAGCACCTGTGGCCATGTCTCACCAGTGCTGAGAACAAAGAGGACTGAGCTGCCACATTCCCACAGAACCACGGTGATTAAGCCCAGGTGATGGCCCCAAAACTTTCTCCAGAGGCTTGGGAAAATATGGTGGGAATTTGGTGGTGTGAAAACGTGTTCATTTGATTACACAGCAGTGGAAAGGAAATCTGTCAGGGCTCTTCTTCACCGACTCCTCTTGGAACAAGAATAAGAGAGGGAAAGAGAATTTGTCTAAGAAGAGTATTAAAAGCAGTTTTTCACCAGTGTACACTCCAAGGCTTTTAATTCTTGAGACGTGAGTCGAAGTCCTGCCTCCCCCAGCCCAGCTTTGGTTGTGAATGCAGCTGGCCAGACCCAGTCCCTCACCCTGCTCCGCTGGCACAGCAGGTGCCCGGGGAGAGGCTGGGAGCAGCTCTCCAGCTGCTGGCTTGCTCTCAGACATCCAGAGCAGGCCAATTAACCTGCAACGCTTGCTCAGACAGTGCCTCCCTGTGTGTGTGCTCCACAGCTGCACGCCCCGTGCAAAACGCGAGCTCGGGAGCTGCACTTACCTGGGCAAACATTTGTTTTGTGCTCTAACAGCAAGGTGAGCGTGCTATTCCCCTGTGTAAACATCAACTCCTCAGACATAAGCACTTCTGAGCTGTGCTGCACTCCTCTCTTGAAACAGCCTCTTGCTACGGTGAAATCTGCTGCATTCTCCTGTGTCAACAGAGTCAGTGCTCGAGGCTGTCCTGGACTCCTCTGAAATGTCTCTTGTCTTGGATGGGAACAGTCCAAGGGTGTTTATTTATCCATTTTTAGATGCACTCTGTTCCTGGTGCCATCTCAGTCGATGGGTCTGCAAGGCAGGAGCAGGAAGAAAGGATGATCAACAGCATAGCCACGGGAGAAAAAGGGCTAAAACACACTGGGTTTGTCCTCCCAGGCTAATGTGGTACCTGTCTTGAAAGAGAAAGGCAAAGGGATTACAGAAGTTTCCCCTCTCTGGGAGATGGTGACCAAAGCAGGAACACGTGGGGAGTGCGAGGACCCAAAAAGCAGCCAAAAGTGACTCCTGGAATGGGAAGAATGAGGCTGGAGGGAAGGTGCCAGCAGAGCTCCCTGTGGGGCAGGTTTGTGACCCATCCCAGTGTCTCATTTGTGACCCATCCCAGTGTCTCATTTGTGACCTCACACTGGTGGCTTTGGAGCTGGGCCAGGAGGCAGCAGGAGCAGATAGAGCTGCACAGCCCAACAGCCAGCCCAGGACAGCTTGGAGCCCACTGGGAGGGGAATGAGGAGCACAACGTGCGGGGCTCAGGCTCAGGAGCTTGGGGTCAGGAGCAGCTGTTTCCACTGCCCAGCAAGGGCTCATCCATGGGGAAGGGCCAGGGAAG
The DNA here is from genome assembly GCA_013398055.1 of Ifrita kowaldi. Taxonomy (NCBI): domain Eukaryota; kingdom Metazoa; phylum Chordata; class Aves; order Passeriformes; family Cinclosomatidae; genus Ifrita; species Ifrita kowaldi. The sequence goes on along the minus strand of VZRS01006741.1, from coordinate 22,335 downwards.
AAAATTATCCAAGTCAATGAGTCCAGGAAAGCTTTGATAAACTCTGAGTGTGACGGGACACCCGAAGAGAGAAATGTGCCAGCTGCTGTTGTTTTCACTGGAAAACATTTTTTTCATGACTTTTCCCCCTGGTTTTAGGCTCCTGAAAGGATAGTCAGGATTTGTTTGGTGATGTGTGGGTGAGTTACCACCATCCAGCCTACTCTGGATGCTCACTTGGATTGCTCAGCTATTCTGAGCTGCCTGCAGTGGTCTGGGACAGGAGTGATGGTCCCATACCTCTGCTGCGCATGTTTCTGTTGAGATGTAAATGCACAGAGTCCTGAAATGAGCCCACATCAGGGAACTGGGCTGGGAAGGAGAAAGCTCCTGTACCTCCTCTAGCACCTAACTCACCCCATGCCACAGGGTGGGGGTCTTCTCACCATAGGTAGGAAAGCCAAGGCAAGAAAAGCGAAATTACTTGCCCAGGGTCACTCACCAGAAGGCTCTGCACGTTCAAGAAGGTTCAAAAGGAGCAGAAAAGGGCACCTGAGTGAGCTGGTGAATGGAGGACACATGATCTGAAAGTGCTGTAGAAGAACAGAGCTTGCTCAGCCTTGATAAAGCAAACTGGCAGTGATGTGATTTTTTTTCTCTCTATAAATACACCTGGAGGCCAAACACCAGGGAGGGCGAGGGGGGAAAGCTATTTAAGCTGAAGGACAATAGTGGCACATGAAAACATCCCTATTTATGTCTGAGGAAGTAAAAGAGCAAGTTATGGGGAGAAGGAAGGCAGAAATGAATGGCCTGAAGGGGAGGCAGAGGAGATCCAGGCAGGGGCCAAGCGGGGGCTGCCTCCCCCAGAGGAGGATTCCTGTAGGATCGATGGCCTTGCAGAGCTCAGGGTCCTTGCCCTTCCTGCCTGGCAAGGTGAAATGGAGAAGCAGGATCAGACAAGCTTTGGCACCAAGTGGGAGAAGGGAAGGGAAGCAGGAGCAGGGTTATGGAGGAGAGGAAGAGATGCTCAGTCCCGGGCCTGAGCAGGGTGTGCAGGGAGCCCCGGGGAAGAAGCTGACTGCCAAACTGCTCCTCAGCGTGAGCAGCAGGAAAACAGGTGCCTGGGCCCGCGGGAGAAGCTGATCCTTCATCCTCTCATCCCCTCAAGGCTTTCCACACACACTGGCAGGTGCTGGGAAAAGTCCTTACATCCCTGGGTTGTGCATGGACCAGCACGGGGTACAGATCCCCCCAAAATGTCACCAGCACGGCAGCCTCAGCCCAGCCCCGTGCTCTGCTGTCCTCTTGGCTCAGCAGCAGAGCCAGGCATTGCTTTCTCACCCCTGCTTCCAGGAGCAAGCTGGGATTTCCATAACCATTAAAAACAAGCCTTTGTTATTAGCCCTGTGAATTATTTATCCTGTCATAATTAATGCAGGACCGTTAAGGGCCGTGGCAGAGCTCCCCAGCTCGCCTGTCAGCAAGCACCACTCCAGCCCTGCTCACCACTCGGGCATTAAATATGCATTGGGGCTGATAAATGGCTCCAGCACGCTGATCACTGCCGAGGCTGTTGAACAAAGTGCCCTGGGCATGGACACTTCCCTCGGGAAGGGCTGTGCTGTGATAAACTGGAGGTGGCTGGGGAGGGAGGAGGCTCCCAGGGAGCACAGGCTCATTCCCCCCTTGCAGCTCTTCCCATCCCCAGCTCTCAGCACTGAGCAGAGACACCTTCCTGGAGGTGCTGTCTGAGCCATCCTCGGGTAAATCACTCCCCTCGGGCTCTGCATTCGTGTCTGGCCCGCTCTGATTTCAGGTCAGGTTTGGGGAGGATGGACTCCTCCAAGTCCTCCTCGCTTTTCAGAGATGCCAGCTGGGCTGCAGGGCTCCAGGGACAGTGACCCCAGAGGGGGATGCCCACTCTGCCTGGGCCTCCCAGGACCATGAAGAGAAGGGGTGGACTTCTCTGCCTCCAGTGGCTTCACGGGTTTTAATCAAATGCCTGCAAAGAAGGAGGGAGATGGGGAGTAGCTTGCCTAATTAATAAAACAAGAAGAAATCAACAGCTGCTATGAAGCTGCTGAACTCTTTTGCTCATTGCTCAGACCAGCCCTTAAGAAGTGAAGCAATTCCAGGGTGTGAGGCTTTCTCAAACTCAGCAGGCTTTTGGGCAGAGAGCTGTGCTGGGAACCTGGGGAGCAGGATCCCATAAGGACAGGGATTACAGGACGCCACTGGGACTCCGTAACAAGCTCAGTGGTCGTCGGATTGGTGAAAAAAACCCCAAATCCAGGCTTAGTGCAACAAGTCGAGCTGCCAGGGATCAATACCTGGACCCTGTTACTCCTTACCCCACCAAAATCCCCTCCCATTAACTTCCCTCTGTCAGGCTGGGTCCTCCAGGACACCCTGTACCTCAGCACCCCAGTGCTGCTTGTTCTACACCTTCTTCCTTTCCCAAAACTGCCACTCCTTATAGATTACAGTGGCAGGATCCAGAGAAAAGCTGGCTTCAATTATAGCTAAGTTGATTTAAATCCAGGATATGGGTACAGAGCACATAGATTTGATCAAGGGACCATAAGAGCAGCAGTTTTGCAGCCTGGCTCCATGAGATTGCTCCAAGCAGCCTTTCCCTGGCTGGAAAGGATTATTCCAAAACATGCAGTGAGCTGACTCCACCATGGAGGTCTGAGCCCACTGGCAGGAGTGGAGGTGCTCCCATCCCACCACTCAGGGGGTTTAAAACAAGGAGAGCAAAAAAGAAGCTTTAAAACTTATTGTGTGGGCTAATCCTGGCCCAGCAGTGAAGTGCACTTAAAATGACCCCTCTCTAAGCTTCATGTCTCCCATTTGACGTTTCTCTTATTCCAGGATCTTTCTGGCTGCAACATCTATTTCTCTGTCAACAGCCCTCAGTGCCTCTCTCTTGCTATCTTTAGGCTGGGTTTATTGATCCCTCGTTCCTATCTATCCATCTCACTCTTTTGTGCTTATCCCTGCCTGGCACTCGATTTACTGCAGGACACCTGTCCTGGTTTGCAATGTGCAGCTCACGTCAGCCCCCTTTTCTCCACGTTTCCCCTTCCCCAGCGAGGAGGGACGCGAGGAAGGGAACTGCTGGGCAGCCTGCAGGGCCCACCCAGCTGGCAGAGGAGCAGCCTGGCAGACAGAGCTGCTTTCTGTCCAGAAGAAACCTCCTTTGGCAGGGCTGGAACATCCCCTCGACTGCTCCTGGGGGGGAGTTAAATATAAACCAGGCAGCAGCCACCAGAGCTGTGGTGTCGGACCTTCTGCCCTGCAACTCCTGCTGTGACACACCTTATCTGAGGAGATCAGTCAGAACTCTGTCCTTAAACTGCCTCTGAATCCCAAAAACCAGCCATACCCTCGGAGATAAGGGCATCCGTGTCAGCGGCCTCAGTTCTCCGCACTGGCTGCTGGATCACGGCAGAGCAAGGAACAAGGAAAGGCAGATGAATGGAGAAAAAAAAACCAGACCGACAAAAGGGGGAGGGTGAAGGTGTGAAGCTCTGAAGGCGTGCCCTCAGAGCTGCTCTTGTTTTGTTTCCACCTTTCATGTCTCCAAAGGTGAACTGGGGAAAAGAGAGGCCAAGAACAAAGCCCCGTCACTTCCCGTGGCTGGTTAACTCATTATCCTTAATGTGTGCCATGCTGTGGCAAAGCTGAACAAGGTGAAGGAGAAGGATTTTCTGTCTCAGAGCAGGGAAATAAAGTCCCTCCCTACTCAGCAGACAGCCACTTTTCAGAGGGTTTAAGCTGACCGATGGCCAGACTGTCCAGACACCCTTCCCCAGGGCTGGGCTGAGACCCTCCCAAAGGGAAACCCAGCCTTCCTAAGGATGGTTTGTAACTTTAAAGCACCCTGCCCTCCAGGCAGAGCTAAGCAGGTGCACACAGAGAGTGTGGAACCACCTGGAAAACCAGCTGAGAGACCAGCACCCTTTCTGGATGAGCCTGAGGCCTCAGGAAACCCCAGGGAATCCCCAAATCCTGAACCCACCAAGGAGTACAACGTGGAGCAGCGATAAAGGCTGAGGGGGGAACGTGCAGCTGCATGAAAATATGGCCAAGAGCACTGCCAAACCTGACACCCCTCTCAGTGGGAGCAGATACACCTCAGGGCAATGGTTCCCAGAAAAGCTGAGGGGTTTATCCTGTAGGATATTATCCATGAGGGCACAGCACTGCAGATGTGTCCTGAGTCACAACAGCCTCGTGCAGCAGAAATCTCGGGGCTGAACATCATGGCCCAAAGCAGCTCAGAGGCAGAAAAGCTGCTCTCTCCATTTCCCTGCCTCAACCACCACACTGCCCCTGCTTGTGCAAGCAACACATAAAGACACTGATGCAAAAGCCATTTTTTGTCCTTCTGACAAAGCCACAAAAGAGAGAGATGAGGAAACAGCCACTCGTGGCAGACAGAGACTGAAGAAGATTCATGCCCCCAGTAAAAACTGTCTCCACACTGTAGTCCCAGCAATTCAAATGGAAATTGTTTCTACAGAAAAAGGACAATAACAGTGAGGCTTCGAGGCCACATCCTTATTTAAGAAGTCCTGTTGGGTTCTTGGGAAGATCAGGAAAAAGGGATGGGATGCTCTGGCTCTGGGTACTCCAGTGTTAAGACTGCAGTCCAGGGCTTCAAAACCAGTGGTTCAAATTACTCCCGTGCTCTTTGCAAGCTGGTGGCATTTGAAGGTGCATGCTTGCACTTCCCACGGAGCAGCTTCCCCACAGCCCTGCTTGGTGCTCTCTGACCGCCTCCCAGGCAGGAAAACTGAGGCCAGGATGGGTAATGGTGCCTGGGCTCAACCCCTGTCCTGCAGCGATGCTCCAGCCAGGCTTCAGCAGGCTACACAGCAATGGGCACTCACCAGATCCCTCTTCTCATGTCCCTTGTCCCTTCTCCAGCAGCAGCACGGGGTGAGAGGAGCCAGATCCTGCCTGACTCTGTGCAGACCCTCCTCCTCCCTCATCAGCCAGCACACAGCTCTTCATTGCACTTTCCCCACTCTAAGCATGTTGGCCCCTCCAGGGTTGCCATGTGCTGGAGTGGAAGAGCTCCACAGCCTCAGGACACGAGTTTCACTTCCCCAGACACATCTCACCTTCAGAAACGGTGCCAGCAGCTCTTCCCCCTCCTGCTGTCCGAGCTCCTGCTGTGCTAAATGCGGTCATAAGTCACCTGCAGCTTTCCTGTACAAGGGCAGCTCCCACAGGGTGGGGAAATCCTTCCAGGACTTCCCAAAAGTGCCAGCTCTTGTCTGACTCAACTGCTGCAGCAGCCAGCAGCTGAAACAACCTAAAACCTCACCTGTGCAGAACCAGGGGCACAGAGATCTGTAGCTTAAAACAGGCCCCAGGAGAAAGCTGGAATGAGAACAGGAACAGAGGAAGGAGGCACGGACACTTTGCCCTCCAGCACCTTGTGGTTGCAGGGATTTCTCAGGCTGACTTGTTTGGTTAAAAAGCTGCTCACAGCTGGTTTGTGACCACCAGGAGACGAAGGGAAGGGAAGGGAAGGGAAGGGAAGGGAAGGGAAGGGAAGGGAAGAAGTTATTCAGCCTTATTAGCCTCATCAAATGTTCACCAGGTAACACCTCTGAATTTACAGACAACGTCAGCAGCATCAATACATTTCATTTGCTGCGTGGCAAAGTCATGAGCTGCCATGGCAGAAGGCAGTGCAGAACATCCTGGGCTGGAGCCAGAGGGTGAGTCCAGGGGGTCAGTGCACAGAACTCCATCAGCAGCTGGAGCATCCCCAGTCCAGGCCAGAGCTCGGTTTGGAGGAGGCAGCTGAGAAACTTTCTGGGCTCAGGAGACAACACAGCCTGTGCTGGTGAGCAGGTAGGAAACGCCTCAGCCTGAGGTCTGCCAGCAGCAGAGCCTCACCATCCTCCTGACCCAGACCAAGGCTGGAGAAGGGAAAAGGAGTAACAGCCAGCTGCTCTGTGCAAACGTGTCTGTCAGTCTGAGCTCTCCCAGAACGCTCTCTGTGCCTGACAAAAAGCAATCAAGCCCAGGCCAGCTTACAGGGAACCTCTGCCATTGCTTTGCAGTAGAAAGATTTCCATAAACTGCTGGTCTGGTTGGTTTGGTTTTTTTTTTCGTGAGACATTTTGTCTCAATTTGTCTTTCCCTAAAGGTCATTCTTGCAGACAGCAGCCCACTGGCGCCCATCAGTCAGAGGCTCTGACAAGCCAGAGGATCTGTCAGACCACGTTTTGCCTCCCAGCTACATTCAAGGTTTCACATCCAACACTTTTAATTCCCCTAATGGAGTTTTCCCTTCAAGGCTAGCACACTACCAGAAACCAGGGAGCACCAGCACGAGACAGAAGTTGGCACAGGAGCTACAATCCACATTACTGCCAGGGAAATGCAGGTAACCACAGCAGGAAAGCTCCAAGGAGACATTAGCCAGGTAAGAGGGTACAGAACAGTCCCAAATTTAGGAGCATCCAGGTATTGGTGAGATACACAGGGATCACAGCAGCTTGGAGAGGAGTCAGGCTCTCTGTGTCGCAGGGGAAAGCATCAGGAGATGGCAGGGCTCTGTGTCACAGCCTCTGTGTCACCTGCTGGCTGCAGAGCTGGCAGGAGACCCTGCTCGCGGGGTGTGGAGTCCTCCTCCAGCACAGAACAGTGAAGAAACTCCACAAGAAACTCGTTCTGCTCTTGCCAGTCCATCTAGAGGGCAGCACCCGAGCAGGGACTGCAGCTGGATGACCCAGACCAAAAACCGTGCACGTGGCAGCACCAGCTCCAAGAAGGGCCGTGTCAGCACTCAGCATTAAGAGTGATCATTTACACCTCCCTTTTGCTGAGGTGCTGGAAGGCAGCACGAGCCGAGCCTGGGCTCACCTCAGCCCAGATTCATCTCACTGGGGATCTGAGGAGTGGCTCTGGAACGCCTCAGGACAGTGACTTGGACCTGGGGCCAGAGACTGGGTAGGAGGGAGAAGGGAGTGCCATGGAGCAGAGGGTCTCACTGTGGTGTTTCGGCCCATGGAGTTGTTCGTAGTCACAATATAAATAAATGATTTAAAAGCAGAGGTAGGGCAAACCCCCTGATGCCCCAGAATAAGCTGCAGAGGCAGCACTACGAGCCTGAGTCTCATCTTGAAGATGTGGGCACAGATGATGTGAGACACCCCCCCACATCTCAGGGGTGGCAATGCAAACTCGTGAGCTGAGCAGAATCCCCCTCAGGGGTAACAGGAGCATGGGACAGGAGTAAAGTCAGAAGCCCCATAAACTCACAGACAAGTGAGTTCACAAGCTGAGTGTGAAGCCTGCAGGAAAACACATAAAACCAGCCCCAAGAGGAGGAAGAAACCCCACCAGTGCCCCTGGCAAAGAGCTGAGAAGGGTGATTGTTGCACTTGGACACGAAAGAACCACGCAGACACTGTCAGGAGAGAAGCAAGAAAGAAAGAGAGGGGGGTCAGAGACCCCGAGCTTTATAATATATGTTCTTAGAAATCACCGTGGATTGGAGGGAGAAATTACCACCCCTCAATCACACGGGTTAAAGGGAAAATCCATTAAACGTCTCCGCCTAGGAGAATGGAATGAAAAACAATAAAGGCCGGTTAACAAACCATGGCTATGTTTACAGAAAGTGCGTGAGAAACTGTTACAGAAAATGAAAACATCGAAGAACTGCAAACTCAGGGCAACAGGTGATGGCTCTTTGCCCCCACTGCCTGGACCCCAAAGCACCTGGGGGAGCCCAGCACCAGGGGCACAGGGGAAGTCCTGGCTCTGACTTGCACGGCAGCTCCAACTGCACCTCTGCTGATGGCATTTGTTAGGTATTGATTGCACAATCGATAGGCTGTCAGCGTTAGTAGCATTTTAACTGGACTAATAATAACAACAACTGTTCGTTGGATTTTTGGTTATACTGTTAAAACTTTTAATTAGGCAACAATACATTTTGGGCTTGGTGTTAGGAGGTGTATTGGTAGAGAACACCCCCCAGCTGAGCTAACACATCTCTGTCCTGCCCTGTCCCCCAGGGGGGATGAGTTCAGGGTATCTGACTGCAAGGAAAAGCTCAGCCGCACACCCACCTGATGCAGGGTCCGTCCCTGTCTGCTTGACCTCCTGCAGCCTTCCCCAGGCTGCTTCTGGGGACAGATGTGACAGGTACCATCCTGAAGACTGGCACGAGCCTGACAGTCCCCCAAATTGTGCCCCAAAAGTGTGGGGCTGCCCAGCCCTGGCAAAGCCCCTCTGTGTGCCCACGCCAGCTGTACCTTCTCAGTCCAGAGGGTTTTCCCACCATGAAGGGAGGATACAGAGGATCTTGGCCACCTAGCACAGAGCTGGTTAGCCCCAGGTCCCTCATCTCAAATGGAGACATTGCCCAGCTTCCCCAGCAACCCAAATAAGCCAGGCATTTCTCCATCTCCTCTGCACGCCCTCCCTTGCAACTCCTCTGAGCCCCTGTCCCAGTGACTGGCAGCATTTCAGGGCTTCCACGGGCAAGAAACAGCCTGTGCTCCCAGCCCACCCAAGGTAACAGCTCACCACAGCACGCTCACTTTTAATTTGCTTATCCAAGCAATAAAGCAGAAATGAGATATGGCAGCTAATTAAAAGTATCGATTCATGTGGCATTCAAAACCACCCGGACCAAGTCAGGGCGGGGAGGGAGGGATGAAGAGGCTGCAAGAGAGCAGGGGACGGCAAGACCGCAGTGCTGCAGTCAAATGTATCCTTGCTCCCTGTGATTCCTTACATGGGGAACACTCCTCTGCTCTAACAATCCTCTCCTGCAAGGCACCATCCCTAAGACACTGGGTTGTTTCTTTACCAGACAAATCTCCAAGATTCCCATTCCCTCAGCTCCGTGTGAGCCCTCGTTTGACATGCCCCATGTATTTTTAAGGCTGGCTGACAGCAGGCACACAACCACCCTGAAATGGGGTGGGGGGGAGCACAGCCGGGATGTGTTTCTGCAGCGAGGCTCTCAAAGGTCACCGCTTGCAGAGCCCTCTGACCTTCACATCAGCGGAGCCAACACACGGAGATGTTTGTCTTTGTGACTCAGGTACGTGCAGGACCCGCAGGGCGCCTGGGGCCAGCGAATCCAGACAGCTTCCAGCTCACCTGCTCTGCACACCATTGCACAAGGTGGTTTTTAAAACCACAACCAGTGTCTGTCGCTCACGTGGGAAGGGGAGTGGGAAGAATGGGGGCCATCAGCAGGGTCTCAGGTGTCTGCTGTGGGCAGGTGTCTCTGAGCAGAGAGTTGGTGGGAGTGGATTCCAGCTGAGAGGAGGTTTAGATCAGCTATTAGCAAGCAATTCTTTCTGTGAGGGTGGTGGGGCAGTGGCACCAGAGAAGCTGTGGATGCCCCATCCCTGGAAGTGCTCAAATCCAGGCTGGATGGAGCTCTGAGCAGCCTGGTCTAAGGGAAGGTGTTCCTGTATACAACAGCAGGGTTGGAACAGGATAATCTGTAAGGCTCCTTCCAGGCCGTTCTACGATTCCATGAAGAGGAAGATGCTCATGACACAACAGGAGCTGGGGTTGCCTGGGCCTGGCCAGTGAGGGTCTGTCTGGAGGGGAAGGTGGCTGCTGAATCCTCACTTCCCACAAGGGTAAAAAGTTTGCATCTCAAGAGACGAGCCAAGTGAGGAGCATCCAGACAGTGCTGTGCCAGAGACAGAGCTGGGAACAGACTCAGAAGCATCCACAGCCATGCATGAGATAAGAACCTGTCGCTCTCTTGCTCTGCATTACCCATCCCATCATCTCCCCACCCCTCTGTGTTGCACAGCTACTGACAGCTGTCCTCATGGGATCATAAAGGAGCCAGAAACTGTCACTGAAAGCTTGCTCCCTGTCCCTCTGACCTCACACAGCAAGCAGATGCCACCATGGCCTGGAGCACGAAGGGAGCAGAGTCCCCAAGTGAATCATCCTCATCTGAGGGCTCAGAAGCAAAGAGGAACCTGCAGGAAAGGACTTCTGCTCTGAATACGCTCCAAAAGCTTCTCAGAGAAGTGACAAAGTACCTTCTCATTTTAAAAACTGCCCTGGCAGCCTCCTCAGCAAGGTTTGAACCCACATCGTGGGCATGGACCCTGGGGGGATCTCCATCCTCTGCCTGGGGTGTTATCCCCTGAGCTCTGTGGGGACTGCAGGCACAGCTTAGCCTCCTTCTGCTCTGCGTCCTCTCCTGTTTTCCCCAGCCAGCAGCCTGCCCCACCCGAGCCATTGCAGACCATCCTGCCCTGCCAAGCACCCGGGCAGTTCTTCCCAGAGCACAGGCGGTCACAGAGAGAGCCAGTGGCCACTTCACAGCACCCCTGCCCCCATCCCACACCACACCTGGGGATCACAGTGCAGGAGGAGATCAAATACCCCGCTACAACTGCAGGTAATCCATCCAGGCAGGCAGGCAGAGGGATTCACTCTCTGTGACAGACTTTATCTGGCTCCAAGAAGGATAAACCTAAATCCTCTACTGTACTTCCCCTCCACTCTCTAGTCCAGAAGATGTGATGTGACGTGTGGCCAAGACCAAAAGGCAACGTCTAGGAACATGCAGGGCTGGGCTGAGGAGGGCACCAGGGTGAGCCCCATGATGGGACAAGGAAGCCTTCACCCTCAGAAGCCCAGACTGGTGGGTCAGGGGGAGAAGGGCTGTTGGGAAGGCATCCCGGGATCTTCTGTCCATCCCTCCAAGGGAGGTGGCTGAGATGACTTCACCTCCTGCTCACCCCTCACCCGGAGCTGCTGTCATGGCAACACGTGCTTGGATTCAGGAAGGAACGGGTACTTCTGCTTGTTTACCCAAGAAGGAGGCAGCATCCTGGTATTTTGAACAGGAGAGAAGGAGGGCAGCGAGCCAGCAGTCAGCACGGCAGCTCACGGACAGGCTGACCTGGACCTGCACGAGGTGCAGGGCTGCAGCCTCCTGCCACCCACAAGAGGGGTGCAGCGTTCATCCCCTTTGGCTCTGCTCCTCGTGGCTGGGAGATGTGCTTGTGGGGATGGTGACAGTCCCCACACCACACTGGGACCCCACATGGAGATGAGGTGATAGAGGGCTTCACCTGCACGGGACAAAACTGGGACATTCTGGGCGCTCAGCACCAACCTTCCCCTCCAGAGGGGTGAACCACACCTCAGAAAGGTCCTCTAGCACTCACCAGGGGCTGCACAGGAAACACACATTGCCCAGCACCACCAGCCCCCTCTGGCAGTGGCTCCCGTGCAGGGGGTGGTGGCTGCCCTCCCCAGCCATTTCCCAAGAGCAGCCCCAGGACACGGCACGTCCAGCATCACCCCTGGACCATGAGGACAAGGTGAGTGCAGAGCCTTTCCTCTGGAACCTCGCTCCCACCTGCAGGAGAAGCAGGCAGTGCTTTGATTTCAGAGCTGCTGAATCCAAAGGAGCCCGAGGAAGATATTTCCCCCTCCAGGAAACAGCTGCATGGGAGGCTGGCGACCTTCTACACCACCTCCACATGCCAGCCCCTGGGGAACGGGTGGAATCTCACTTGCAGCAGCCCTCTGCATTCAATGCCTGACTCCTGGGACAGCAGCACCAGCACCAGCAGCAGTCCTGGTTCCCCTGGGTGCAGAGGAGGCAGGAGCTGGGGGAGGAAAAGCTGCCTAGGGAGCTCTAAAAGAGGCCCATGCTGGAGAGCTTGGAGGTGCCTCCAAACTTTCCTGATTTTCAAGAGGTTTGGATCCAGCCAGCCCATAGGAGAGACACAGTGTGGTCAGGAGGACAGAGCAAGGCTGGAGCTTGCCCCTGCACTTCACACCACTCCCCTGGCACATGGATCTTCTCACCAGGTTGAGCCTGCTGCGCTTCAGGCTTCCTGCCAGACCCTGGGCTCAGGGCCAGGCCTTCTCTGCAATCCCTAAATCCACTGGTCCAAACTCACACGAGCCTTGTTTGCAGCCTGCTGACCTAACTTAGCTCTGGAGAATGGGCACAGCCAGATGGCCTCCTGTGCTGCAGTCTCCAGCCCTGCTGCCCACAGCCTAAGCAGGGGTTATTTTGGGGCTCGCTCACTACCACCAAAATGGCCTCTTGATGAACACCTCAAGAAAAACAAAGAGCAGGCAGCTGGGAGGCAGCAGTTATCCCCGTTGTGTCCTGGCAGGCTCTCTCCACTTTCCCCAGCTGTGAAATGGGCACTTGCACTTCCCAGAGGTCGATGAGAGAGCTTTTTCTGGGTATCATCCAGTGACAATCATTTCATTCCTGGAAGCAATGCCCACAGGGGAGGGAAACCCAGTATGACACAACACGGTTATGGTTGATTCACCTGAGCATCCCAGTCCTATTCCTGCAGCTCTGGTACAGGGAGGCAAGGTCTGAGGATGCATCCTTCGATAGCAGAAAACATCTGCTGCAGGTGTCAGGGAGCTTCCCTGCTCTGATGGGTGGCTGCCCCTGGCATGACCTCTCCCAAAGTCAATGTATTTGCTCCATATTTGATGTCTGCCATCCACAGCCCACAACTGAGAAAATCCCCTGTACAACAGAAGCTGTCTTTGGAGGGAGCTAAAAGAAGGGAATTATTAATAATATATGGACAAGGCAGTTCAATGCATCGTGGCACATGCGCACTGAGCAGACCCTTACAGTGGGGTTTTCCTCCTGGACGCCTCTGGCAGCCCTCTGCTCCCCATCTCCGGAGGACCCTTAGTGGGGAAACCACTTGTAAAGTGGGCAGCAGCCAAAGCTGGATCTGCTGAGCCCCGTGTCCGCTCTGCCGGGAATTTAGGCAGCCTGCAAGTGCAGCTGTGCCATTGTGCTCTTCCCTCCAACATCTGCCTGTCCTGCTCACTGAAAAAAAATCATGGAGCTGCTGCTAATTTCATTAGCAGGCCCGTCAAGCGGTTCATCAATCCATGATTTCCTGGCTTGCCGCCTTGAGGAAACAAGCGGGATCTGCTCTGAATTCACAAAGCCATCCCCTGGGGTCATTTGTCTGAAGGCTTAAAATTTCCCGAGTGCATTATTATCTCGGATTAAAACTGGGGGCTTGATTGGTTTCTCTCCCCATCCCCGGGAGCAAGGCAGACCTCCCTCAGCCGCCGGCAGCTCCCGACCCGCGGCAGGAGCTGCCCCGTGCGGGGCCGGGCAGGGGCGCAGACGGAGCAGCGCCCACGGCGCCGGGCGCGGGTCGGGGCGCAGCTGCGGAGCGGCGAATGGTGGAAGGGGCATCGGGAAACACTCGTGGTGCAGCTGCCAAAGGCTCGGATCTCCGCGCCCACGGGCTGCGAGCCCGCACCGAGGGTCCCGCATGCAAGGAGGCTCCCGCACAGAGGGTCCCCCCGCAGTGAGGAGGGTCTCGCACTGAGGGTCTCCCCGCCTGCACGAAGGGTCCCGCCCGCAAGGAGGGTCCCGCACAGACGGTCCCCTCTCCCTCACGGAGAGTCGCATCCCCAAAGAGGGTCCCGCCTGGATGGTCTCCTGCCCGCAAGGAGGGTCCCGCCCGCAAGGAGAGTCCCGCACAGAGTCCCCCGCATGCACAGAGGGTCCCTCGGCCGCCCGGAGGGTGTCTCACAGGGGGTCCCTCGGCCGCACGGAGGGTCCGGCCCGGAGGGTCCCGAGCGGGCGCGGCGGTTCCGCGGGCCACAGCGCTCTCTGCCGCCCGCCCGCCGCACCCGCACCCGCCCCGCAGCGCCGGGCTGGGGAGCGGGGAAGGGTCGGAGAACGGGGAACGGGCAAAGCGCGGTGGGCTTTGCAAAGAGCCACCGGCAAATCCAGGAGTGATACTCTCAGGAAAGGGGGAATCTGGGAGCTGGGGCTCGTGGCATTATAAGGAGTAGCTGAACTGCAACCGCGCCGACTTCAGCCAAGAGCATCTTGGTCATAAAAGGAAAAAAAAAACCAAACCCAGAATATCTACAGTTTAATTCAGAGATGACAAAAAAACCTTATTGTTACCCCAAATTCTAATTTTGGTAATGTAACTGTTCCTACCCCCACAATCCCAAAAAGCAAAGCCATTCTTTTTAAATGGAAAACGTTCGTACGAAATGCAGAGAGGCAGTTTTGCACTGGAGGGAAAGAAAGAACAAAGGAAATAGCCTCCGTTTTCCACTATGAACCTTTCTGGATTTATATTTCCCCGTGTATCCTCCCATCATTTCAGCCAAACTCTTGGCTTAATTTGACCCAGAACGTAAATTCCCTTCTCCACCAAATATTCTCCTGCTTGGAAACCAGCCCGAGCCCACCCCACAGGCCCAGAACCAAGACATGAGGTGTCATCCTCCAGTCCCAGCACCTGCGCAGTGCTCTCAGGCATGGGTGACACTGCTGCTTGCACTGGTGTTGCTGCTGCTTGCAGGGGTTTGGGGGCTGTTCCTGTACCGTCCCCCTCCCCGTCAAGCTGCTCACACCGTGGAGCCCCCAGGGCTGCAGCACAGCCTGGCAGAGCTTTGCTGGCACTCGCAGTGGTGCCACGTTTCCATCGTCACACGTCCCCGTGGCTCTGCCACTCATCTCTCCTCCAGAAGGCAGGGGCCTTCGCAGCCTGCAAAGCCCCAAAATTCCCACTGAGTACAAGCAAACCCCCTGCCTAAGAAAATAAATGTGTTCTGCGCTCTCTCTGAGCAACCCACAGCAAAGCAAATATGGGCACAGTTGGCTCCCACCATGGCTTTGTTCCTTCAAAACATGTCATTTCAGTCAAACCTCTCCTGGCACATCTGGCTGTCATTAGATAGAGGACAGAGACACTCTGTGTGTCACTCCTGCTCGTAGCACTGCCAGCGCTGCACCTCTGAATTGCACCTGTCCTCCCAGACATCCAGAGCCCAAAATGGGAGTCCCACTGTTCCCACAGTAGGAGGGCTTGGGAACGCTGTCCCCAGGAAGGTGCAGTGCTCAGAGCTCCAAACCACCTGCACCAGGTGCCCTCTGAGAGCACCAGATACAACAGAAGAGAGAGGCAGGCAGGAGGCAGTGGCTGCAGGCCCTGCCAGCTCGGTGCCCAGCCTCAGCAAGGGTGGTCACCAGGGCAGTGACAGTGACCCAGACAAGCCTCTCCATTTGCAGGTGTCAGAGGCACAGTCTGGCCTGTCCGAGCTGAGTTATGGGATCTTGTCTCTGGGTGCAGGGTGGGCAGTGTTTGCAGACACTCACTGGGCACTGGTTACCTGAAGGGAGTTATAAAGGCTGAACCCAAAAGGCAATGAAAAAAAGGGACAGGTCAGAGGGGGAAGCTGGGACAACCCCCTGATTTGGAGCCACCTCACGAGCTGCCATCAAAGCAGTGCTAAGGACCTGAGAAAAGGCCCTGGCAAGGCAGCCACAGGGTCTGCCTTGTGAAACAGCGAACACTGTCCCAGCACAAGGTCAGGCATCATCCAGCTGACCTCTGTTTCCCCCTCACTGCTTCCCACCGGGCGAAGCTTTCTCCTCATCCTCAAACAGACTGTCTGAGCTATCAGAGAAGAAGTCCTCCAGTTCCTCCTGCCTCATCTTGGACTCCAGAGCAGTGATGCGCTGCTTGAGCTTCATCTGGGCATCGTTGTACTCAGTCAGGAGCCGGCCAAAGCGGGTGTGCAGCGTGTCCAGGTTCGAGGCCACCCTGTCCAGCCTCTCCTCCATGCTCTTCCCTTCTGTGCTTTCCTCTGCAGCTGACTCATCCAGCAGCCCTTCCTTGATTAGGATCTCCCGGCCACGCTCCTCCAAGATCTTTTTGGCATCGGGATACTCTGTGACTGCTTCCATGAGATCTTCCTTGGACAAGCAGAAGAGATCAGAGTAGCCCAAGCTGCGGATGTTGGCTGTGCGCCTGTTGCCCATTTTGCTGCCTTTGATGTTGAGGATGCTGATCTCCCCAAAGCAGCCTCCTGCAGTGAGCAAAGCGTACTGTGTCACCCCATCATCCGCCACCACGGCCAGCTTGCCCTCCTTGATGATGTACATCTCCTTCCCGATGTCCCCTTTCCGGCACACGTAATCCCCCGGGCTGAACACCTGGGGGCGAAGCTTCAGCACCAGCTCCACCAGCAGCCCCGCCTCACAGTTCTGGAAAATCCTCACCTTCTTCAGTGTCTCCAGGTGAACGTTGATGGCAATCTCTGCCCTTAACTTATCAGGGAGATTCTTGAGGACCTCCCGTTCGTCTATGGCCTTCTTGTTGGTCCACAGGTAGTCGAACCACTTGATGACTTTGGTTTCCAAGTCTTTGCTCACCTTGCGGAACTGCATGTAGTGCTTGATGGCGTCGATTTTGGCCTGGAACTCCGCCCTGGTGGCGTTCATGTTGGATATCATGGACCCCACGTTCCCCACGATGGTGGCAAAGATGAGGACGCCGATGAGGAAATCGAAGATCACAAAGAGGTACTCTTCATCCCGCACAGGAGGAGGGGTCTCCCCGATGGTGGTCAGAGTCAGCGTAGACCAGTAAAGACAGTAGACATACTCCCGGGTCAGATACCCATACTGAGGGTCGGTGACATTGGGATAGACCCAGCTGTCCTCCCCGAAGCCTATGGCCTTGGAGATGGCATAATAAATGCAGGCATTCCAGTGGATGATGACCAGGATGTAAAGAACCAAGTTGCTGATGCGGAAGATGTTGGGGTGGCTGGTTCTGGTCTCGGTCCTATCAAAGAACTCAAACATGCGGGAGAAGCGCAGCAGCCTGTTGAAACGCAGCTCAGGGCAGTGCAATCCCACCGCAAAATAGGCCAGGTCTGTGGGCAGGATGGAGAGAACATCCAGCTTGAACTGGAGCATGTGGATGTAGTTATCCCGTAACTTCTTCACGTCCTTGACCAGGAGGCCCTGTTCCAGGAATCCTGAAGAGAAGCAAATCACAGGATTGTCTTGGTTTATGGCCGACTCTTCTGCAGGTTTGGTAAGCACCTGAGCAACAGTTTATGGCATGCCAGGGATTTGTGGG
Organism: Ifrita kowaldi; assembly: GCA_013398055.1. Classification (NCBI taxonomy): domain Eukaryota; kingdom Metazoa; phylum Chordata; class Aves; order Passeriformes; family Cinclosomatidae; genus Ifrita; species Ifrita kowaldi. Next base: position 5,416 of record VZRS01006741.1, on the reverse strand, counting down.
CATAACTACACAGGGTCACCCAAATATTACCAGTCCCACCTGTGTCGCCCTGAGTTTTGCAGTTCTTCGATGTTTTCATTTGCTGTAACAGTTTCTCACACATTTTCTGTAAACATAGCCATGTTTTGTTAACTGTCCCTTATTGTTTTCATTCCATTCTCCTAGGCGGAGACGTTTGATGGATTTTCCCTTTGACCAGTGTGATTGAGAGGTGGTAATTTCTCCCTCCAATCCACAGTGATTTCTAAGAACATATATAATAAAGCGCGGGGTCTCTGACCCCCTCTTGCTTCCTTGCTTCTCTCCTGACAAGGGGTCTGTGTGGTTCTTTCGTGTCCAAGTGCGACACACCTGCTCTACTCAGTTTGTTATCACTCAAGCCCTTCATCTGGCAAAAGGCACCCAAAGGTGTAACTCAGGGATTTAGTCTGCTGCCAGGAAGAAACAGGGACACAAAGGTTTCCATCCTCCAGATCATGAATTATTGCAGTTCTGACAGAAAACATACGGCCAAGTGCTGCTTTCTGAGAACATTAAATTCTACCATTTTTCCATGCAGATAATTCATTAGCTGAACTGATGCAAAATCAGAGATACAGACCTTCAACTATGCCCGAGTACTAATAGTAATGCAGGTAATTTTGTACAATTATTCAAAGGTGAAGTTGAAAGCTGGGATGATTAATCTTTCATATTGAAACTTACTCCCTTTCTCAGATCTTCTAATTAGATTCGTTCTCTGGAGACTCCTCCGTACTAGTGAATGCCAAGGTAGACAAAACCCTCCTTCTAATGGAACTGTGGATTAGGCCTGTCCCTTGCAGCTCATCTCCACTTTTAAGGGATTAAAGGGAAGCCAGGATGCTGCTCACCTGTGCGCAGGCGGATCACTGTGTCCCCGAGGTAGAGAGCATCTGAGATGTAATCTAACACCAGCCACAGGACAAAATAGGTCTTCTGCAGGTCAGTGAAGCAAGCCCTGGAGGAAGGTCATCAAACAGGGTGTGAGACCACAAATCCCGACGTCTTCTGTAACTATTACAGCTGAATACAGGCTGATCCTGAGGCACCCAACTCTGCAACAGAGCTTGGCCACTGGGTGCTCCTCTTCTAGGAATCAAAACTTCCTGCTCTGAAAAATCTGCCCTCCCTTGATGCAGGTAAAGCAATGTCTTGAAACCACCTCCCAAAAGACCCTGAAACCATGGCCCTTCCCAGCTGGGCCAGAGGATGGATGCTCTGCCTTTGCACCACAGAATTCACGGTGATAGTGGAGGGGCCCTTTCCTTTTCGGTGCCCACCAGCCCCAGAACCATCAGTGTCAGTTTAATCCTGGTTGAGCCACAGCAACCAGGTGATCAGGAGGGTCAGAGGAGGAGGCAGGGACCCTACAACCTCCCAGCTCACCTGGCTACGAGCAGGCACCAGTTGTAGAGGACAGGAACTGCAATCACAGCCAGCCAGTGGTAATAGCAGTCCCCCGCAGGGTCCACCACAAAGAACAGCCATTTCCTCCTGGAAGCAGAGAGAAAAGCCAGAGCTGGAAGTGTGTGCGCAAAAGAGGGTTGGAAGGAACAATCTGAGCCACATCCTTCATGCCATGCACCGCACTGCCTCGAACAGAGCTGCAGCTTGGGTGCCAGACTGTAAGCCAAAACCAGCCCCAGCAGTGCCAAACCCCAGCTCTGTTTAAGTTCCTTTATCCCTAAAACTGAGCTGAGAATGCAGCAGAAGAGGAAACTGTGGGATGGTGAGGCACAGCAGGTGGCCCACATGGCACAGCACCCCAGTGGCACAGCCAGGAACAGATGTATGGAAGAGAGTGATCAGAAAAGTTCTCATGACGGGACATTGCTTCTCCCAGATGAGGTCGGGATCGCTGCCAGGCAGATCTGAAGAGAAGACTAATTGGAGCAGGAAGGAAAGTGTGCTGCAGATCAGTGGCAGCACCAGGAGGGGCTGCCCAAGCCCCAGAGCAGTGGCCCCGGGGGCAGCTGGCATGGCAGGGCTGCCATCTCTGTGCCTCCTGCAGTCTGCACAGCCCGGGGTCCAGCCTTTGAACTGCTCCCAAGTGTTTGATCCTGCTCGTCTTGGGACTCTGAGATAAGAAGTGTGTGCTCCAGTTGCCAGATTCACTGGAGAAGCTGGGGAAGAGGAACCCTGTGGCTGGGCTGATAGGCTTAGCTGCTGCAGCCTGATAGGGCAAAACACCCTCTCCCTCCTTCCCTCCCTCCCTTCCAGCTTTTGAACACACAAAACTCCCTCCAGTGACAAGAAAGAAAACAACCCACTTGCCAACAGATCCCCCATGCCCACCCCATTACTTCTGGCAGCTTCAAAGGCAGAACCCCTGCCTGGAAGTCTCCTTCCCCCGGAGCACGGGCAGTGCCTGGAGCGCGGAGACGGCACTCAGCAAAAAGCCAGCCCCAGTCCCTCGTGTTCACCCTCTGAGCACCCACAGACAAGGGGTGGTCCAGCCTCCCCATTAAAAGGGCTTATTTTTAACCAGAAAGTGCAACTTGAACATTTGGTTTTTGAGAAAGGGACTCTGCTCCCTAGGACATCCAGCACTGCTACAGGGAAAGCACTGACCCACCTGCAGCCAGCCCAGCCAGTTGTAGCACCCACAAGGACTAATAACCTCAATAATGCTGTTAATGATGTTGGTAATTTCACCTTTAAATCACCAGTGCTGCCGTGACTGGTGGCCAGAGTCACTGACATTACACTGACAGCGGGGCCAGGGCTGGAAAACCAGGGCTCTGGGCTAACCCAGGAAGAGGGAATTGCCATCTGCCTCTTCCCAAAGGCTTTGCACTCAGGCCTGGAGCCGTGGAGCCTGCCACGGCCATGAGCAGCAGCTCACATGTGGGATTACCAGACTTGGGGGTCTTTTTACCTGTGGAGCTGAGGACCTAGAAAACCCCAGAAGTTCCCACCGTATCCCCAGAACCCACTGGCCCTTTCCCAGCCCTTTCACAGCACATTTCAGCTCCTTCTAGTCATGAACAAGCTCCCCTTAACCTCCCGGGGCAGACCAGTTTTTCTTCCATTACTAGTAAAGACCCACATACAAGGCTCAGATTACTTTTCTCCTACAGGAAACAATTATTTCTCGGTGTTTTAATTACCATGTGTAACGGTAGGGTCCAGACTAGTCTGTGAGCTTTGCCCTCTAATTAGCCAGCAGAAGAAAAGCCAGGTTATTGCTTCTCACCAGGAGTGTGAGCTGAGGAGATGAAAGGGCTGGATTTGAAAGAGCCTTTTCAGAAAGCTGCTCTTTGTGGGCGCACGGGCAGCAAACACACTCCCTTCATCCTGCAAGGATGAATGAGACTGGAAAATCCCACAGGTTTGTGGCTCCTGGGTGGGATGCAGTGGTTGCTGGGTGGAGTCCTGCATCCCTTGGCTTGTGTCCAGCCCCTCATACGCACAAGCTGCAGGTGCATATTATTATTACTATTATTGTTGTTATTGTTATTGTTGATATATTGTTATTGTTGATATTATTATTATTATTATTATTATTATTATTGACGCAGGGCTGGCTCCAAACACAACCCTAGTGTGGGACTGGTATGAAATTTGGGAGGCTTGATGTGTTTCCCACTGGGAAACATGGACCAGGAGAGAGAACACCCCATGGCTGAGGGACAGGCCAGGTCTTTCCCACGGGGACAGACCACCAGGTCCTGTGTGTCAGCAAAACAGCCCAGCAGAGCCAGGCTGGCTGCCAAGGCAGGGGCTGGAGAGGGCAGGAGGGACCCTTCCCACCACTCCATCCCACATCCTTCTTTCCCATCCCCATCAGCCACCCCTGCTGGAAGCCCCCGAGCTCCACGCACAGCTGATCCCCAGCCAAGGGACCCTACTTTTTGTTTAACTTCTCAGCCTCCTCATCCTCAAGTTCATCACCAGCGCCTGCAGCCACTGTCAGGAGCTCAGGGCCTTGAAAACGCTCCAGGAAGGGGTCTGGCCTCTGCTGCTCCTCGTGCAGGCTCTTGTTGGCCCAATCCCTGAGCACCAGCACCAGCCGGACTATCCTGGACACGGGAGAGAGGCACACTCAGGAGTTGTTACCAGAGCAAGGACAAAGCAAAAGCTTCAGAGTCGTCAGGGGAGCTACAGCTGAGAAGAAAACTCTCGCAGCTCCCTCTCAAGCACTAGAATTTCTTTTTTACCCCTTGTAGTGATGATGTGGGACCGAAAATATACAAGCGAGACCATCCTGGTAGGGTTCCACAACTTCTCCCCCAGTCCTGCTGCCATTCCCACAGGAATATGGGGAATCTGTGGGTGACTGAGGCAGAGGGAGGCTGCCTGCAGAGAAAGGAGCCCCTTTGCCCTCCTGGGGCGCCGGTGGGGGTGAAGGTATCCCCTCCCACAACCCTCTCCACACACAAAGAGCAGCACTCACAGACTCCCTGCATCCCGTGAATTCCATCCAGCAGGAGGGGATCCTGACCCCACGGAAAGCCCCAGTGTCAAGGCCAGGCACAAAAGGCTCAGGCTCACCCCGTGCCAGTGGCACACACAGGTACCTGGCCAAGGCTCCCTGGCCTTGGAAAGCGTGGTCAGCTCTCTGCTCCCCCCGATCCGGGCTGGCTCCTCCCTGCAGCTCTGAGGAGGTGTCGTCCTGGGTTGGGCAGGCCCTGCAGTGGGGAGAAGGGGGGACCACAGCCACACTGTGCCACCATGGCACTGCCACAGCCAGGAGAGCTGGGGGAAGCTGGCAGCAGAGATTGGGCATCGCAGCCCTGCCCACACCAGGCCTTCCCCTCCCCTGCCCCACCACTGCCTCCCTCAACCAAAAGGGAGCAGGGAACAGCCTGACCTCCTGGTTCTGAGCCCTGTCCCCTCGGTGTCACCCTGGGGCTGGGGAGGGCAGGGCTGGTGGTTGGCTGGAAAGCTGTGCAGACCATTGCTCTTCGCTGGCATCCTCAGTGTGAGGAGACCACGGGCACGCACCCTACCCCAGGGACCTGCAAAAAGCACAGAACGGCCACCAGAAAAGACGTGCAGGACACATCACATGGCTCAGACACAGAAATCCAGCACAGAATGGGAAGAGAGGGTCAAATCCCACGGCATGGGCCCACCCCGTGTTTCCCACCACCAGCCGTGGCTGATGCTGCAGGAGGAGTCCTGCAGGGCATTTTGTTCTCTCCAAGAGATCCCACAGCTGCCTGGGGCCATGAAAGGTGCTCTCCTCATCGTTCAGGCTCCTCATCGTTCAGGCTCCTCATCCATTGCCAGAGGAACACCTCATTTTCCTTCTCTTCCCTCTCCCTTGCCTTTCCTACTCTCCTTGCCTTCGGTTGCCTGGCCTTGCCTGCCCCTCCCCTTCCCATTCCTTGCCTTGTGTACTCCTCCTTTTCCCTGCCTTTCCCTGCCCTGCCTGCCCCTCCCTTGCCTT
>VZRS01006734.1:0-56708 GCA_013398055.1 Ifrita kowaldi | reverse complement strand
TTTTGGCCAAACCGGCACATTTTCCTAATCCATTTTTTTGCCTATAATGTGCTACATTCTTTATAATTAAGGCATGATTAGTGGTTATATCGTTACCATTCACCCACTCCTTCCCTCAAAATGCCAAACCCAAGGAGCTGTTGCTGCTGGATCCCATTCTTTCCTTAATGGAATGTGACATTTTTTAACTTTACCCATTGTGGAATGAATTCTAATTTGTCTTTTTAAAGAAAACAAACAAAACCCCCTACAGCAATTGCTAAAACTTCTTTCATGCACAAACCTTACGTCAGCAACTTCTTCAGAGGTGGCAGTTGCCTTAATATAATGAGACACTTGCTGCATGCTTCTGCTCTAAGTGACATTGAATTGCTGGGATATTGGCAAGCCTGTCCAGTAGTCACTCAGCTTCTGTTCCTGTGGTTCTTGTTCACTTCACTTATGCTGAGTCCTCTGTTTTCTCTTGTCATTTGAGAATCTTCTATTCAATGAAAACCTCCTTTTGAGACTAATTAAAAACAATCTCGATATTTTCTTTGAAGCAAACATGCTATAAAGAATTGCACTGTCTCATTAGTAATAAAGAGATGTCTGCCTTGCCAACTGAGGTTTTTGCAGCTGATCTTAGTGTAGTTATAATATTCAACAACTGTATATATTGAAGATTGCTTTCTTGGTATTCTCCATTCTGCTTTTCTTTGCATGCACCATTCCATACCTGTAATTACTGCTGCTGTGGTAAGGTGATGAGCAAGTGCTTGACAAGTGCTGAAATGAACACTTTCTCATATCTGACACAAATTTAATATACACTAACAGAGTAACAACATACAGATTTTCATAGTCACATTCTGAGTTCTTGATGCCGTGATGCTGGGTGCTGTAGGTGCACAGTACTTGCAGGTAGGGTGGGTATAGATTACTGTCTAGATGTGAAGAACCACAGATTTCTTTGCCTTGGTCTAAGTGTCTCATTTTACTTCTTTTTTTTTCTAATCAGGGTGGCTCTTTAAATTTTGTTTTACACTAACCTGTGACAACAGAAGAAATTGCTATGACTGATGTCACACAAGACTATGCAGGGAGACTGCTCAGCTTCCTTGTATTGCAAACCAACCTGCTTTACTTCCATTATCTCTACTCCAAGAGCGCAGCTCTTTGTAACAGTGAGGTAACAGGAAAGCTGCAGTGTGTGTGGAGGGCTTCATGAAACAAGTCACCATAACCTTTTGTTCATTACAATCTTTCTGTTTACACAATTTGCAGTCCATTCCTTTCCCCTGGCCATTAGGCTAAATTTACTTGCTCCTTTTGACAACATGCCACTTGTGTTTGCTTCTTGTGATTGTGAAATATTTCTTAGAGCCATTCTGAAAAATAATTTTATCAATTCTCTGTTTCAGCTGCTGAGATGTTACTGCTGTGTGCCACCTAGTATTTCTTAGCAGTAAGAAAATCTACACGAGGGAAAGAAGGATTCATATCTAGTACAAAGTAATTAAAATAAGTAGAAAAATGTCAGTTTTTGAGGGAAGATAAACTTTTGAATCCATGTCAAGTCTGTGCTGGTTTGCTGGATTCTTGAATTACTGGTCACAGAGTGAACAATGAAGTGGCATATTTTACTCTAAATTATTCATCATAGTTGAAACGAAAATGCACTGCAAAAAGCTTGAGAGACACTAAGCAGTAAGTTTTAGTCAATAATAGTTGGGTGATAAACTTGGAGAAATTCTTAAGAGGCATCAAAATGGGCTGTAAATTCCTGGTTGCCAGACAGAACCAAGATCCCCATGCTGCAGTGTTGAACATATTGGACCAGCACTGAAAATACAAGAATATTAGACATTACCAGCTAAGCATATAGAAATAGAAAAAATATTTATGCCACTGTTCTTATAGAAAAGGAAAAAACTTGTGTGTAATTATGTCAGAGCATCTCCAAATTTAGGAAATACATTTTATAATGTTACTATCTGGAGTTTTCTGTTTTCTTTCACATGAAAGCCTGAGCTAACTTTTCTGTAATGGAATACCCTCCTGTTCTCTCTCCTTTCCTCATCAGTTCTTCAAGTTTTGGCTTTAAACATGTGCCTTCTGCCTTTTTATTTGTAAAGTATTTAATTTTGCAAGCTACTTGGAGCAATAGTTTTTATATGAGGGGCTGTTTGATGCAGTGTGGCTTTTTATGCCAAATGGCATTATTCATTCTCTGCTTTAATACTGACAGCCTTCTACGGGTGAAGATGTATTCAAGATGGAAAATGTTTTGGATATACTAAACAGAAGACTAAAGATGAGCAAGTTTAACCCATACAGGTAAAGAATGTCTAAATATCTATTTCTGCCTGTGGTATTTTATGCACATTGGTATTTCCACTGGAGTTTACATATAAATACCTTTATTCGTTTCTTATCTCAAATACAAAAGGCGTTCATCTGGCAGGCTTTAATTTGATGCATTATTACAATTAAAAATCCTGGCAAGTTTTTAAATCTGGCAAAGCACCACTCTTCAGGTTTGGAAAATAATGTTTTCCTCTCCACTTTTTGTTTTTAACCAATAAATCAATCTCTCTTGATGTTACAAACTAATATAATCTATGATAAGTGGTACAGGTCACCTCCTTGAGGGAAGGAAGGTGCTGCTGTAATAAGTGAACATTCACCTGGGTTTATGTTGCTGGTAACAGAATTCTGCAGTGATTACCATAACAGTAAACCTGCACACTTGTGCTTCCTAACAAGCACATTTGTGTCAGGGGAACGTGTGGATGTGTTTATCATTCACTAAAAGATGCAGACTGGTTACACTGATTGACTGTAAAATGCTGGGACTAATGAAATAGCATACGAAGGTATTGGTGTTAGGATGGACGAGGGAGGGAGATGTGATGTAATGGCAGTTCAAGAAGTGCACTTACATCATCAGTGTTTTCTGCATTTAACAGGGAAGACCTGCTTTCTCTAAGCTTCCTTTTCTTCCAGCTGGTGTCAAACACTGAATATTAACCTTATCTTTTGGAGTTAGGACCATTGACAAATATGTCTCAAATTAAATGGCAGAATGAGGTATTCCTGGCAGCAGTGGCTGATTATTAATATTGTGGATCTGCACAGGTGTTTGGGGGAGAAGCTCTTGCAGGGCTACGTTGTGCTACAGGGAGGAGATAAACCTGCCAGTTCTGAAGCTTTTGATCACTGTGTCCAGCCTTGCAGCTTCCCGAGCTCTAGATCTTTGAATCTGCCTTTCAGTTCAGCCTGAGGAGTTGGTGCATATTATATTTCTCTGTTCTAATGCTGAACAAGTAACAACCATTTTTCCTGTATCTGCTTGGATTCTAATTACCATTTTTATTTCTTCTCCTTTTGAGTTTTCTATAAGAGCAGGAAAGAGGGGGGACTTTTCCCCCCCCAACCAATGAAGATGCATTCCTACAGCAATGTGGGCATAATTAAGGTCAGAGCTGGGTCTTGAAATATCTTCCTATCTCACCCTCAGTCTGGAGACATCATTAACGAATGCTATGTTTATGCTCTTGCACTAGAGAGGTGTTGACATTTAAATTTCTGTTTGGTTGGAGGTTTTTTCCCCCCTACAGGACACAAGAAGGTGAGGGGAGCTGCCTGTTGCGCATTGATGAGGTCCCCTCTCAGTCGTCTCTTCTGGAGGCTAAACAGCCCATCTTGGAGCTGGGGTGGGGCGGGCTTGCAGTGACTCTCGGCCAGGACAACCAAGACTCCAACACATTCAGCGCGAGTCACAGATGTAAAATTGGCCACAGATGGGAACAGAACTTCCCAAGTGCGGGACATGAGGTTGTTTTGCAAATACTTCCAGGACTAGCACCGAACTTTGAAGGAGTACTTAAAAATCAAGTGAAGTAGTGTGTGGGCCAACTGGCACTCACTGATTTTCGAATTGAACAAGGCCAGAAAAAGACAATTTGCAGCAGACACTTGGCCACACTGCGCTGGGCTGAATGGCAAGTAGGTGGCAGCAGGACATACTGACAGCAACATGCCTCAAGGTGCTGGGACTTGGCTGGGTCCCCCTTGAATAAATGGCCCTGCTGAGTGCCCAGCACGGCCATAAGAGAACATGCTTGTGTAAGTGCGCTTCCAAGCATTCATTACTTTATAGACTCAAATTAAAAAAAAATTGTAGAAGCTAACATTTGTAGGTTTTCTATGGTGCAGTAGCTAGTAGAAAAGCCCCCATGTAGCTGAAAATCTAGGGGGGGGGGTCATCTGTCAATCTTTTTTGACAAATACTAGAGCTTAAATAAAGATCCACAATGGATTAAAAAAAAAAAAAAAAAAAAAANAAAAAAAAAAAAAAAAGTAGAGGCAAAGAAAGTGAAACTGCATAGGTTTTTTTAATCATGTGCACTATAGGGCCTATCGCAAACCTCTTGGAGTTTAGCTACCCCTCCACTAAGGAGTCTCATTACTTCAGTTTGCGATTGGAGCCAAACAACACTGCTTTACCATGGGAAACACAAATGCTCACAATCCATCCAGTCAATGTTTGTAACAGAAATGAAGTTCCACCTCAATGGCCCAGTCCTTTTGTCTCTGGGTTTGGTTTTAAACATGCGATCTGTCTATCCTTTGTTATTCAATTGTGCAGTGTCTCTATGTGTGTCAGGATTAATATTCATAAAGTGCTCCAGGCAAATTAACTATCCACATCGCCAAATTGTAATGTCTGACTTCTTCACCACCATTAAAAAGGAGAACTGAGAACTCAAGATTTGACTCTCCTGAGCTCCTGCTTTGAAGTAACATGATGAACCCATTTACAAGTGGAAATATTAAGTTTCTGGCATACACAGGCATATCCATGTAGTCACCTTTTTATTTTGTTATTCCCCTGGTATTGCCCTTGTCCCTTTGAACCCTGTAAAATTCAAGCTGCTTGACCAAGATAATTGCTCTTGAACAATGCTGTCTTATTAACATGCATATCAGCTCTACAATCCGCTCCTGCTGGGGCCTTGCTGCAGTATATATGAGAGGTACACAGAGCACCAGAGAAAAACCCTAAAAGAAGAATTCAGATACCTGCCAGCCTTCTCTTTGGCTCTTTCCTTCTTTTTTTTTTTTTTTTTTTTTTTTTTTTTTTTTTTTTTTTTTTTTTTTTTTTTTTTTTTTTTTTTTTTTGTTGTTGTTGTTGTTGTTGTTGTTGTTGTTGTTGTTAATTGGGCACATATCAAAACTCTTCAGTTTACCAAGCAAATGTGAAGCCCTCAAGAGTATAAACCAGGGTCAAAGTAGACTCTTGCACTAAGATTGAAGAAAGGATTTTCTGTTCTGCAGATTTTCTCATCCATGCACATTAGAGAACAGATGTTTTTTCCTCTGCCATTGGCAAAGAAATCCACCCTGTTTAATTGTATTATTATCCTGTGACTCAGCAATAGCTGTGCTATTGTATCTCAGTATTCTGGTTGACAGTGCTTAATCTCCAGCATAAAATTTTAGAAAGGCTGGTAAGGTCAGTTCTTCTTAAATGGACAGCTACTTCTTGCAAGTCTGTCTCTCTTGATGGGGCACAAGAAAGAGATGGAGCAAGAAAAGAAGTTATTTTAATATCCTTGCGAAGGTCTTTCTCAAGTTATAGGTACCTTGAAAGAACTTCTCGTCACAGACTTTTGATAAGAGCTGCAGTCTGGAAAAATGAGGCCAGACTTATTCTTTGTTGTTCTTTCAGATAGAATCAGTCTGCAGTATTAAGTAGTCACTGATCAGTGTATATATATATTGTCAATAAGATAAATAAATTTTAAAAAGCACAGATTTAGGAGACATAATCAGGGTCACAATCAGGAGCACCAATAAGCCTTTGTTCAGCAACGTTCAGACCATGGAGAAACCTGCACTGGCGTTTGCTGCAGGATCTTGTGTGCAGATCATACTAAAATGGAAGGACTGATTACTTAAACCAGGATAAGAGTATCAGCCTTACAATGAATAATGGCAATGAAACAGTATCCTAACATTGTTCTTTCATTCCCTTATGACCTTTGGCTCAAAATGACAGTAGACCTTACACACTCAGCTGGAAGCAGCAGAAATTTTAAGTGTATGTGAGACGGTTTTGTTTGTTAAATTAAGGACTGAAAAAGTATGTAAATCTGGGATTTGAACCTTTTAAAGTTCATATAAGCTCAATTAAAAGTTTGACAACCATTCAGACCTGAAATTTTGGTCTAGTTCCTTTATCAGTGGAACTGCCTTACTGTCTGTCATTTTTTTTTTTTTAAATACTGCGCAGTGCAATTTAGTAAAAACTGCTCCAGGAATTTATCAAAAGTATCACACCTTAATATGAATACTCTTGCTTTCTGTTAGTGTAGTATTTCTCCAAGGTTTTCTCTGTAATCACGTGTGTTAAAAGTGTTTCGATCAAGTTGATGACTAAGAATCAACTTAGCAACACACAGAGATACCTGGAAAAATCAAAGCAAGTGTAAATTAAGATTAAAAAAAAAAAAAAGACGTTACTATGTTCTCCACTCCCAGAAAGTGAACAAAACCAATTTTATGGAGGGACCAGCATGAACTGAATGCCTAGAGAAAGGCAAATCTTTACATGGTACTTGTAAAGTTCAAGGCTACTCTGAAGACTGAAATTTCTTTGAGCCTGTTGGTTTAGCAGGGAAAGCAGTAGCAGCATGCCAGGTTCTGGATAAGCAAAAAGATTTTGTGGATACCAGCAATACTTTTTAACACAAATTCACTTACTCGCAACTAAAAGAAGTACCAAAAGACATTTGAGTTGAAGTTTACATTTTTTTTTAAAAGTTGGTAGAAATACAGGCACCTAAGATTTAAGAGCAATTAGTGTTAGAGGTATTTCCCTTAATCTAATTCAGTTTACTTAATCACAACTAGGAAGAATTACTGATTGTAGCAAATTACAGTTTCCCAGCACAGTACTTTCACTTTTGCTGAATCCCTTGTAGGCAGTAGTTTCAGTTTTTACTGCAAGTATTTTAGCTATTTCAGATCAGAACCCAGAAAGGATTTTGTAGTTGATTTATATCACCTGAATACTTTATATGAGCTAGTATAAATTAGTTTTCTCCTTATTTTATTTTTGTGAATGGTATTCCAAAATGTCTGTCTCTTTTTGACTGCTTCAAAATCTTCTACTAATCTCATAACCAATGTGTATTAATTTCTTTTTTTAGCTTGGAGGATCTTCTGTCTTTTACATGTTCTCTTCATTTTCCTTATCACAATTTTATTTAAGAGTGGTACTGAACTGCCAGCCTGCAGCACTCTTTGCTTCTTTGTTTCTAACTGGTAGAAGAAATTTCAGGCCATAGTTTGAGTTAACTTGATTTGAGGATTTTCTATTATAATATTCAAGATCATTGTATTTTTATGACTTTATTCTTTAATACCACTTTTTTATTTAAGAATTTCCAGGTTTTTTGTGGTGCTCGTAATACCCCTAACTCCGTGTATAAATAGGTTGTCTAGATTTTGCCTGACCTGATCATTGTGAAAGCTGAAAGGGAAACTATAGGCTAAAGTTGGTCCTGTAGCTGGTTTGATAATTCTCAGTAGCTCCAAAGCTAAGCCAGGTGGTACTTGCAGTGTTTTGTCTCGTGTTTCATTAGTGGAACCTGATCCACACGTCTAACCAGAAAACAAATAAATTGGATTTTCTGATGAAGACGTAAAGACTTCTGAAGGAGAGCAGACCTCAGAGGAAAAAAGACATAGTGCGTTGAGAATTTTGTGTACTTGCCAAAGGCTGATAAAATGTCATTAATGTAAACAGATCTGCGAGTCTCACTTTGGGGCCAGTCGTTACAATTCTGGCTGTGGTATCTGTGTAGAATTCCTCGAATTTTTCGTTCATTTTTTAATTCTAAGACTTGTCAAAGCAAAGCACGGAGCTTTCTCAGGTCAGGAGCAGTCAGTGCGTGCATATGGTGTAATCCCATCTGCAATGCTATATGCAGTAATCAGATTGTCGCATGAACTGGAAATGATGAATCCGCAGAAACTATGTTCGTGTACTGGAAGATTCTGATGATGTTGCCTTTTATTACCTTTCTCCTTTAGATGAACACTATCTATAATTAACTATGGAACATGGAAGTTCTGCTTAACCCAGATCATCATCTGAGTAGGGAAAAATCCTTTGAAATGTTACTCAAAATTCAGCATTTCTTGTATCAAGATGGAAAACTAAATACGTTAACAGTTCTTATTTGATTAGATATGCCTAATTCTTTCTTTAATTTGTGGAGATATTACATAAAACAATTTAGTGTGGTATGCATAATATAGTTGCATAGGGTTAGGTAACAGGTGAGGTTTTGTCATTGATCTACAAAACTAATACAATTTGAATCTTTCTGATCTTCTTTCAGTATTTGATATTTTGTACAAACACTGAAATTTAAACCAGATGTCAGTCTAGAGTTAATCTGCACTTCGCTGCTGGTTGTCTTAGAATCATAAACCCTTCTCTTGTGCAATACTTTATCACCTTATTCCCTCCAAGCTCCACTCTGACACAATATCTTTGATCCAGAAAATGTGATAGTAGAATTCATCAGAGATATTCTGGATAATGAACAAATCCCCTCCGCAGAAGGTTTGAAAATATACTTTTTGTTGCTGTACAATATAAAAGCATATTTCTTTTTCCATTTAGCACTGTAGAGTAGAAGAGTAGTTATTAGCACATCCTGACTGTGCTCAAGCACAAAAACTTTACAAGAAAGCACAGTCCTGTTGTGAATCCTGGTTTAGGATCCTGCCGATGGCACATTTGTTGTGAATCGGTGATTTAGATCACTTAAAGAAGCACTTTAGTCAGAAAATATTAGCAGAAGTGGGCTTAATATAATGTTCTAAAAGTGCAACTTAACGAAGTTTGATGGAAAGGTTCACTCTCTTACTGTACAACACAGTCATTTGAAAAGGGATTCAAAACTACCAAGGCACAAATTGTACTACGAGGTTGTGTGACACTGGTCACTCAGCAAAAATGTGTTGTTGGTACAAGGTCTCTGCCTGGAGGAGTGACCCTGAGAGATGTCCCAGCTCAAGGGAAGATCACTGCCCTGCAGCCTTGCTGCCCAGTGGGGAGGGGTCAAAAGAGACTTACTGAGGCTGTTGTATTCATGGAATAAAGTGATTGGCTCTTAGTCACATTACATACAATGGGAAAGGTGTGCTTGAGGCTCCTTGTACCCAAAACTTTCTTTGTCCTTTTATAAATGAATATTGCAAAAGCCACATGCTGTTCATGTGTTAATTGCATGATTGTGTTCCAAGCTACTATGTTTCTGCTCACTGTGTCACTGCTCATTTATGGGTTTTCAGAGAACACATAGAATCTAGAGGAGTTCTTGCCTGCCTATGGGTCAGGCCTTTACCTCCTTTGGAGCCTCTAACAAAATAACTCATTTGATTAAGATGGCGAGTGAATCTGTCACATATCTGTAGATCTCCCTAAACATAATACCTGCTATAAAACTCATTTAACGAATAAACTGGTGGAAATGATGGTCAGAACCCACTTGAACTAAATTTTGAGGGTTCTCACTCCACATGATTCACTGTTAACAGTGTAGGCCTATCTGGTTAGTGAGTTTTCATGTGAGAAAAGAGATATTCTGTGGTAAATAGAATTTCAATTTATTCTTCAACTGGGTCAGTTCTTGGCTACAGGCAAAACCAGTTGATGTTCATTGTGTTGCTGTTGTACAGAGGAAGCTGCAGGTTATTACAAATTGTCGTATAGGCCCTTGGCAGTGACCAGAACTTCACGCCTTATGATTTTGTAGCCTACTAGTAAATAACTAAAAGTAGCTTCTTATTGAGTCATAAATTATCATCAAAGAAGGAACTTGTGACACTCCTGAGAAACAGGTACGGAAGTCTTCACAGTCAAGTTCCTAAGCAGAAAATTGCTTACTCCTAGATAAGGAAAAGTAACATGAGAAAAACTCTTTGCTTATCTGGGCTGGATAGAGAATGCAGGGAGAAAGAAATGCCTGTTTTGATCTCTGAGTCTGGGTCAAGCGTAAAAGAGACATTTAAGTCTTCTAAAATTAATATACAAACAGGGTATAAATGCAGGGGAAGTATTGCATGGATCATAGCATGTGCCTGCACACATTTATAGGAAGGTGCTAAGATTTCAAGATCTCTTGGTTTTAGAATAGTAGGTCTTTCCCACTAGTGCTTTGATTTTTGTTCCACCAAAGCTTTTCGGAAGCCAAATCACTCAGAGTATCTTATCCACAGAGTGGGACATTCAGTCTGGTGCAAGTCCAAAACCCAGTTTTAATGCAGTGATAATTTTGGGGCGGCAGGGGTGGAGAGATTGTCTTTTGACAAATTTGAATTTCACTAATGGAATTTGCACATCTAGTGATGTGTATAACATAAAGTTATATGAGGAGATGGTTTTTCTTTATGAGGGCAGTCACATAACAATAAAGCCCCAGTAACCTTGTCTGAGCTCAGAGCTGCTTCTGCTTTGAGGAGGTGGTTGGACTAGAGACATCCTGAGGTCTCTTCCAACCTGGCCCTGGGCAATTCAGACTAGGAAGAGGATTTTAAACAGTAAATGAAGCTCATCTAAAGAAGAATTTGTGAATTTTCAAAGTAGATTATTTATTGTTGGATATTTTCAAATGAGGACTTGGCTTTCATCTAAAAACCCCTCTAGTTTACATAAAAATTACATCAGGAAACTTCAAGGCCCTTTTATAATGGGGTTATAGACAGATTTACTGTAATATTCTTTGTAACTCTATAAATGTTATTTTCATTGAATGTTTTTATTCTAGAGTGGCTTTTTGTATCTTTGATTCTTGATTTTTCCTAAGATGTTTCGGTCTTCATGTATTTTATTATGTACAAAAGGCACATTACTATCTGCTATTTATTCTGTGTGCAGTTTGATAGAGATTAGGGAACAACTCACATGGAAAATGCACAGAACTTTTGCTGAAGCCAGCTGAATACAAAGAATTCTCATTTGTGATTTGCTCTTGTGTATTTAAATTTACTAAAATGAGAAATGAAAATGTGACTAGTGTGGTGTGAAAGTTAAGCAAAGGATGTTTCAAACCAACCAATTAAGTTAAAGGACTTAATGCATCTGCATGAAAGGACACCCTTCAGATTCCATAGGGATTTAAATATGGAATAAAGAACAATCCTTGCTTGGACAGTAACATAACTGGATAGAATTATGAAATGAACTAAAATCCTTGGAAACAAACTAAAATAAAGTCACAATTCAGACTAAGAAGTTAATGATGTAATAACAAAGATTCATTGAGGAAGATTATAATCTAGGTATTAGAGAGAAAGCAGGATCTGGTGATACAGAACTTTTCTGGCTAATGGGATTGATGTGGGAATGTGCTCTTAGTTTTGCCGCTATCTACAAGGTGGATGAGGCCTTTTTTCTGTCTTTCTTCTGTTACAGGCTGGTGGTAAAAACAGTCTAGAAAGCTGTGTTGTGTCAAACAATGGGTATTTCAGTGCAATGCCAGTAGTAGTGTAGAATGAGACAATGGAATGATCTCACAGTGGAATAATTGAGAGAAATTGGGAAAAATTTCAGGGTCTCCAGAGGTGCAGGGCCAACTTGTGAATTTCTTGCCACAGACCAAAAATAATCTTCCCATGGAGTAATGTGTGTTCCAAACACATCCTCTGTGTTAGCAATACCTAAAAGTCAGATTCATTTCATGTGGGACCGTCCAAGATCCTCAGTTTTGCAGCTGATGTTTGGTACCCCATGAGGATGATCTGATGCCTCTGTTTAGGATTGCTCTCTTGAGAACAGAATGACTACAGTTTAACTGCTGTGAATAACATTTAAGTCAAGGCAGCCTTTAAAGTAAAAGTGAAAATGGATTTATTTTACTCCAGTGAAAATCTTACCAAAGCACTTGTGTTTTGAGACTGTGATGCAGAGGAATAAACAAATACTTAGAGCTATAGGGCAGCTTGTAGCTTTTACTTTAAGATATTTTCTCAGTTCCCTTCCATTACCTGATTGTCAAATTAAGTGAACTATAAAGATATTTCACACGGCTCCTCTGGGGTTGGATCCACTTATTTCTAGAGCCTTGTTCTTGAGCTTGTTATCTACAAAATAGACTCCAATTTGTGATGAAATAGTCTCTTTTGCATTCCTTTCTCTTAGCTGTCTTTCTATTTAATACAAACTCACTCTTAGGTCCCTACTGATTGCAACTGATTCAATGGCACCCTGAATTTATGTCCTGCCTGTTGGGTTCTGTCTGGTAGAGCTACCCTGCTGTCATACATGGGGTTCGTATCTGATTAATCTATAAACAAAACTACTTGCACAATGAAAATACATATCTTTTCTTGGGAATATTGACTTGGGTACCTTTGTATCACATCTGGGTGTATGAAAGTTCATGTACATATGGGATTTAGGAAAAGGTTGACTTTAAAACTATTTTATTGTAGCAAGATATAATCAAGCATGATGCATGCATGTAATTTCAAGATCTTCACAGGCACTAGTCATATTAACAGACTGGTTCATTTGAGGATGTCAAAGTATTAGTTATATTGCTTGCTGAGTCCAGGGCCATGGTAAGCAATTACTGTTGCATAATTTTGGTAGTTTTCTCACTAAAACAAAAGAGCTATTGCTTTTTCATTATATGGGAAATGAATCAAGAAAAAACAGTGCTTTGTCACATAGTATTATCAAGAATAATTAATGTTTGTAAACATGTGGGCATGTTTGATTGGAAGTTGCAAAGGGAAAAAAATGAACATACGCTGTTTCCACTGTTAACAGTTAACACATAATGTGATAATGGTTGTGAAAGAACTGGAATATTTGGCTGCATTGACTAAGGAAGGAAAATATATTAAATTGGGATGATTCTTCAATACTGTCCTGTTATTGGGAAGTCTGGTATTTTAGAGAAATTCAGTTTCATATGGCAGAACATTTTATTAGCAGCTAAAATATTAAAAGACTAAGCCAGCCTCTCCTTTGGACTAGAAAGCTGTACACACAGAATACTAACATATTCTGTCTTCTGCTTTGCACTGCTTGTTTTGAAGCTTGGAAAATTGTATGTTTGACTGGCAAATGAGGCATGGTAAGATTCAGTGAGAAAAAGATGAATGTGATCCAGTGTGACTCAATGGAACAACCTGATCACAGTTTAAACACAAACAATTACAAAACTTACTATCATTGTATTACTTGTGTTCCAGTTTTGATAACAGGACAATATTACTTACTTCTTTCTTCCAGAGAGTTCTCAAGATAGTTAAAAAGCTATTATTTTGGTAGGAATTACTATTGCAGATTTATTATTGTAACTCTTAACTATTTCAGAGTTAGAAACAGCACAGCAGCATCCAACCAATGTAAATTTTCCCTTTCTTTGTTCATAATCTATAAAGAGATGTTTTGAAACCAGAAGAGAATCCAGCTGTATGGTCTCAAAAAAGATGCTGCTTGTGCACTGCTTTATTTTACTGCATTTATTACACCAGGAGTCATTACCTAGGTCACAAAGCTAAATATTAACCTCTTTCATTACCTCTATCATACTTACTCGTGCCCTGCTTATGAATGTCTATTACCTCTGACCAGACCCATTTCTTTTCTACAAATCATGGTGATATCTCAGAGGTTATTAAGGTTATATGCTTTTATTCAGAAAGTCAATTTCCATTTAGAGAGTATAACATTTGTTGTTATAATACAAAGTAATTTATCTTTAAAGGATGTCATGTGTCACTGTGAGCTTTCTGGCAAGTCTAATGCTACCAACTATAAAGAGTAAAAATTGCTCTGGTGGAAGAAACGGAACATTTCAGTACAGCAAACTTTTAAAAAAGCTGCTCAGCAGATAGGAAAAATTCAGAGAAGGCTAATTTTAATTTATATAGTAGAAATTTTGGACATATTTTGTAGATCAGTTTTGCACAGAGGTTTTCTTCTGCTATATATCAAATTATATTTGCTACTCAGGTAGATAACAGTAAATGCTATAAATGAGACCAAAATCTTTAGCAAAGCTTTAAAAATAGTTCTTTCTTTCTCCCCTGCTCCCAAATTAGTTTGACCTAGTTCTCAAATCAACTATGAGAAAATATCATGTAATAGTTAGAAATTTTTAATCTATTCATTAGAAGTCTACAGGGAATATATTTTAAGAAAAACATAAGTTGAATAATTTATTAGAATTGCTTAACATTTATTTCATTTGGAGCAGGATCTGAGATCTACTATGCGCGTGTGGAGATTTTTCAGTTACTTTATAGTCCACTTTTTTTTTTTTTTTTAACTGAAAGGAGGAGAGGCAGGAAAAAAATGGACCTGCATCCTTATTGGTACCTTGTCTTAAAGATGTTTGCAAGGTATAATTGCCTGTCAGTTGGATACTCTCTAAGGGTGTCCTCTTTCTCTTTCTTTTTTACATTTTACAGCACTGGGCATTACAAAAGAGTAGAGAACAAAATAACCTTATAATAGATAGGAAATTACTTATGTACTCTTTTGGTTATGCTTTTATCCCTAAAGCAGGAAAGAACTGAAGGCTTCAAACTCCTGTTTAAGAAAGTTTTTTAACTTTCTAGAATCCTAGACAGAATCTACCAGAAAATTTCTCAGATTGTTTTCAAAATATTGACACTAATTCTGGAAGTTTTTAGAAAAGAATTTGTCTCTTGTAAGGTCTAGATGTATCTTTGATAAATGGAAACATGTACTCATCAGGCAAATCTTATAATGTGCAATAAATAATCTGCATGAAGTGGTTGCTATGATGTTTGTCCCTCCCTTTCTTAGAGGGATTTTGCAACCTCAGACTCTTACACAGCCTTGTGGGAACATAAAACTTTCCAGACTCTGGAATTATGCTAACAATAATGAAACTAAGAAAGCACCACTGTCATTTTCTTAGAATATTTTTACATTTGTGCTATTAAAATAAAAAAAGGAAGAGAGCTTTGAAATGTGAATAAATTCAAAGGTCATATTCCATCCCATTGCCAAAAACCAAGTGCCCTTTTCTGATGTCTGTTGACTTTTAAGTTCTTGATATTTCTCTTGGCAAATTCCATTTTGAATTCAGTTTTCTTCACATAGCATAAGAAAATTGCACATGTTATGTGGCATAATGAAGCATTATTGTAGTTCTGCCTTCTTATTACAGGCCTGAAAGTGAATTTAGCCAAGGCAAGCAGGCAGAAGTCATTTTCATCTGATAGCTGCTAAAGGTCACGAATGACAGGGCCATAAGCATTCCTTTCATTAGAATAACATTGCAGTAAAACTAGAAACTGCTTTATTTTAGTGCTTGAAAAAAGTATAAAATTCAAGTGCATAATACCTTGAGGATAAGAAGCAACTGTCCTTAGCTTGCAACTAAAACACCTTGATGATCTTCTGAGCTTCTCCAGTAAAATCCAATATGTTCATCTTCCTTCCCATATTCCCTAGCTAAACTTTTTCTTCTCCTGCTCCTTTCCTGCTGTCCAAGCTCCTGCTAAAATACCCTATCCTTGAAAAACATCATCAGTTAATACTTAGCATGCTGTAACAGGGCACCTTTCTAAACTGTCGCAAGTACTGTTGATGTTTTCATGCCAGACCTTGAAAGTGTTATGCTTATACTTTTGTTTTAAAACTACTCCCAAAGAGCAGTTAACTACTCATGGAGTGTGGGAAACTGAGATGACCACCCACTGAGGATATAGAATTGATTATAATGGGATTTTAATTACACTGCAGCTACTGGCTCTCTGAATCTCCACTGACAATGAAATCGAGTCCTCACTGAGTAGGGTGAAGCTTCAGCTATTAATGACCACAATCTCTTTCCTTGTCTTTAAATGAAAATTGGTTTAATATCGATAACTTGAATTTTAAGTCTTTGCTCTGAACTCTACGACATTACTGGAAGTAGCACAGGTGGTCTGCCCTGCTTCTCCACTGCCCTTTTTTTGGCCTTACGGAACTAAGGATGTGATGTTGGTTTGTCTACATGTTGGCCAAAACAACATGGTGGCTTTTTTGGTTAAAGACTTCTGTAGCAAATCAGGAAGTTGAAAGCCAATTAAATTATTTTCCTGTGCCTGCTCTTTCTTTTCCTTAATGATCTTACCTTTCTACTGTGGCTAGACCTATCCTAACTCAAGGTATCTGATCCAGGGAGAATTGAGGTTTCATTATTGTGTTGGAGTTTTTCTGGGGAGAGGAGGTGTTTCAATGTTTTGGGGTTTTTTTCCCCCACTATATTACATTGAGAGATTTTATGTAAGCCATATGTCTTATGAAAGAATAGACACATCTGTCTTGTGTCAATGGAAAAATCACAATTTTGAAAATGGGGATGACATTTTCTGTGTCCCTCTTCCCTCCTCCCCACAACCCCACCTTGTCCAAAACCATTTACCAAATAGTGGACTCAGGTTGCCAGAGCTATTAGAATAGTCACAAATAAGTTTTTCAAAGAAAGTACTTGTCTGATAGGTCGTAACTTTTGTTAATTTTCTGCAGAAAATATTTCTTTCAGAAATGTGTAAGGCACCTTCTCTTAAGATAGAAGTGAACTTGTTGTAAACTGTTTCCTCACAGCCTCCAAGTGCCTTTTCTATTCAGAGATGCTTCATTGTACAATAGCTGTAATACAGAACACTAAGAAAATATTTCAGTGTTATCAGACCTTTGACATTTCATTCTGGTTTTGCTCGCTAGACTTTTATTTTAAGTGTTATAATTGATGTGAGGAAAGAGAAAAGAAAGGTCTTAGGGCACGTTAAAATTCAGAAGAGGGGAAACATAAGCACAGTGTAATAGAAAAGATTCCATTCTTTCAACCTCTAGCTTTATGCTTGTGTGTACAGGAGAAGTCCACGAGGATTTTATTTCTGTGGCTCTACACAATCATGTAGTAAATTTTATTTGTGCATTAAAGCATGGGAATGGCAACCTGGAGTGTTTTGTTTTATAAGGTGAAAGGGAATCAGAAATGTTTTGAACTAAAATGCACAGTTTTGACAGGATGTCCAAATGGTTTCACAGGAATACTGGGCAAGTAATATTTCAGATTATATTAATTCTGTGGGATTCAACCATCATGAGTGCTAAGAGGAATTATTTTTATTGTCTTTTCATCCTGTAGCAATGATTGGACAATTTTGCCTGCAAAGCAGTCTTTGCAGCATAGGCTGAACACAGAATATTCTGTTCAGTTGTGTCAATCTGACTTTTTTGCCTAGATCTGAACTAAAAAAGAGATGGATTAATTTCTAACTATGTATTTAACCTTTGGCAAAACAAAGATGGAATTGTCAAGTGGGCCATGTAAAGATCTTTACTGAAGGTTAATTGCCTGTGCTATATAACTTCCTGTTTTACTGTACCTTACATGGCTAACTTAAAATCTGAAAGGATTCATGAACAAGTATAATGGCTTGCACATCAGAGAGGCTTTTTCAGTTTCTCTTCATTTAGTGAGGACAATTAGGCTGACTTGGTCTTCCCTATGCTTGCTCTTTCCCAGTGGGGTTTGCCCAAGCAGTAACTGAAAACTTTTTGACATTTGCTCAGGAACATGGAGAACTAGTGCTGCACTCAGAGTAATGTTCCTTTGGATTTTCTATGGAGATGTCATGGGATAGCTGCAGGTCACTATAGTCCATTGAGCATCCAAATGCAAAGATCTCCAGAGGCTTCAAAAGCAGAGAGTTCTTTTAGCCTGCTTACCCAAGGTGTTACTTCTGTATGATGTCCACCTAATAAGGTCATCCCAGTGGGATTACTGCTCTCTGTAGAAATGTGTTTAAATTGTTATGGGTGGTTAATATCAGTAAAATCTCATGTAACAATTCAGTTTCTCTGACTAAACTAGTTACTATTCATCCTTGCTGCCAGAGAATCCAGTGTACCTATCACTCAGGGATTCTTCCTTCCCACTCTGATAGAGCTGAGTTTGTCAGACTCTGCGCCTGGTCCCAGGTTGGCTGCTGAGGTTTTGGTGTGCCCAAGCCCAGTCAGATGCAAGGCTCAACATTTGTGTGCAATAGATTCACACACAAGGACACACCATCAAAATACAGCTGGACACACAGAAATGGTATCCACATAAACACACACTGCGTGAGTAGCTTAATCCTGGGTCTACAGGCTGATTATCAGGTACACCCTTTTTTGGATATCCCTGATCTTACTCAGTGGCCACATTAACTTGCACTTCACTGGAGTTGCCACACCTGCACACAGTGGGGTCTCCCTGGTAGCTGGTCCCTGCCCAGCTGCTGGTCACTTGCTCTTCAGACCCACACTTCTCCATCACTGAGTGGCACTCAGAGGTCTTGTGCTATTTCAACTCTTCTTTATGGCTCTATTCTGATGTCTGTGTGCTCAGACAACCTTGATGCTCATAAATCCATTAGATGCCAAGATAATATGAATAAATAAGCTTTGGCAGGCTGTCATCTGGAAGAGACGTGATTAGTTTTATTGCTTTGCTCTGGTTCTCACTGAACTCGACCTTGAGTTTGTGGGTGGTTTGGGATACTATTTTCTGAGTCTATGACTGAAATAGACAATATGGAACTTAAGGTGAATTCAACCCAAATTTTATATTAATTTATGTAACCAGTTCCCCAAACACTTAAGATTCCTAGCATTCTAGTTCATCCCAAAATGACAGTTTTAAAGGGGTTTATTCCATGTTTTGTTGCCCAGAATATGCAACATAGTGGAGAAAATTCTCCTTGTTTTCCTTTCTCAGAGTTGTATTTGCCAAACAATTAATTTCTCTTTAAGTACAAACTTTGCATCCAGGTTTTGATGGTTGACAGAAAGGGATACTTGAAGACAAAGCCCTGTATTACATGATCTCATATCATTATGAGTAAAAGATTGACATAACTGGGACTGTCAATAGCATAGCTAGATTTGCACTGAACTTAAAATGGTGACATGGGTCAGGCGGAGAAGGAATATTTGCAGTTACAGGGAAGTTAGAATCACAACTTCTGAGGTAAGAAAGTATAAGGATGCTGGTGGAATACTTTCCCTAGATTGTGAACGTGAGAAAGAAGGGAGTAGATAACCACGTGATGTTCTTGCTCTCACTTGATTAACTGAGGAACACATAGTAATTAAACCCCCTTCATCTGTGGAACAAAAAACTGTTTAGGCAGTCATATGTGCCTCTGGCAAATCTTTGTAAATTATTTTTCCTATGTATACAAGCACAGGAGCTACCTTATAAACTTTTCTTTCATTGGGAGAATCATATTAAAAACAAATGTTGAGAGCCAGGTCCTCCAATATGTTTGTTTTCCTTTCAGGAAACTTGACTTTTTTATCCCCTCAGAGTTACTTCATTTAAAATGCTAATGGTATATTATACATGCTATGTTTAGTTCTCTTTAAACTCGACCCCATTAGTAGAACAGTATGAATTGCACAGAATGACCAATTAGTGGAACCAGAAGCATGACTGTGGCCATGGAAAAACTCACGATTCCAAACAGCATTTTCAGTGTATTGAAGGTCTTTCTGTAGATTGGTAAAAGTCTCTAAAACAACTTTAGAAAGATCATTCACAGACACCTTTTCCTTTGGCTTTGCTATAGTCTTCAGGCAGAGCTTCTAGCCAAGAACTCTTGACCCCTACTGCTGCTGTGATGGCACTTTTGAAAGCTTAGTTCAAGCCTTCGGTGTCTCTGGGTCCACTGAAGTTAATTATGGGGAACTACTGTGTGAAAGAAGAGTCTCCTTCCTTGTTTAGGCATAACATTTATTGGCCTCCTGGGATGAGGAAAGATCATGATGGCATATTCAGGTCACTTCCTAGACATAGCAGCTGTAAGCTTAACTTTTAAAAGTTTGACTTCAGCTACGAGTTTCTATTGACAGTAATTGACAGTAGCTAAAAAATATTATTAAGTTCTCACCCTCTGCCAGCTCGTTTTCCTTAATTTATACTTACTGAGATAAGTCGACAGCAGTTTTAATTCCAAAGAATGTGCTGGCTTGGAACATTACACGTGGTTCACTTAAAAGTGACCTAATTCTGAAAGACTTTGAAATAATTTTTTGTGCAATGTTAATATCCTTTTTTCTGTCTCAAACTGTTTTGCAGAGATTTGTTTTTGTAGAAAGAATTTACAAATATGTGTATATTTGGATCTAGTTCTATATTATGATCTATATTATGATCATCACATTCTGCTACGAAAAATGTAAAATTCCTAATAAAAAGAAAATATAAAAAAATCTAAAACAACAACAACAAAAAAAATCGACCCCAAACCCATATTTAGGTATGTTAAGTCCATTTTACACTGCTCTGATTTTAGGTGGTAAATTGAGCAAAATCATCTTAGGTAAGTGTAAGACACCCTGTGGCACCACTCACTACATTTTCTGTTACAAATAAATGTTGCATTTTTTTTCTTGATGGGAAACTATTTTTTTAATGTAGTGGCAAATACATTACAGGTCCCACATCCATGACACTTGGTTCAATTCTTTTTACAATAGATAATGTACTTGTAATTGTTTTTTCCATTTACACGACAGTGAGAATGAGAAGAGCAAATATAAGTAGCAACATGCAGCTCTGATCAATAGAGCCCACACACACAAATAGAAGTGCACTAATTTCTGCAGTGCAGCCTTGAGTCATACAGCAGATGTTGATTATATACTGTCAGTCAGCAAACAGCAGTAAGTTCTTTTAAAAACAAGTGTATTCTGTACAGTGCATAAAAAGTACAGAATGTGAATGTGAGATGAATGAGAGAGCTGGGCGGAGAGAGAATGAGGAATAGACATATTTCTTATCGAATCTGCTTGATATATTGTTTCCTGTTACTTTGCAGGCTTCATTGTCTTGCTTTTCTCAGAGAGACTGAAGGCAGGGAGGGAGAGGAAACTAATTATTAAATGGGAGTTGGTGAAAAAGTGTGAGCCTTGGTGTTTTGAAAAGAATGGGAATTACAGTGATGAAGGGACATTGCACGGAAAAACCAGTAATCCAAGCCTCCAGTGAAGGTTCAAGATGGGCTCTCATCTATTTCAGATCAGCTGTCCATAGCATACTACACTCTTTGTAAGAGGCTAGAAAGGATTTTAGATAGAGGTTTTCATGGGATGGCTGTAGGTGGAGCTAGGAATTAGGAACAAACATTAAGTTTTCAAAATCAAACAGGCTTTTTTTAGAGATGGCTGCCTTGAAGTCCTGGGAAACAGGCTTAAGTCACAGTGTTTGAGAAGTTTCTTTCTAAAACTGGTAGGGCTGAATTCACATTTAGTCCTGTAGCATTAATGAATCCTATTAAATATTGAACTATTTGTAGATTCTGGTAAGATAGGTGAAAGTGTTTATACCCCAACTCAGACTAAGATGAAACAACTAGGATATTCAGAACACCAATGTCAAAATATGAAGATAAATGAGGATCATGGATTAACCTAAACAGGTTTTACAACAGGAGCCTGCACTGAACTGTGACACCAACGCTCTGGCTTTAGCAGGAGGTGTGGACAGAACTGCAGTCCACTGGTACTTGCTATTTTGCCTGAACTTGATCTTCTGATTGTTGACACTTTTCATTCCTTATGTAATCACTCCATGTTTTACCACAGTGAACAGGCCTTAGTTCATAGACTGGTGTTTTGCTTTTTTCTTCTTTCTCTTCAAGTTCCCAAAGGTACTATCTTTGATTCAGTTAGACTCAAAGGAAATGTGATCTTTGGAAAAGAGCAAGCTCACCTTCCTGCAGTCTGAGCACCTCCATTCAATTCTTAAGCCCTTCCTTATGGTGACAGTTCTTTGTGCCACACTTCTTATCTGTGTATTCCATTACTTAGCTGCCAAGGGATTTGCATCATTTAAAAGAAAAACAATACAAATCTCAAAGCTTCTTTAAGACTGTTGTATCTTATCAATTATGTTCAGTAACTGTGTTCTAATTCTAAAGGCAGTTCTCCTACTTGTCTGTAATTCACTGCTTTCCATAATTAATAGTTTTGGTTATCATATTACTCCTCTGAAAACTGTTTAGTCATAAAATATTTATAATTATAACGTTGATGCTATCATTAAAGTCATGTTAATTCTTCTATTAATAAAATCTTCAATTGCAAGCGGTAAAGTTTATATTTAGCTAGAATTTGTCATAAGATACAGACACAGACTGTTTTGCACAATGAAAAATGTTTTCTATTAAAAGATGCTGCCAAGTGAGACATTGAGGAGCAGACAGTAGAATTCAATAGCTTTTGTTATTAACAGACTATTGTGTCTCCCCTTGAAAACACAATTTTGGAGGCTTAATCTTGGTATTCATTCTCATTTTGGAAAGTCTTTCTATTTTGACCCTGACAGTGGCAAATTTAATGCAGTTCTGGACTCTGAAAACTATAGATAATTGCTTTATCAAATATCATGGTCATATCTGCAGAAGTTGTTTCTGGGTTGGGTTACATCAACACATACTCTCCCAGTTCTGTAACATGTCACTGCTGTGGTCCTGACTTTCTACTATTGCTTGCCCTTTGGGGCTGGGATACCACACTTTATGTGACCAAGGAATAGATACATTATGTGGACAGGCAGAATCTTCCTTATCAAGTTTTTTTTTTCTTTGCTGATTAAAACTGTTTTCCTTTGAAGTACTTCTGAATAATTTCCTTTATTTCATACCAGTCTGTTGTATTAGATCAAAAAATGGCTTGACAGACTTTAGTACCATATATTTCTTGATTTAATTCTGATAACCCCTATTTGTTTTTCTGTTTCTTTGTCAGTGGCTACTTTGTCAATGGTTTGAAATATTTGCATATAGAATGATTCATCCTGTGCTGCCTGCTCAGTCTCACACAGGTCTCTGTGATATCTGGGTGCTTCCATATATTAGACAGACCTTCAAAATTTTATACGCAAGTCAAATTAAATCTGAATGAAGCCGTGGTTTTATTTGGTGTCCCATGTTGAAATAAATCTGAATACAATGAAGTAGTTGGCTGCATGCAGATCCCTGGGCATATGCATGGATCCTTTCTTAGTCTACTTGTATAGACACAGAATCACCTATAAGGTCAGTTCAGAGGAAGTTAAATTTTCCTCATATGCCATGAATACCTAAACACATAAGCAGGGGTCATATATGAGATGTTCTCCAAAAAATGTTTTAGGAACCAGGACTTACACTTTTGAATCCGTGGAATAGAGTCCACAACTGCTTTCTTCCCCTCTTGAGGGTTTCAGGCTGTTACTATTATATCTGTGCCTTGATTTGGAAAATCCATGGATGAGAAAGTGGGAAGAGGGCCATGCTGCCTCCAGTACTCTAACTTCACACTGGACTGGGATTAGATCTGTGCTCTGTCACATGAGTTCCCAGCTATGTCACTTAGCAAGTAGCTTTGGAACTGCTGCTCAGTAGGATGAACCCAC
Source organism: Ifrita kowaldi (assembly GCA_013398055.1). Classification (NCBI taxonomy): domain Eukaryota; kingdom Metazoa; phylum Chordata; class Aves; order Passeriformes; family Cinclosomatidae; genus Ifrita; species Ifrita kowaldi. Next base: position 33,222 of record VZRS01006734.1, on the reverse strand, counting down.
CAGCAGAAGGTGACCAACAGCTGAAAGGAGTTACTCTGTCACCACCAAATCTACTTCACATTGAGAACTGGGAGAGCCACATGACATTGCACAATACCTAAAAGGCCATGCAGAAATACCTTTTGTGGTCAGTGATAAAAAATGAGCATTTCAATAGCTTCTTTACTACGAAAAAAGTAGAACATAAGCTCTAAACCATATCTCTTTAAAAATGTTGTGTTGAAAATTTATTGGACTTGAATTGTCCCAGTGCTTTCCACACTTCTGCTTTCATCAGTGGGGCCAGGTTCCTAAACTACTAGAGGTATTTTTTGACATGCCCAGATATTTATTGACATGCACTTATTCTGATGTTTTCCTTTCATGTAACAGTGAACCTGCAATATATTAAAACAGACTCAGGTTTAAATGATGACATAATCATTGCATTTCTCTCATGAAAAGCTACTTTCTGACCAAACAGTGGCTACTGCAACGAATCTGTAAAATTATCATTATTGTGAAATATTCTGGGGGTTACTCACTTTGATATGAGCAGTAGGAGCCTGGCTGATTGCTAGCAGTTAATTAGTGCAATACCATATGTTAGCAGACACACAGCAGATGTGTGTATGTGTGTGTATATGGCAGAACAGAGTAGAAAATTCTGCAGTTGGAGTTAAAGCAAGAGAAAAGGCTAATTTAAGGCAGAATTCAAGAATAGCAACTTTGATTTGTTTTCAAGCAGCTTTCTGAACACTTTAAATGTTTATATTTTCACTGTGGTTATTGTTAGGTTACTTCTATTTGTGTGACTTTTAATGTTATCTTGTTACGTGGTAACTCAGACATCTTTTTGAATTTCCACTGACTGGAGGCACACGTGCCAAAGCCTGTTGTGTCATACAGCAGTTGTTCCATGTGCGTCTATCACTTATATTAAGAAAGAAAATTGTCTCTGTAACCTAAGCGCTAAAGAACTGAAATAGTGCTTATACTCTATATACAACTCTTAGAGTATTGCTAAACCATTGGTTCAATGAGACAGTGTTTTTCTTGCTGTAGTAAATGATTGTTAGTATCTTCCTTTAAACCTGATGTACTTTATTCTCAAACCACTGATTATTATTATTTCATATCACCTCAAAATACTGCCAAATCTAACTAACTGGTTGAGATAGAAGAGTCACCCAGTGCCAAGGCAGATCTAGGACCAAGATCGAGTTTAAATAATAAAAGGCAGTATCACTATCATTCTATTTTAGAAACAGTCTGCATGAAGTGAGTTTTAAGATCCATAGAACATGTGAATGAATAATTGCACCTTGTACATGGAGCCAATTGGTAGCCTTGCAACAAAAATTTATTGTTATTTTTTAAGAATCAGGATTTTAGTTCTCGTGGAAAATTCTACTGTGTTTTAGGGTGAGGTGCAGCCCCATGGAAGATGCAGTTCGCACAATTCTTGCAACTTATGTATAAACCAGGCAACTGGAAATCAGAAGAGCAGGCTTGAAACAGGGTCAAGAACAGTACCAAGAAAGGAAATGGCTCATTTAAACAACATTAATAACAGAATAGAAACTCATGTTCCTGAAATCTTATTCAATATTCCTCAAATCTTATTCAATAGCTTTTGATATACTAGGTGTTTTTATATCAGTAGATTTTATAAATTTAAATAAGCAACAGAAAAATATATTGGAACTATGTGATTAGCATTTCATTTTCAAAAATGCCTTGCAAGAATTTCGTGTGCTTTAACAAGACAATCAATCTTTGGGAACATTCTGCCTGTATGTGTATCCCTGGTGTTGTCATGTTATCTTACCATTTTGCAATGACTCTCTTCTCCTTTGTCCCTACTTGGCCATTCCTTTTTCTTCTGTATGTGCCATCCAGCTCCTTGTACACCCTCAGTTGCTTTTCTTGTCAGTTACATTGAAAAAAGCTTCTTGCATAAGTAGCAATATTTAAGACTAAGTAAAAAGATGATTGATCTGGCATATAGACCAAAGAATATAGGTTTTTTGAGTCCTTCTTAAAACCAGAAATCATACAATGGTTTCTTTTTCTTATTTTAAGTTATTTTCTGGCAAGGTCTTAGAACCTGAATCTTTAATTTTTTGGCTCTTCTTCAAGGTCATGCAATGTGTCTGTCTATTCTGTTCTTTCTCTGAGGTCTTTTTTTGTCTTTTTTTATCAGTGGTTTGCTTCACCACTGGTGAAGCACCATCGAGGATTACCTACTCTCCACTCTGGCAATGCTCTGGGCTTTCAGTGAATGAGACTCATTAGTGTTTGCTTAGTGAGTCTGAGGGGTATCAAGTGAGAGATCAGAACATAATCACTCCGTCCTCAGAAACCTGCTGGGAAGCCAAAATCAGAATCCATACACCAGTGTAAGAAGAGCAAGGATGCTGTGGATGGAAGGGTTTGTGGTTGGTAATATGTGTAAAAATGGTTAAAATGCCGTAAGAAGTAAGTGGGAAAGAGATAATGCAGAACCATCCCCAAGAATAGAGAGCTGGTATCAGATTTGTGACTTGATGAATGGAAATTTGAATGAAAGAGATGTGTGGTGTGGGGTGCCTTTAACAAGAATCTCGTAACAGAAGACTAATATGTGTGGCATGCCAGTGGATTCGGCTAAATGTGCTGCAATATGAGGCAAATACCAGCAGAGGTCATGGAAGCAGGAATAAAAGCATGAAAAAGGCTAATGGACTAAGAGAAAAGTAGTCTGTGGTGGGTAAAAGGTAAGGGCTGCAAAGCAAATCAGTCAGTCACAGAGAGCACAGAGTACCAAGAAGAATTGAGTGGCTTACAAGCCTGTGTAACATACTGCACTAATTGCAAACTTAATGAAAGTGTCACCTTCTCAGAGACAATCCAAGTAATAAATACAAGTTATAAGGTGCCTCAAACTCCAGTGCAAAATTATCTGCTAATAAAGTGTAACTAAATCATCTAGTGGACGAAAGAATAATTGGGAAGATATTTCAAAAATTAAATTCAAAAGCAAAGTAGCATTCATCCCAATAAGAAATGACAGGTTTCTAATAAAGACCAAATTGATATTCAAGGAAAAGCACTTGATGAAGGTAAATTAAATTTGTTTATTCAGACGTCTCTTTGTAAAGTTTCAACATCTATGTATGTAAAATTTTCATGATCATATACACTAAAATTGTTTTCATTTGGTTATTAACTTATTGAAGTTACTTATTCTGGAGATTGGGAAGGTTAAGCTTAATTAGGAAGCAATTACATTCTATTTAATTATCAGGAGAAATTTTCAGGAGTCTGATTTATGTAAATATATCAGACTGTATGCATTGTGCCATTATTTTTGTAGGGCAAATGAAGATAGATTAAAAAGATATTTCAAGTCTACTTGTTATTGTAAATAGTTTGACAGTGCTTTTACAAAAATGGTGGGTTTTTGCTAAAGTAGTAGAGCTCTAACCAGGAAATAGCAATCCAAGAGGAAGAAGGAAAAGCTTACTTGTACCTAGCTTTGTGGCCTCTCTTCCACTACATCAACAAAAATTGTAAAACACTGGGATGTAAAAGTGGAATGTTTTTAAATACCAAATGCAATACAGGACAATTCTCCTAAAAGTCTTTTACATTTCAAATGGTACTTCAATGATTTCTGTAAAATGAAGTCTAGCTCCTTTAGAGAATAATCTTTAGTTTTTAATGAATTTGCTATTGATCAACCTGAAAGAATTGAGCCAAACATTTAAACAATGGTCTCTATGTTTTTAGGGTCACATTCCTCTATGCTTCTAGTTTGGGTAACATGATTTTTGGGTTTATTTACAAATGTACGTATTTTAATTTTGGAGACTGCTCATCACCTGAAAATGAAGACTTTGAGGTTTTGCCACATTTTAGCCCGTGTTTTAGTTGCTGACAAAAATAGTCCATTTTTTTTTTTCAATAAGAAAAGCTAAAAGATATGTATTTCTGGTGGAACTGAAGTTGTGAATATGAAATCTGAGTCATTAGAAGATCTTTGATTATACTATGATGAATTTGACTTGCTCTATTTTGCTGACACTGGACGGGAAGAGAGGACCTAGCACTTCTTTTCTATAGTCTTTTTTCAATATAACTGGTTAGCCATAAATGAAAATATACCAGGACCGTAAAATGAGCAATGAAAATGATCCCTGCATAGCTATTAAAAATTCATCCTCTAGAATCTCTCTTCTTGTGATAAAGATGGCAGAAGCAGAATCAATTGTAAGACCTTTCAGCAAAATGACAGATTTCAGAGATAAAGATGAATATCTGGAGGGTGGAGTAACTTTAAGTTAGAAAATTTAATTTCTAGCACTTCCTTTTCATATCTGTATAGGCAGGACTGGAGTGACGGCAGCTGTCATCAGGCTTGCATACTATAAGTGGCAATATGATCTTAAGAAAATTAGTATGTTCTGTGACTTCTAAGACTTCTGCTTGGGGAGTCTTTGATCCTAAGATGTAATTGCAATTAATTACTTATAAAGCTATAAAATTTTAATTACTGCTTTTTAAAAAAATAATTCAGTGCTTTTATAATGAGATTCAAGGCGATGTCTATCACAACTTGCATAAAAATAATTCTGGGAAACTCAACTATATGACTGGAAAAATAACCTATAAGACGTGCACTGATAAGATCCAAAATTAAACTTTAGGTACTGCCCTGATCAAAAATGAAGCTTGTTAGCTATTTTAGAGGCAAAGAAGTTGTCCATTAAAAGGGTGATACATTTAGCAGTGATTGATAGAGTAAATCACTTAGAGTGAGGGCAGCACCAAGAGTCTTTAGGGGCTTTGTCAGCTGCTCATGTTCCATGATCCTTTTTCTACTCTTGCTTCTGAAGCAAGTAATGCTTTATATCATGTATATCCACATCACCTGTATCAGAGACATTGTGAAGCAACCAGATAATTCCACCTGAATGAATTTTTTTGTGAATACCTATGTTAGGAAAAACAATGAAGCATGAGAAATGCTGCCTGATAAACCTTGACATGAACAGTGATCTGCTGTGACTGGGATTATTTTCAGTATGTGTGGACTTTTTGATGTGTGATCCAAGAGTGCACTCCCACTGCAGCATTAGTACAATTCAGTTTTGAAAAGACAGTTAACTCAGAAGACAGGAACAATAGAAGCCCAGAATTTTTCATGCCAGTGTTTACAGGACTACTGGCAGGACATCCCCTCTCTCTCATGGCTGGGGCATTTGGAAGAGATCACTCAGGCCAGATTAATAGCCCAGCGAGGAGTCAGAGAGCCCAGCAGGGAGTCACCTCCCCAGGCACCTGAGAGTCTAAAATTCCAGCCCCAAGTACACATCGTGGTATGAGAGCAGATGTGGAAAGAGATAAAAGAAAATAAACATCAGTGACCAAAAGACATAGTTCTTATGTCTATAGAAGTCCACACAAATTATCACAGAGGCAGAAGTCTCTCACACACTCCTTTGGAACATGTGAGAAGATTTCTTCCTGGAGCTTGGACGCAACTTCAGGTCACTTTCCTGGGAATTGAGAGAGAGGATTTTTTGATGTGTACTCCATCAAGATTGGATGGTAAGAAACATTGGATCCTAAGTTATATTATTTCTTAGCTAGCTGTAAATTTAATGGTACCTTTAACTCCGCATTTATTATACTAGTATCCCCTTTTTATCTTATCCCTGTATAGTAATAGTCTGTTTTATGTCTTATGTGTGTTAGTTTTGTGTCTATTAATAAATAATTCATTCTATAATAGACTGAATCAGCCATTATTAAAGAACTTGCAAATAAGAGTGGATCCTGAGGTGCTGGCCACCTCAATAATGTGACTGCCTGCTGCCAGAGGCCTGGGCAAAAGGCAAGAGCTGATTTAAACCCACATCATCCATTCACAACAACTACACACTCAAAAGTCTGAGCAGTTAATGGTGTTTGATAGCAGTGACGCATTGTAGCACTATTAGCATATGCCTTCGAGCTTTACCTATTTCAAGAACAAGTAATAAGTAGCTCAGGCCACTATAACTTTGTTTTTTGACTGTATATTTCCTTGCATATCCACTGTGTCCTCAGGATATCTGCCCCTCTTCCCATGCTCCAGCGTAGCTAATAACACTGCTATGGGTTCCACACTTAGCTTCCTACTGCCTGAATAATATTTAGACAGCTGCCCCTCTGTCTCTGCCTGTGTGTCTCCACTGGAGTGATGTGTGTGCCCCAAGCAGAAGGGAACAAACAATACATGAGCAAAAATGGAAGTTTTCAGTTTTGAACAGGAGCAGATACCACAGAGGCAGCCAGTCATAAAGTGGGAGGCTAAACATCACCTCTGAGACATCACTGTTTTCTGTCATCTCTCAAGAAACCTCAGAGACATCACAGACATGCTCAACTAATTTCTTTGAAATAAACCAGAAGATGGACACCTGGGGAGATGCCTAGAATAAAAAAATCTATTCAACAAATCTCTTTTAAAGGTTTTGACGCAAAGTACATTTCATGGACTAAGATATGTGGATTTAAAAAAAAAAAAAAAAATTAGTGCCAGAGGCCTGTGACGGAACGTACTGAGACTTTGCAAAGATAGGAGATTTCCACCACATCTTTGTGGATGTAAATTTGAACTGACAAACAATCTATTAAAATTTGGAATGTTGTGTCTCTCAGAATAGGTGGAGTCAGATTAAGATTCAGCTTTGGTAGGTAACATTTATTAGTTCGAGGGGGACCTGTGAGTAGAAGCAGAAAAATAATTTGAATGGTGAAGAGAAGTTGCATCTATATAAAATGGAGGGTAAATTTTACAAAGTGTAGGTTTTAATTTTCTCCAAAGAGTTTCTGAGAACAATGTTTTTCACGGAAGCAGTTAAAAGGATATTTTTTCATTACTTGCTTGGGATTTCTTGGGAGGATGATGGCTAAAAATTCCCTATCAGTTTGTACTGCTTTGCACAAAGCCTGTGGGCTCTCCTGCCTGCATGGTACCATACTCTCAGGGTAGGTTACTGCTTGTTATCTTATGAGGTGTATTCAACTCAATCTTTACATTAAGGTGGGAAAATAGATTAATTTTGAAGAAAGGACTGTTGTTAGCTTGGAATTTCCCCTCCCTTTCCAGTGCAACATTTAAAAATGGACCAGATTTTGTCTATGTTAACCAAACCCTTTATTGTGTTAGTGACCAGAGTAGTTGGTGAGTTAGATGTTACTGGTGAAATGAGCTATAGGAAGAAGCTCAGAGTACTCTGTGACTTAGATTTAAAACATAAAAGCAAGTACAATAAATTAAAGCAAAAGAAAAGAGGTCTACATAGAAGTGGGATGTATAGCTTCATGTGGATATTCTTGGAGTTAAAAACCTCCACCTAAACAATATTCACATTAAGGTAATGTTTTTAAGGAGGTAAAAAAATAGGAATGACAAAAGTACAGAATGAGTCAGTGCTAGCCAATGGGAAAAGTGGAGAATCCACCCCAGAGGGGAATGAAATTGGTTATGACTCAAGTGTCTGATATACTGAGATTCTGTTTAAGCTCTGATTTTAATAGGGAAAACAATGACAAGAAGTTGAGCATTTAGGCTGCAGTCTGAAACCTACTGACCTTGACAAAATTATGCTTATTAATTTGAATGCATGCTGAATTAGCCTCGTGATAAATAAACATAAGGACCTAAAAAAAGAAGAGTGTATGAAATGTAGCCTGTCAGCCTGGTGATATGCAAATAAAGAGGACAGGACCTAGTTTATCAACTCACCATCTCTCTTTGTCACCCATTTACTATTTAGATCCTTAGTTACCAGATATAATGAAGCAAATTTGTGCTTGACAAATGAATATTGATGAGGAAATGACTCATGTTTTTTAACAATTTATAAGAAAGAGCATAGAGGAGGGTGCCTGATTTCATTAAGGCCATGGAATTCCTGATGATAAACCTCTTAGACATAAAGGAAAACCACCACCTGCTCTTGAGAGCTTCTAGTGCTTCTAGTGGCTTTCTCCCTGTATTTTGACTAAAGTTTAAATTCTAAAATTTAGGTTTTTCCCAGTTATCTGTTTTTCAGCTTTGCACAACTTCTGCTTGAAGAAAACAAAATAGAAGAATTAAACGTGATACTTAATAACAACAATGCTTTTCTTTTGGTTGCTTTAAAGGCAAGTGGTGTAGAAATCCTTTCTGCAACCTGAACACAGCAGGTGGTGAACAAGCTCTCCACGTCAAAACCTCACCCTCTTTACACAGAAAATCCAACCTCTCTTTCGGATACAAATGCTGTAACCAGTGAAGGGCACTGAATTTTCTTGTAGTGATTTATGACAAAATATGCCTATTAACCATTGGGGAATGAGGAACAGTGAGAAACTTGTCATGACATAAAAGGGACAGCTGTGTAGCTTTTGGGGTTTGGGTGTTTTCCCCCCAAATTACAATTAAAATTATGGTTGCTATAATAATAACAAAGGTGGCATTTGCAGAAACCTGATATAGATGTTTTTTTCTTACTGATCTTCTTTTTTCTTACTGATCCTCTTTTTCTCCTTTCTCAGCAAACAGATTTTAAACTGACTTCGCTAAACAAGCTATAGCTTAACAAATTCTTTAACCAGCAAAAAGGAAGGGAAAATGAAATTATTTCTTATAGAATGAGAGTATACCCCTGAGTCTGTTTCCCTTAATCCATGACTGTGAAAATCTTATTCTTGTTATTGACCATTAACTCAAATTTATAGGGAAAACCCCTGCAAGTGAACACTCGTCCATGAAGCAGGCTATTCCCTACCTGGCTCACAGTCATACACAACTTGAAAAAAGGCTACTTTAAATTGGCCCCCTGTCAAACCTCTTGCTTTATCAACATTTAAGATACATCTTCAAAGCATATTTAGTTTGCAAAGGAAACTGGTGTTGAATCTCTCTCTGTGGGAATTTTAAATCCATTGTTTTGTTCTGTGTGCTAATGTTTTCTATTGGTTATGACAATCATTAATGTTCTATGAAGTGCTGCATTTATTTGCTTAATGCTATTCCAAAGTCTTTTCTAAACAGCCCTGAACCAAGCATGGCTGGCTGCCTGGAATGCTGACAAGTATCAATGTTCATGGATGGTCAACAGAGCAATGAGCTATGCACCACCCTGCATAGAACATACTGTATTTTTGAAAGGCCGAAGAACAAATTTATTTCTCTTTCATGTGTTCCAGAATGTGAATGAGGTTTTTTAGCTGGCAATAGCAGAAATAGATTAATTGGTATGGCAAATGCAAGCTACCTTTTGCTTGAGCTTTGGGCAGGGGCAGAGCAGAACAGAATGACTTGGTTTTTGACAGAAAACTCCTTTTGAACCTCATAAATTAGTCAGTCAGTTAAGGCTCACTGATAATGCAGCAGAATATATAAGGGGTCTTGTTACATGTATTATACCTGCATTACAGCACCCATGACTCAACCTGGAAATGGGGTAAACTGCTGCTGCACCATTTATGTAAAATTGTTTTTATTTGCTCATGTGGAAGTATTTCTTTGCTTTTTCATTGGTTTGTTTGACTGTTTTTACAGATGCAGCTCCAATTTGTATTTTACTGGGTAGTGATGGTGTATTTTGTATTGATATGTATTTTGTTAATATATTCATTTCATGAATTTTCAGAAGTACCTGGGACTGAAAATGGGTAATGAAGTACATCACTTAAACAGAGAATATCCTCTGAGATGGTTAGTCATGCGAATTTCCTGTGTTTATCCTGATCAACTTGTTGCTTAAAAGCTGAAAATTAACATAAAACATCTATCTAAAGATTTTTTGGGAAGAAAAAAAAAGAAAAAAAGCTAAAAAAAATGAAAAAAGAATCAAATTTGATGAGTTGGTATAGTTGTCATAAACTGAAGCTTTGAGATCAGAATGGTTTGGGTTGCAAGGGACATTTAGGGTCACCTAGTTCCAAATCCTCTCCCATGGCCTGGGACACATTTCACTGGATCAAGTTGCTCCAACCCCTGTCCATGAAAACTTCCAGGATCTCAGTTTCAACCAACCAGACACCAGAGCTCAATGCAGCTTAGAGCAGTCTTCTCCTTGAGAGTAGATCTTCCTAAAAAGCCAGAGGAGATAGCAAAAGGCACTGACATGATCAGGTCAGAAGCCAACTTTATCCATCAAGTAGTGATGCAGTAAAGCCCTGGGTTTGCCAGGGATGGAGGCCACTGAGCTGCACTGAGGGTTATTGGCTCAGGCTCAGAACCCTGTGAGTGGGAGTACCATGGCCCTTCACATACTAAATCCCCTGACCTCTCAAAATGTCCAACTTTAAACTAGCTTGCAGCATGTAATTTTTTTTAAAAGAAAGGTTTATCACTATTATTATTATTTTTAGAAACACTGTATTGACTTTGCTGCAGGCAATGGGTAGCAGGATAACAGCAGCGTGACTCAAGAAAGGATTGTTAGCATTCAGTTAATGATTGCTGTTAGCATTCAGCTGGAACAAATGATTACTGCCAAGAGACAGCTATACTGCAAGCTCTTCAGCTGTTCTGGTTCAGTGTTACTGCTTAGAGTTGAAGAGCCTTCCAAAATCCTGCATACAGTCTTCCAGAAGAGTTATCAGAATATGAGATTTCTACTCTTCTTGGGGAGTGAAGGAGTGGTGGTGGGGGAGGAAATAAGTCTAATGTTTGGCATAAGGGAAAAGCTGTAGTAACTTCAGAAGCCTGAGAAACAGTCCATGCTCTAGATTGTTACATTGTAAAGCTGCTATCACTTCAGTGTTGATTAGAGGCGAAAAAGATGGTGAGAGGTTAAATGAGAGACATGTTTGCTTGTGAATTTTTGAATGTGATACCAAATGCTTGTGAATTTTTGAATGTGATACCAAATGCAATTGGCCACTTACAGACAGAATTCATTAATACAGAATTTTATTTAATGTTGGAACAGCAGGAATTTACTGAACATAACTGGAGAAAAAAATCCAGTCCATTTAACTCCTTTCACAGAAAATCTTTCTTTCAAAAGCTGCTCTGAGTTTAGGAAAAATGTAGGTATCATAGTCATAGGAAGGCAGCCTATTTCTAACAAAAAAATACAAAACAATAAATCAAATCATACTATCATGAAGCTAGAGAGTCACTTTGTGTTGTCTCATTTATTGGGAATGACGACTTTTAAAGATTCCAGTGAACACACAAAATGTTATCACGTGACCCTTTCAGCTTTAATCATGCCGGTAGAATGCACAGTCCTTTGGAAACTGAATTCTGGCCTCTCAAAATGTGCACCTTTAGCTCAGCTTCCAGTGTAGGATATAAGAAAAGTAAAGGTTGGACAAGGGCAGTGGCTATTGAGAGTGGCAGTCTGCTAGAGGAGGGAGGATGGTTTTCCATGGAGAATGAATCTGACTTTTCCAACAGTGTTGCCTGCCCAAACAGTGTCCAGCTTCTGCCCATGTCCTGATGCTGCAGGACAGAGCCAGACGCAGAGCTTCTTCCCAGGGCTGGAGGGCTGGCTGCTGCCAGCAGCTGCCCGTGTGGCATCAGGAGCAATGAGATTCTCCTCGCAGCTGCAGGAGGAACAAGGAGCAATGCCCTGCTGAAAGCTCTTGATCTGTAACCATTCACAATCGTGGTCCTGTTTCTTCTGCTGTCTCTGAGCAGGCTGTGATCCAAAAACATCAGCTGTGCAGAGCTGGGAAGAACTGCAAGTAGACTTCTTGGAATGGAAGTGTACTTGGAAGATTATTTCAGGCTTGCAGGAGGCAAGACAGGAGAGAACAATGCAGGAAGTCTTTAATAATGCAATATATTAAAACTTCAATATATGTTTTTTTCTGACAACAATCTGTCAAATTTGAGGATTTACCATTACCTCTAAGTGGCATAATTATTCTTTAGAACTCTGCAAGAAAATAACTGTTAAATGGTGAACACAAAAAAAGTAACTGTCAGTGTACACGCTCATTCGAACTTCCTTAAAAAATAAAATTTTCCGTGTTACAGCTGTTGGTTTCACTGATTTTTCCCATATTAATTTCCAGGTATTTGTCATAAAAGGAGTTTCCTTTATTTGAGCTTATAATTCTTTTCCAGCCAAAATGCCTTTTTTTTTTTTAACAAAAGAGTGAATGTGCTTTTAAAGAACATTAATGTATACGGCTTCTTTCTGAAGCTCTACAAGTATGAGAAGGCTGAACTTTTAGCTCTCATCTTGTGCCAGCTCAAAACCTGGTGCAATATCTAGAAGAAAAGGTAATGGTTCAAAGGCCTTCGCGAATGTACAAAATATGTTACACAGTTTGTCTTTTTCCAGAAAGGTACTTGCCTGTTATTCAGATTTAATTTTAGGCCACCAGAAACAACCCCTGTTTTCTTATCCTAACAGTTAAAGAAACCCCTAATGCAACCTATGTGTGCTCCTCTATAGGTTTTGAACCCAGCAATTGATATGCTGAGTATGTCCTAAGTTTACAGCCAAGTGCTGAGGAAAAGAGCTACAGAATGGAAATGAGGAAAGGGTCAGAGTGAACACTGGAACATTCCTTTATAGAGTCAACTATAGGTGGAAATTTTTTTTGCATCCTGAAGGCAAAACATCATGTTTGTAATGCCTTGGGGACAGGAACTAAAACAGTGCACACAAAAGTAAAATCATGAATAGAGTAACGACTGTGCAGATCCTGGTAGTTTTATTAAGCTATCCAAATTCAAAAAGCATCAGGCCAGATTCTTGACTCAATGGAACGACTCTGGAACGACTGTGTCAGGAAGGGTATTCAACTGAATCTTGGATACCTGTGTTGCCTTTGAGAAGGGAGCCACACACTTGCATTGAACACTGTTTTGGAGGATTGTAACAGTCTTTACTTTGCTCTAACAATGACAGACACTTCTTCCAATATTTATTGTTTCCACTGCTATTACTGCTGTTGTGTTTGCCTCTGGCTGGTTGCTGCCCTTAAACTGGCAAATATAGCTCAGTGTCTATAAATAGATGTTTTTCATTGAAAAAAAATCAGGTCCTGAAAGCAGTCATCTTCTGATGAGTGTTTTAAGTGGCAATCTGAGATCACATATCAGCACCTGCTGGTTGGAGATTTTTTGTACTTTGTGATTCACTGTCTTAAGTAATAGTATTTCAATCAATATATATTTGAAAACATCTTAGTCTTTCATAAAGAAAAAATTTAGCCCCATGAAAATGCCCTTAAATAGGCAAATTTAAACACCTTCTGGCCTATTATTCAGTGTACATTGCACAATAAGATATTACAAAGTAGTTAATGGTACATTCTTGTCTTTGATCTCATAAAAAAGGACTTCAATAATTGTCCAGAATTCTTTCCTTCCTAGAGTATTTCAGCATATTCTTTTAACAAATATCCATGATCTTCATTTTTTACTTTAGAAATACTGTAGGCTAGATTGCAAAGTTAAATCACAGGCAGCTCATTTGTAATCTTGAGATGTACTGTAACAGCCTTGAATCAGTATTGACTTCATTTTTCCCTGTCTCATTGAAAAATGCATATTTTTGATGTCTTGGTTAATTCTGAAGTTTCCTAAGAGTGGAGAAGAGAGGAGGGATAGCTCCTATTTCTAAGCCATAATTTCTTTACTATGAGGCAAAACTTCATTACATTTGCTCCTCTCCTTTCACTCTAACCTTGACCTTTTCAACTAAGTATTTAATTCAGGATATTAATAATCTCGCTATGTTCGCAGTTCATGACCTTTTTGTACAGTTTGTTACACAACTTTAGGAAAATTGACTTAAGGCTTTCTGAATACATAGTCCTCTGTGCAGGAGCCTACAGTTTCTCAAGGAAGCACTCTGATATTCTGTGACAATTCCCTTCTACTGAACAAATTTGCAACTAGACCTTTCAACTCCTTTGTCTGTTCTTGCTCCCAACAAAATTCAGATTTTCAGATGGAGGACTGGTGGCTTAACTTTACAGATGTATGTTTTTTATCACTGGAGGCTCTTCAAAGAGCCAATAATGCATTGAAAACTTTGTGAGCTTATGCAGGAAAGTGCGTTTAGGAATAGGGATTTTTTAAAATTATTACTTGATTTCTGAAGACCAACTGGATTTTCTATTTTGAAAATATCCACAAATTTCAATCTTTATCTGCTTTTAATGCCTGCAATATTTGCAAATATTTCAGCTGTTTTATGATGCAATGACTGAAAAATGGGCATTCACTGGCTCCCAATGTTCACAGCTTCAGGCGTACCTGAATCAGGTGTACTCATATCTGCCTGCCAATACTGAATATTTGAATAAGGGGATGAAAAGAAATTAGGTGCCAAAAATTCCTTCTTACAATATAAACTGCTGTGCCTGGTTTCCAGTATATCCACAGAATTATCTTTCCTTTCAGGTAATTCCTACTATATGTTTATGACCTGGTACAATTTGTCCTTAACTGCCCTTTCTTCCTGTCTTGATTGCTAAAAATGTTGCCTAGGGAATTTTTTGTTATTTTTGTTTTGTTTTTTTCATGATAAAAATAATAGAAACCCTCCACAAAACCACAGTTCAGGTGGGCATGAAAAACACACTGTGCATTCTTAATGCTTGGAGAAATTTTCTGTTGGAATCCAAGTGTCCATTTGTATGTGGGGTCTGACCAAGCTGGCACTGGCATTACTGGATGCAGTGGTTGAGTAATCAATCTTACTTGTGATACAAACCCAGAAGTACGCTAAGATCATATTTATGATGATGAATAGCAGAGAATAACTGATGAACTAGGATATTTATTTCATCACTGTAAAAGGCATTTTAGAAAGCTTGCAAATTTACATTTGCACTGTTACAAAATTCTCATAGTTGTTTGATTTGAGATAAGCTATACCACATTCTCTCAAATTTTGTTTCCTGGTCTGTAACCTTTATGGTTGCTCGTTACATGTGGTGAAGTAAGACATTTGACATAAAGGGCAGCCCAAAACTGAATACATTTGACCTTATAAATTACTAAATAGTATATGGATGTCAACGTGACATCTATGTGAAACTGTATTCCCAATTAAGAGATTGACTGTATTTTTTTATTTATATGCTTTCTATCATTTGTTGGTAGACAGATTTTTTTTTGTCTGGAAGTTGTTGACAGAGAATAGGGTGAAGTCTGCTTGCAGGTAAGGAGGAACACAAGTTGGAATGGCTACTGACTCACCTAAATAGTCAAATGCTGAGATGCAAAATTGATAGTACTTTCTAAAATGTAAACTTTGTATTGATGAGAAAATGTACCAGCAGGAACTGTGCTGTCCTGGTATGGACAGCATAATCTGTGAGTGACACTTCTCTGCTTTCTCCTGTGCACATCATGCAATAATTTGCAAGTCCCACAGCTTGTATGTACATGCTTCACAGATATATATGGGTAGATGAGGTTAAAAAAAGTATAAACCAAAATATTCTAAAGCATTTATCAGTTTTAAACAAGGAGATTTTTTTTTTAATTCAAGATGAAATACTGTGGGCAGGATGCCTTCAACATTTTTATAAAACATTTCCTCTTAATAATCATCTTGGACACAAACTTACTACAAGGAATATTCTTTTAAGCAGACAAACTGTAAGCTCCAGAGTGAGATTTTTATAGTGACAAAGTTCAGTTCCATTACTGAGAAAATGAGAATGTGGCTCTGCAATCAAATCAAAATGTGCTGACTATAGCACTGGCCTCCAGATTTAGTTAAAGACTTTTAAAGAAAGTAAGTTAAAATAAGTTTTTAAGTAGTTTTCTTGTGTATTAGTATAACATATGCCCAGGAATAGTCACACATTTCAAATTATACCATTAAATTTTATTTCTCAAGTGTGAATGGTTTTTAATTTTAATTTGATTGTGAAGTGTTTGAATTTAACCTGCTTATAACAGAGATGAGTCTTACAAGTGAGACTTACAGTAAGGTTACTTTCCAGTTTGTGATGTCTGTGGACACTGCACGAGGCATAGATTTAGACAAACTCCATTCCATCTGTACCATCACAGGATAAAGAATGATGGATGTATAAGATAAATGAGAAATGACATAAACATCTCTTTTAAGTTGTGTTCATGTAAGGTGCTAGAGAAGAGAGTGAAGCTTTTGTTTCTTCATAGAAGATTAAAAGAAAAATAAAGCCTTAAAGCTTGCGATGACAAAAATAAACTACACCACTCTATAAGGCCGCTGAGTAAGAAAAGGTACATGTGATCTGGTAGTGGGAGCAGTTCTCTTAGGGAGTTAATTATATACATGCTTGGACAGATCCTTACTCTTACAAAGAGGAGCTGTATTTTATTTTAAAAATATTATTATCTTATATTTGTCTAGAAAAAAATTCTAAAAATTCTTCACAGAAGTAATGGTCTGGGACATAAATGGCTGCTAACTGCACAGTAGAGTTTTCATGTGACAGATATATTGCAAAAGAGGCATGGTCCTGACCAAGCAGGATTTATGACTGTGAAGGTCAGCAAATGTTGTAATAGTTTCTCTGTCATTTGAAGTTTATTGTGCTTATCTAGATTGCTCTGACTTCCACATGGATTATAAGTGGTAGTGTACAAATGTTCTCACAAATTTTAATGCACATTACCTCTTAAGTTATTTTAGTGTTGTTAATAGAAGTGTAAAGCTATTACAAGATCAGTATTGAAGAATCCAGAATTTCCTTCCTCATCAGTCCCAATACAGATTAAGAAGTTACTCCTTTTACAGACAGCAGGAAGACCAGGAGGTTAAAACATGCATTGATCAGTTTGAGCATGTTTTATAATGTGTTTGCAGTGGATAGCCTTGTTGGCAAGCAGGTTTTTCCCCGGCAACCACAGCCTCCAGTTTAGATGCCCCAAGCAGTTTAGCTAAAGAAAACCAACATCAAATAACTTATCTGACTGATTGATCTAAATGCGAATTTGCATATGCTTCTAAAAGGACCTGCAAGTGGCTGTTTCTATAAGCATGAAGCACCCAGATATTCTCAGGACATCACTGGTATCTGAGAATGGCAACTAATTTGCATATTGCTAAATCATGAGATATTTTCCAACCCCATAAAATTAATCTGGCATGTCCAGATATTATCTGCTCATCTTCACAGTGGCTTTGTTATGCACCCTCAGAAAGCAGCTAAGGAAGTGTAGGAGACTCTGCTTTGCTTCTTTTGCCAAACTACTTTGTCTGCTGAAACTGTGTTCTGGCACCATTGCCCCTTATGGATCAGAAACAGTGTGGATTATTGCATTGGCTTTGGCTGGGATAGAGTTAATTTTAACTGTGTTTTGGATTTGTGCTGAAAGCAGTGTTGCTAACACAGGGATCTTTTAGATACTGCTGAGCAGTGCTTGCACAGCATCAGGGCTTTTTCTCCCCTTCACCCACTGAGTTTTTTCACTTTTACACTTCCAGTTGTCCCTCCTGTCCCACTGCAAGAGGGTGAATGCGTGGCTGTGTGGTCCTTGGTTGCTGGCTGGGGTTAAACTGTAATTATGCAGGGAGCTGCATTGTGCAGGTCTTCCTTGGAATCCTGAGAGCTTTTCTGTGCCCTTCTGCTGGCAGTGACCAGAGGAGCTATGATGACATTCAGTCTGGCAACAGGCACGTCATGCTGCAGCTTTTGGCAGCCAAATCTGCTTAGACTTCAGAGAGTCCCACTGTATTTAAATTAGATACCTGAAAACAGAATCCAAACTTCTCAGGTGTAACCTAGCAGTCTGGTAAGCATAGAACAGTGACCTTCTTTTTCCATTTGGCACATAGAAGAGGATGAATTTAAGGACAGAAAATTATTTGTGATTGTGAAAAATAATGAAGCTTAACATCAGGTCATACAGAAAAAGTGTTGGTCCTCCTGTAATTTCTCCAATATTTTTTACAAACAGGACAAGCAGGGGAAATATTAAAATACATGTGTTATTCTGCTAGATCTAGTAATGGCACAGTGTCTAATAGTGCCTCAGTTATGGCACTTGGATGGCAACAGAGCTGTTTCCTATTATGCATCATCTAATGAAAAACAAGCAAGGACTTCTGCACTTGTACTTGATATTGTTTTTATAAACACAGGAAATAGATTCCTTTCATTTAGAAAAAGACTCCAAGACTCCGGATATTCAGCTAGTTATACAGATCAAATATTTAGTTAAATAAATCATGTTGAATAAGCAGCATAAAACTAAACCAATTAAACATCTTCACAAAGGATGCTATTGCACAGCAGTCCAGAAACACCCTTACACTACTAGTGTAAAGTAAGAATCAAGTCATCACCTGGAACCAGCAGGGCTGCTGTTGCCTCATGTGACTTAGCTCATATCTGGCTCATTTTCTGACTATATTCCACTCCTAAAATGGTCAAAGACAGCTTCAAGGACTAAGCAGTAGAATAATACTTGTTTGTAAAAAGTGTCTTTCAGAGGAAGGTTATCTGTTATCTCAGAAGTTGAGGGGATTTTAGTGTTTAGTCTTACATTTTTATTCACAAGAAAACAGACTTCAGACTTCTTTAGCTGACTTAAGTGCAAATTGTGGAAATTTACACCAAATAATGAAAATGTGAATGGTTGGAGCTACATGCCTGTTTTAACAATGTTAACATTTTTAACAGTGTTTTCAATAAAAATAAACATTGGATCCTGCCCAGTATAGGGTAGATAGCTCTTTACTCACACAACTTTTTCTTGCTTCTTTTCTTATTTTATGAGAGATTGGTACCGCAATAGATTCAACAAAATACAATATTTAAGGCTTGTGATCCATAAACTTCAAGACAATTGTCATTTGAATTTTACTGATCTGTTTTCCAAGCACACTATTTCTTTGTGTGACAGAACAGTTGTTTGTCTGTTCCTAGTCAGCAGTATGAAAAATCTGCTTCCACTCACAATTACAGTCTGAGTTGCTGGTCTGGTTATGGAGCAGGAACCCTTGATTTGTCATGTGATAAAAGCTGCAGCTCAGTAATGAAGTTGAGAAAAAAGGGGAAAAGCAGAAGAATATTTGTACAAGTAGAGTTCAACCTCTACTAGCTATTAAAGCAGTAGTAATTATACATTTATATTTTTGAAAGAACTGTGCTTTTTCCCAGTATTCAGCAAATATTTTTTCCACTGTTCAGTAAAGCAGAGGAAGAAACACAAGTAGAAAGAGTGAACTAGAAGCAATGGTACTGAGGAAGGATAAATTTTCATAGACTACCATAATAAAAATAAAATTAAATAAATACTTTTCTATTATTTTCCCAAATGACACAGAAAAAAATACAGGGTTTTTAGCAATGGAGCAGTGCTTATTGAGTTACATGGGCTAGATCATTGCAAGGCAGCTCAGAAGTAAACACATGCACAAAGAATATCCCAGGAGTATTGATGTGAAGTGAATGCATAATATTAAGTAGATTTGGACAAAATCTGCTTATATGTAAGAAGCACTAATCCATTATAAGTTTTCTATCCTAATTTTTATTAAATAGGGGACAGTACATGAAAACATGTATTATGGTTTGATCTGATCAAAATGTCAGAAAAAGTTACAGAAAAATATTTTTACATCTTAATTTTTTGCATTCCATATCTTGTAACTAAAGGCTTATTGTGTTTTGGATCCTGCAGACATTATTTAGGGCAGTTTTTCCTGTAAATCCTTAATACCAGCGCAAATCTGTTTAACTGTAAAACAGTTCCAGAGAACATGCATTTTAGGAAGATAATAAGATCTAGACATGCCGGATACTTTAATGTTGTTATAAAATATTATTCGATAATTTTATGATCTTGTAAGGTTTATGCTAATGCTGCTCTGCCAGGACCCTCTTGTGTACAAAGGCAATTAGAAACTTAGCAACTTCACATCAGAGTAAATATCTGGTGAGTGAAGAGGTTGCCTGTATTATTTCCATAATGGGTATCAGTAAGAGTGGCAAAACCCAGAATTTTCATATCACAGCACTGAAGATTATTCCCAAGCATACACAGAGACTCATTTCTTCCTCATTTTCAAAACCTGAGCTGAGTCATAAACTACAGAGCGTAAGGAAAGCAGTCAAGTGAAGAGAAAAAACAGGACACGATGTGCAGTAAGAGTCTGTGGGGCTGCTGTGCAGCTGGAGCTCAAGTGGAAGTAGGTTTCTGACAAACAAAAAACCAAAACTCCAAACTGCATCCTAAAGAGGGTACTGAGAGGGATTGGAGTCTCTTACTAACATATATAGATAGGAAAAATAAGAAATGTTGTTTAGAAGTAACACCATGCTGCTTCTGCAAGCTAAGGTAGAAATCAGATCTATGAGCATCCATCGGCAAGAAAACACACATAAGTCAGTTGTTTTGGTGGGAAGCTGTTTCACTACAGCAAAAGCATAAAACGCAGCAGCTATGAATAACAGGAAGAAGGGGATTAAATCATACTACATGTTATAATAATGCAACTCTATCTGGAGTTAGGGATTATACTCCGGTTATTATCTCAGTTAGGAAAAAATAAAAATATGTTATTAATCGGAATAGTTACACTAGCAGAAAAGTTAGCAACTTTCCAGAAAGCTCCTATTTTTTAATGTTGTTTCTTCCCATTTTTTTCCTACTTGGGTTTATTCCAGTGACAGTGGTGTATATTATAAATAATTTATTTTGCTTTATTTCATTAGGTTGTTCTATAGAAAAGACATTATATTTTTATATAGGCCCTCATGAAGTAATTTCCTCAAATTCTTCATATACCCAGGGTAGGAATCTCCGTTGTAGTGAAATATTTGGAGATGAAAAATGACTGGAAAGCTTGTTTTTGTCATTGGGCTGAAGGTACCAGAGCAGGGGTGTGAAGGAAGAACTGAATAAGCCACCCTAGCCCTGTCAGTAAGCTAAATAAATATTAAGAAACCAACTGTTGGATTTTAATCATTTTGTATTCCTGAATAAGAACAACTGAAAACTTACCTTGAAAGAGAAACAAACCCAGAAATACTTTCTCATATTTTAAATTTTTACATGCTGTTTCTTTTTTTCTGTTAACTTTTCTGTAATATTCAAGATAAGAAACTTACTGTAGTCTCATTAAATTAAAAGGCAAAGCCAAAAGTCCACAGAAATGCATTTGCAATTGAAATGTAATTTGCAGCAAAGAGAATGCTCTCACTTGAGGCAGTATTGGTTATTTATATGAATCACCTAATCAGAACTTTTTTAAAAATTACATTGTATTACTTAGTTTATTAACACGTCATACATATTTTGAACATGAAGCACTTGTGATAACTACTCCAAATTATATTCATGGACTCAGAATTGTCTGCTAAGGGACAGGATTGAACATTTCAATTGATAAAGGGAACCACAGGCAGCCTGAGAATGAAAAGAGGAAAAAGTAACTGACTATATAGTTTAAAACAGCTCTGTATCAATGGATGCAGATTCTGCATCACTGCCAATCTTTAGGAAAAATTAGATAAAAAATTCGTGGGAATATGTAGCTAGGCATATCTGAACCTGCTTTGAGGCAGGAGAATAGACCATTTAACTTAAAGGACTATCTTCTTCCCTAAATTTTTTATTTTGTTATGACTCTAACATTGATTTGTTCGTTGTTGTCTTCGTTTTGGTCAGCCCAAATGACAGGAAAGACATTGGAACATTTTCTACTTTGCTCTGCTTTATGCTTAATCTAAACAATGAAATGCTTTTTCTGTTCATGAAAGGAGGCATATTTCTATTCAAGTTTAACACAGAGGCTTGGTATCTGTCAGTAGAAGTGCTCTAATATCAAACTATAACTTTACAAAAAGAGTTATGAAAATATGTGTTTGTTCAAACAACAAGGTTTTTAAATGCCTGCCATTGAACAGGTTCTATATTGTATAAAGATGTAGATGGTTTGAAAAGAGACAAATAGCATTCCCAAAGACCCTCTTTCTATGAAATAGATAGGGATATTTACGAGACAATGGGGAAAAAAGATGCTTAGGCTTTCTTACTGATCTGTCTGTTGCCAGTAAGTGCATTTCAGTGTTAACACAACTGCTCCGCAGCTGGCAGCTGACTCTGTCTGTCCCTACCCTGTACCAGCTGCGGTCACCTTGGCACAAGGTGGGGAGATGTGTGAGTGCATTGGCAGAAAGCTTTCTTTTACGGTAATGAAGTGTAACAGCTTGGGAAAATGCCTTTCTGAGGAGTTGTCTGGACTGAAAACAAGCCAGGCACATCAAAGGACCTAAATCCCTGACAAGGGACTTGAAAAATAGGTCTGGGCACACAGAGGAACAAGAACCTGGCAAACAGAGAAGGGAATAAAAGTCTATAGTATAATGGCCAACAAAATGTTTGAGAATGGACACATCTTTCTACAATCTGGTACCACTTTACTGAATGCTTCTCTTGGAGGGGTTTCAGTCAACCATTCAGATATTTTCTGTCAACAATTCCTCCTACACAGCTGCCACTTTATTTACTTCTGGTTTGAATAACACTCTTAAAAAATACCTTTTGAGAATTAGATTGAGTTGTATAGTTTGTCACCATCAAGAGAATAAAATCTTTTCATGTGTCCGGAAAAGTAATAAAGGATGAAGGGTTGAATTTGGAAGGCTGGCATATTTTTATTTGTTTTCTTAGGAGACTTAAAAACCAGAGCAGATATAAGTGGGCAAGGAAACAGGTAGGAAGAGGTCCGGAGCAGCAAAGTGTACTTTTTGAGAAGGTAGCTCTAGTAAAATAATCAGAGGTTTGGTTGAGTTGAATTTAGTATAGTTTTTTAAGTTTCGTCTATGAACGCAGAAATAAGAAGCAATGCTTGAATTGAAGATACCCCAACTATAGCACTGCAATGAGGAAGACATCTAAATATGCCTCCCTCCTCAAAGTCAAGCTTTAAGAATTATGTACTCCACACGACCTGGTTTAAAATCTGTTTCATTTGCTTGTGCTAGCTCTGGAGAATTTGAAAAACAAGTTAGAAGATTGACTTGCTATGTTTTTTTGCAGTTGTTCTGACTGTGGAGAAGCAAACAGGAAAACTCTCTTTGCTTGTCCACTGTATTTTTTTTCAGCTTCCATTTAGATCTACAAGCCCTTTTTTGTCAGCAGCATGTAGTGTTTAGTTCGTTTGTGCTGATGTTTAAGGGCATTGTACTTTGTTTAGGCAACACAACTTGGACCCAATCTTCTGGCATTTAAAAACTCTTTTCATTAAATATCCTCATTGCTTCTTTTCTTTTCTCCTCCAAAATCACACCCTAATCTTTTAATACAATTGTTTTTCAGCCATATCCATTGCATTATAGAAGTATTTTAGGTAGCTTCCCAGAGACCTTTTGGGTTTATTTGGCAGTGCTTATTAGTCATAATTTCTCCAGCAGGTCCCTTTCTTCTGTCCTGCCTCATAATAATATTTAATACCTAACCGGTACTGGGCACTTGGACCAAAACTGGTTTTGGTCACTTCTAGTGACCTGAATTTCAAATCTGAAGCCAATAGAAGCTGTGGTGCTCATAAGCGATGAAAAAAAATGAAGACAAAATTAGGTACCACGAACACTGTTGTCTTGGTCTTTCAGTTGCAAAAAGAATTTCAGTTTTGCCTCCGAAGAACTTATCAGTGCCTGATCTTTCTGGCTATGGTCTGTTTTGCAGTGTGAGTTCCAGGCAGGACCAACAGAACTGTCAACACTCTCCTGCCTTTTCTATGTCACTGACAGCCCAGGAACTTGTGATTTTCAGTCCCTCTCTAATGGATTCATACACAGTTAATTACAAAGGGCCATTTTCTTGGATTACAGCCAGAGTGTAAAGCTTTCTGAAAATCACTTTTCTGCAAGTATCTGAACTTCTTGCTCCCCAAAGGTAAGGACTGTGAAGTTTGCTGTTCATCCACAGATCTGATGGTGGCAGTGCCAATTTCTACACGACCAGCTCACATGTGGAAGACCAGTCCTTTGGAGTGAAACTTTAATTAAGTGTCTTACGCATTTGAGTCCTAGTTTTTCTAATGATGGTGCTGATTTAGTCTCACTGCAAATTCAAATTAAGCTTCTGCCTGCAGCAGCAGTTACCAGATGTCTCCCTCCATTATCTTTCAGACATTCAGAAGCCAGACTCTGTGATTCAGCTAGACCTATTTTTTTTCAAATTTCCAGTGAAATGTAGTCTTCAAGTTTGAAATATTTCCACTGTGTGAGGCAACTTTGGTCAAGCAGAGATAATACTGCAGAGATGTCTTGTGTCAGCAAAACACTGTCTGTAGTATGAATCAAGGAAAGTACATGGTTAAAACCCTTTTAAATATAATTTTTGGCTTGAAAATGGAGAAGAAAATAACATTAGATTTGTCTTCAATTGTATTTACTTTCATAATATGATACTGTTTTGGAAACAGAAAACCAAACTGGCTATTCCCAGACCACCAGGTGTTTCATGAACACCCGAAGTCTCTGCAGTGAGAACTAGCAATTTGCAGAGCGCCAGAAAACAGCTTTCCCAGGATAAACTTTTCCCCACCAATGAGTGTAATCCTAGAGTAACCTTATGATCTTAGTGCAAGCCAATGCTGCTGCTATCAAACTATGAATTATGAATTCTCATTAGATCCATGTCTTGCACTTCTCCACTCTAAATCAGTCCCTGATATTTCGTTTTTTCCCAATTAATTAATAATTAGGAGACTCTAGGAGCAGAATGGATTACAGAAAGCCAGTGAATGAGATCAGATGCTTTTCCTAAATTATTTCATTAATAAATTTGAGATAATTTTTTTCAAAAGAAAGAAAAAGATGTCCTATTTTTCTGGCTTAAGGAAACTAAAAATAAAGATAAAACAGAAAAATATCAATAGTTCTAGGATGAGACACTACAAATTTTTCTTTAGAGGAAAACTGAAATGTTTTTACATTCTAGATTTTAGATTGCTTTTAGATTTGGGTTTTCCCATTACTGCTGTAGTGCTTCAGAACAGATAAAAATATGTATACAAAATGCTTAATAGTCACACTTACTGGAGGTCTAAAGTTACACATTGCATAAAAGAACCTACTCTAAATAGTTCATAGACAGAGATAATACTTATCTACATGTTATATTTGACTATCAATATAATTTGCACAATTTCAGCCTGAATAATCCTAAGGAAAAAATTAATCTTTGGAATTTGGACAAATTACTTCATTACAAAAGTTGGAAAATGTTACCTCTTGGCTTTTAGAAAATGGTTTTTTTTGTTGTTCTCATTCTTTATAAATTAAATGTTAAAAATGAGGAGGTTTTTTGTTTCACAACTGAGTCCCCACAGCTATACACATCTTGTCCTTAAGTTTCCAAACAGCTGTTACGATAGGAAGACTAGGAAAGAATTAGAGTTTGGGGATTGATAATGAAGTCCTACAATTGAATAGATATTGTATTTCTGTATTTCTCCAGTCTAGATAGCTTTTAGTATTTCAGAAGTTTCTAACAAAAGTATTTACTTGTTTGTAGGGTAGAGAGAAATGGAACATATCAACTGCCTGCCTTCTTTTCTCTGGCACAGTTGCTGCTGTCCTGAAAGAGGCACAAACCTCAGAGCAGGGAAACAATGGGGTTATGTGGTGTGCATTTCCCTTTTCAGAAAAAGGAAACTTGGAGGTTCACGAGTGCAGCTGAAATGTAGAGGAGTAAATTATTTTCTAAATATTTTTACTTTTAACTAAATTACTAGCTATATCTACCATATTTACCCCTCATGTGCTGCCTCTTCATAATTTTCTTTTAAAATGTGATTTGTTTTGTGTGAATGCTGATTAAATGCAAGTTTTTATGTAATACTAAGATTTGTATAATCAAAACCTGATTTTAACAACTAGAAATAGTTTACAAAGGTCAAATTAAACAATCAGGAACAGAATGTATCTAATTTGAGTTTGGTGATCAAGGCACAGGACTGAACACTTGAACAATCCAATACATATTTTAAGAGTTCTCTATAGGCTGCAATGCAGAACTTGTAATGAATTGATAAAATATAGATAGTATTGAGTGAGAAAAAGGGTAAATCAATTCAATTAATTGTCACCACAATGTTTGTGTATGGCTGTTCTGTTCATAATGTAACTATGGAATTTATTTTAATATGTGTATTTAAGGAAATAGGTCCTAATTTTTTTCAGTTTTGATTTTTAGGTGGAGCTCCATCAAGATTCTAGAAGATAGGAAAAAAAAAGCTGTCATAATTTTAGTAAATTAACTTATTTAAGAGTTCAAAGCAAGCCATTGATATGCAATACATGCAAATTTTTAGGTTAACCAAGAAATTTAGAGAAGTTAAATATGGAGCAGAACGTTTCCTAATGCCAGAATAAGCAATATGGATATTTTAATGTGAGTTTGCTGCTATAACACCCTACAATTTCTTGTTGGTACTGGGTATTGAAAATTGACAAAATAATTCATAATAATGTATAAAATTATTTTATTGATTTATATTTACAGTGGAAACTGGTGCCAGTTAGTTACAAGAGACTTGAAAGTTTAGACTCCCAATGGCAGAGCTGGAGGCTCGAAAAGGAGAAGGAGATAAAGCGCAATCCACTAATGCTCCAAAATAGGAAGTTAAAAAAGGTGTGCAAACTCATGTATTCCTACTAATAGATCAGATTGCTGCCCATGCTAAGAACTTCGAGATATATATGGTCTTTTAGTCTGATATGAATTATCGCATTGTAAACTTAGGACGCGTTGGACTGTTAGAGAGTGTTCTGTGCACAGGATGATGGTTCAGGAAGCTGCTTCAACCAGAGACATTGAGGTATGCAGGTATGTGGAGTCAAGGCACTCTACATTTAGTGCTGTGAAAATACAATACAATGGAGCAATGGTTGTGACTTGCTGACATTTTGCTCAAGAGAAAACTGAAATCGAGTATGTCTGAAACTGGTATCAAAGCTTCAGGGAGCTGCAGAAGTACAAGAGAAAAAGATGTCATACCACAGTATGATCTTGGGGTCTTTAGAAGTGACACTCTCAAAATGATCCTTTGTATTCCTAAAAAAGGAAGCAGTATTAGAGACAGTGATGGCTAACAAGGTTTTGCCCCAGTTACAGGGATTTTTCACCCCAAGCAGGTAGACACCATAGTGCAATATGTTTTCCAAATTCCTGTGGAAGAAACAGGAGGGAGTGTTCCATGCAATCTCAGGCAACAGCTATGGCTTATTAAGAAAATATAGCCATGGGATGCAGTAGAATCAAAACAGTCAGTCTTGCCACCTCTCATCACCCCTTGAGTTTTGTTTTAAAGTGAAGAAACAACCAACAAGACCCACAGCTTGGGAACCAATCAATTAAATTCACTGTAGAGAGAAAATGTTGGCTTGCAACAGCTCGTTTTTTGTATTGTATGGCCAGAGCATACAAGTGGCAATGTTCTGCTGCATCTTCCAAGATTCAAAGTGATTTTGAGAAGAAAACAGGTCAGGGATTTTGGCTGGTGTACATATGATATAACCTGATCTGTTTTCCACTGTCAGTGAGACACTGTTATGGTTCCACTCTGACCTGGGGTACACACAGGGTTGCAATACATTATCAGCAGGTTTGGTACTGGTGGAAGTGGGGACTCTAGGGTTCCATGCGTTGTGACAGACCTCAGTTGGGGTCTGAGAGATATGGAAGATGCTTACAGTTTGTGAGTGCATCAGTTGGGGGTGCAAGGTTCTGTATCACATTGTCATTAAGATACTTCCTGTCCAGATTTGCACATTCAGACATTGAAGTCCTAATGCACTTTTATCCACAACAACCCCTCTTCTCCCCTCCCGCAAAATTTGTTAGATTTCTGTATGACTTCAAGAAAAGGGAAATGAACTTGCCTAGTTGATATAATTGTGAATTATTTTAGGACAAGCACTGTGTCATTCTTTATTCTTGAGTAGTCCCAGGGAAAATTACAAGGCCTTCAGAATTTGTTGGAAACAACTCATTTATTCAGAAGCATTTGCAGAAAATATTTACTGATCCTCTGAGAGGGATAGTGAGATTTTTAACATATTTTTAATTAAACTGAAAACTTCTGTGTTTGCATAATAGGCTGCTTTGCTTGCTTGGTTACATACTGGTTTTGCTCTTTTTAATTATTTCTGTTTCTTATGCAAGAATCCTTTTCACCTTCTCTTTGCTCTAAGCAGTTTGTTGTTGTTCACAGTTGTATTTTCACTGACAGTTTGCTTTGCTGTGTTTTCAGTGCATAAAGACCAAAACATACATTTCAGTCTCAATGACTTTCATTTTAGATTAGGGAAACTGAAATACAAAGTGAGAACAAATATAAAATCTTCATGAGAGAGAAAGCAAAGAATCTCTAAGATCTGCAGTTTAAAAAACTCTGTAAACCTTTCATCTTTAATCCTCTTATAATGCTGTCACTGGCTGACAGGCAGGTGGGGAGATTTTCCATTTTATGGCATAGAAAGGACAGATTTGTGATTAAGGCATAAGTTGGGCCTCAAAGGATTCTAGTTCAGTTTACATCTTTTGATATAAACTTTGTACGGATGTCAGTTTAGTCTTCACATTGCCTGTATTATTTTTTTTTCCTCTTCTCTGTAAGGATAGCATTCCTCTGTCTATTTAGATGTCAAAGTATCAAAAATATTGTTTTTTGCAGTGGAACTTTAAACTTTGCTGTAATCTGAAATTTAGGCCTCTGGTTCAGGGATGCAGTTGTGCATGTGCCTAATCCCTGTGGGAAGCCAGACTAACAGTGTATTCAGCGTGTCTCCATACGCCCACCTGATGCTGAAGAAGGAACACATTATCAGAGAAATTCCATGTACCAAACAATGCATCTTTTAACAATATAAAATTTGCATAGTACAAACATTCAGCAAATTTCAATGTTGCGGGTATGTTTACATTTCAGTGTATTGCTAACTCTGCACTACAAGCAAAAATGAATATTCATCTTTTTGGTGCAGCACAGACAGCAGTGGGTATTTCAAGGGCAACTTCAGTAGAGTTTGAAATGCATATCAACATTTTAAAACACTCTTATTGGAAGGTATTACTTTTTACTCATTGTCTGACATAAAGACAGTATATTTTGATGTTCACATTTAGTTGCTGTGAGTTTATGTCTCATCTTTTATGCTGTTCATCTCATCATGTAATCAGATTCCCTTTCAGCTGAGAGTTACATGCCTTGTTTTAGTTTAACCTAAGTTTTGTGCACGGGGCAGCTGTGTGACCCCCTCATATCATATTCAATCTTTTAGACTTACAGTATCAGTCAAGCAAAGATTTCTACACCAACAAAAGAAATGAATTTATGATGGTTTGGCAAGCAAAACATTTTATTTCCAGCTAGTGAAAATAGAAAGTTGTTTTTTAATTGCACATTAGGAAACCTTAAATGGCTCCTTGAGAGGCATCTGACATCCTTTGCTTACAATTTTAATCTTTGTAAGAAAGGCAAATTGTGTCTCAAGGTGATTTCTCACTTTTTACAGAGTTTGTAAAATAGGTCAAGGAGGAAAAGAACCAACTTGAAAGGACGGAAAAAGTGAGAAGAGGCTTGAACAAATGGCCCGTGCATTTACCACTTCTCCCAACAGCAGTATCATCAGAAAAGTTCTTGGTAAGAATAATTGCTTGGCAGTGTGAGCCAATTTATCCTTGTTTTACTTGCAGATCATGGAGACTATAGAGCACTACAGGTGGAAAGTTCTGTGCAGGTGTCCAGGATTGCTGCAGTCTCTGTCTCCCTGGGACTTTTGTCATTTTGTCCTAGACAATGTAGAAACTGAGTCATCCTCCTACCATCCAGTGGATTTACATTCATTCCCGTCTTTTACTCTTCTTCAAAGACAGCCTTCAGAAATACATTTTCTGTTCCTCATTGCCTCCAAATATCTATTTCAGTCTTAAATGGATTAAACACAAGGGATGGGTGTAAGGACCACATCCTTGGTTTCTATGGTAGCAAATGGAATTTCTTCCAAGATTGCCTGCATGAGTTAATATGAGGTACAATTGTAGAGTGATCATCTAGAGGAGGATTCTGGTTTCTTGAAACTGGAAAATCTTAATTTTATGTAAAATTATTAGTCAATGATTAGGGAATCACTATGGGGACAGAAACACTAAATCCTGGAATTTTCACTGCTCATGAGTGTCCTGTTCTGACATACGAGATCGTATTTTCCTGCTGGTGGTAAGGAACTAAGATGGTTAATTTCATAAGGTTAATAAATAAGCTGAAAGAGCCTGAATGTTGGCTATAGGTTGCTATAGGCTCTGTTAACTTGAGGTAAAGGGACATTTTAGATTTAAAATAGAAGGAATACTGCAGTGTATCTTTATATGTCATTCCCCAACCTGCAAAAACACCCAAACCAGAAATCCCTTGAGACAAGTGGGTCCACTTCTGTCTAGAGGTGACATTCATAGTGCTTCTCTCCTTAATGGGGTTGGGCAGTTTGCTAGAGAGTTTGAAAATGCAAAGCAGCGCTTCACCTACTCTCCAGGTAGAGTATTTCACAAAGAATATTTGGGTAATGTTATGGATATCATAAAATGTTCCACCTTCTTGTTTTCAATATTTACTGTAAACCATGTAGTATGGTTAAACGGAAGATTACCTATGAACATGGTATACCCAGCTGGTACTTTAAACATTTAGTGGTAGAGCAAGCATATTAAAGGTATGAGTGAGATACACAGTAATGAATATTACCAACTCTTTATGCACCTTAATATTTAGCTTTATATACAAAACTCTTACAAGGAGATGATGTATCACTGAAGTGATAATTTTTTAAAATTCTGTATGTACCTGTCCAACAATCTGAGGAAAAAATGTTCATTAACTTGTGAAGAACCTTGTAACTGTCTCCTACGTTTATCTTTTTTATGCTAATTTGTGGATCTCTGTTGCCATCTATACATCTCTATGATCTTGGGTGTAGTCAGAAAAGTCCCTGACAAAATGTGACAAGGCACACCTAAGAGATGGTTCTGCAGTTTTTGCGGGCATTTTTGCTAATGCAGGTTAGAACATTGTTCTGCACTTGTGAGCTTGTGTGGGAGATCCCAGCAGGGATTTATTTGGTTTCTCCACCTTACAAGGTGGATGTGTGGGATTGAAGGCTCCTTAGGAGCATGGACATGTCACAGGAAGGAGCTCTGTCCTGTGTCAGTTTGAAGGCCATTTCCCCTGAGTTTTACAACATACACTATTGAAACGTCAGCTTTCTCTCTATGTAAGATCTGGAGAAAAAGTGGAGATATGAATTCAGAAGTTCCCATAGACAACTAAGTGGTAACTTGCCAAGTGCCTTTTTTTTGGTGATCTAACTTCTCTCCTTAGGTTTTGATTGTCTAAATACATCACTATCCCTGCGGCTTCTCTGCGGCTTCTGTGCTGTAACTCGGGATGCAGTGATCTTCCAAGAGCATCTCCTTAGCGAAGGCGCTCAGCAGGATCAGCCACACATTCACACATACGTGCATGCACAAATGCACAGATAACTTCAGTAATAGGGGTGGATGGCAATGAGGCAGGAAGGGTGTCTCTGTATACAGAGTTCCACAGACAGAGGTTTATTGCAGCCATGCTGTAAAGTGATCCAGGGACAAAACCAAGAAACAATGGAGGGTGTACGTTTAAGTACAGGAGCGGGGCGAGCACCAGGCAGGACTAGGGTAAGGGAGCCAATGGGGAAGCTCTGGGGGAGTGACAAGGGGCAAAGGCCAATGGGGGGAACCTGGAGTGGAGAACCTTCTAGGACAGGAAACCTATAAAGTAGCAAGGGGGAGGAGTGGCCAACAGCCAACCCGGAACACAGAACTGGGGTATATTACCATAACAGGACAAGGCATTCTGGGAGAGGCTTCTCTTCTCACCCTGAGCTGAGTGAAGTATCTGGTACTAGGGACTGTCTTACCCAAGAATTCTTTGCCCCTTGTACCTCTGGCTAACCAGCCACCACAACAATATACTAAGGACAGGTTATGTGAGATTTAAATTTAAAAAAAAATTGTGTAAAGAAGGCTTTAGAAAGAAAATTGGTGTCTTTTGCTGAACAAGAGGAAACTAAATAGAAATGCAGATCTACAGAGCTTATTACAGATGGTAACTTTACCTTCAGGTGGGGCTGTATTCATTGCTAGTTGTGACATAACTCTCCAGTGGTTCTGATTTTTGAATAATAATGTATTCCAAATTAGTGGAAAAGAGAAGTGTAAACTTTAAGAATGTTAATTCTTAAAAAGTATCTAGTGAGTTTTTAATTTATGGTTTCCATTATTTTACCATATTTTCAGGGATATAGTTCTTTTGACTGCTTTCTTTTTGCTTTCATTTCCTATGTAATTATTTTAACTTTCTTAATCAGTGAAGCACTCCTTTTGTATTTTAACTCTTCAAAAAGCATATTCCTCATAACTGGTAGTAATTGCAGAACATCTTTAGAAACTGTTGCTGTTTAGGATAAAATACATTCTGTTCTGTTCTACTGTGGCATGAATGATTTTGATTAGCATTCTAATTAATATTTTGCCTACTACCTATAAATTAAACAGAAATTTTCAAGTTAGTAAGATTTTTATAACCAAACTTGAAAAACTGGTGCTTTCCTTTTCTGTTTCAAAATGTTCATGGAATACATTTTCTAGGCAACATCAGAATGTCGATCCATTTATTGGAACTGTGATAAGTGATTCAGACAGGATACAATTATTTAATTATACTAGTAATCAAAATGGTGTAGGGATCTGGTGTACTTCTTATAGGAATGGTCATGATGGTCTTAGTCTACCAACATTAAGTTACTAAATTACTCTGGTCTTAATTTTTCTAAGATGTTTAGAAAGACAAATAGAGAACAGAAACTAAACTGCCAATACTTGTCTCTTTCTTTACATAGAAATGTTTATTACGAAGTTTGTTGGCGATTGAATCTCGGACCCAGACCAGCAGGGAATCGGAATTGTTTATTTAAAGGACTGAGTTGATTTTATACACTTTTCTAAGGCACAGTATTTCCTTAAATGGCATGACCTATCCCGTGTTGCAACACCAGCAACACACGTGACACCTCCTCCCCCCAAGGTCCGGTGGAGACAAGCCTCTGTGTGCTGCCATGTGCTCCTTTATTCTGCCATGTGCCTTTGCAGGCAGGTTTTACAGCTCACAACCCAATTCTCTCTTATAATTCCCCATAGAAGTTAATTCAGAGTTCTTATTTTTTAAATAAAATAAAATAAAA
>VZRS01006733.1:32676-132549 GCA_013398055.1 Ifrita kowaldi | reverse complement strand
GGGGATTAGGCTGGAGGGACAACTTTAGGGTGAGGGTGTCCAGGGCAGTTGGGAAAGGGTGGAGGGCAGAGGAGGGAGTGGGACTGGGCAGCCCAGTGCATAGTGGGGCTCTTGTGGGGTGCCCGAGGGAGGCACAAGGTGGGGAGCAGTGTCCCCCTGGCCTGGGGGCTGCTTCAGCCCCTGCAAACCCTCCAAGCTGCCTCTCTGCTCCCAGGAACCGTCCCGAGGGCAAAGTGCTGGAGACCGTGGGGGTGTTTGAGGCCCCGAAGCAGCACGGCAAATACGAGACAGGCCAGGTAGGGGGTTCTGGGGGGGGCACAGCTGACCCTGCAGGGTCGTGCCACAGGGATTGGGCAGCCAAGGGATTTCCCGTAAGGAAAATCTCAGCAGCAGAAGGCCAGGAGTTTCACAGTTCGGTGCTCCTTGTCTGTGCTGTGTCTGCAGTTTGTCAGGCATCTGACAATAGCAGGTTGATAAGAATCTGCAGCACGACACAAGTGCTGGACAATGGCATTTGTTCTTCTGGTCTTGTTTTGGGGTTTTCTCCCTCAGGGATCCACAGAGAGAACCACTGAATTTGAGAAATAACAACTAAACTTGTAATTCCTGTCCTTAAGACTCTCTGATCTGTTTCTGAGCAGTCTCTCCTTTCTGCTGCTCTATTGCTGCATTACTGGTTCAGTCCTTCCCTTTTACGGGATAGGGATGACATGGATTTCTTCTCCCATCCCAAACTGTGTTCCCTCTTTTTTGCTCTGGATAATCACAGTGGTGATTGTCTCTGTATCCCCATCCCACACATTAAACCCTTTGTTAATGTTTGGAGTTTTACCTCAGTTAACAGATTTTCAAAATAATTCAACTGCAATTATTTGTTCCTTCCAGCTCTTCCTTCACAGTGTGTTTGGCTATCGAGGAATAGTCCTGTTTCCCTGGCAAGCCAGGCTTTATGATCGGGATGTGGCTTCTCCTGTCACAGAAAAGTAAGGATTGAGGATTTGTTCTGGTTCACATTGTTGTATTGTTACATTTACTGAGTTTCCTATTTAGGGTAGACAAGTGTTTTTAAGGAGGGCAGTGGCATGGGTCTGTTTGCGTGAGTGTAAACTGGGAGAGGTGCTTAAAGAGGAGATACTTCATTATTAAGTACTGAGTATTAATTTTGTGTTAATTAGAGGCAGGATGGAAGTATGAAGGGTGAAAGTGTGCGTGTGTGAATGAAATAAAAATCAATCAAAAAATCATGCTCCTGGCACTTTGTATTATACAAAAATCCCTTTTTGAGTTAGATCCAGCAGGAAGAACCTCTGAGCTGTTGTGCCTGTGCTAAACACCCCTGATGGTCATCCCAGCTCGTCTGTCATTGTGTGGGTGGCTGATGGGGCTTTGGTTTGGGTGCAACCAAATGATTACAGGCTGTGAGATGTGACTTTAAAAAAAAAAAATCATTGTTTATGAGTGCTTGGTTCTGGTAACAAGCATTTGCTGCCATCCTGTGCTTGAGCTCAGAGCTCTGCTTTTCTCTTTAGGAGCGAGAATGTGGCAGGCCATGGTTCCAAAGAGGTCAAGGGCAAAACACACACTTACTACCAGGTGTTAATAGATGCCCGGGATTGTCCACATATAGTAAGTAATGAGTAATCTTGCTGTTGGAACTTGAGTATCTGCTCCTACATGAGTGGTTCAGAGGGACGGGCACTGAAAGAAAATGGCTTTGGTGGCTAGCTGGATTGGTTAGGATTTTTGGATAAATTTATTCTTCAGGGTATATTTTCCCTGAGAAAGATCATGTGGAATGTCACATGACTGTTTTCTGGATCGTGTTTCCCCTTTCCAAGCTCCTTTCCTCCTCCTGGTGCCATTCCTATGCTGTTGCACACAGGTCATTGGGAATGTGGGCTGCAGCACTGAAAATGCTCCTCGCTTATAGTCTAGAGGAATTAAATGGAGAGAAGTTCTGAGGTGAATTGGTTCAATGAAATAAAACATTTTGTGCTTTATAAACCACAGTAGTGAACTGAAATATGACTGGAAACTGTCCTGCAACAATGC
This sequence comes from Ifrita kowaldi, assembly GCA_013398055.1. Taxonomy (NCBI): domain Eukaryota; kingdom Metazoa; phylum Chordata; class Aves; order Passeriformes; family Cinclosomatidae; genus Ifrita; species Ifrita kowaldi. The sequence continues at coordinate 130,497 of VZRS01006733.1, read as the reverse complement.
ACACAGAAAGACATAAACCTCCCTGTTTCTCAGTCCCAGAGATCACAGACGGAGGCCGTGACGTTCCTGGCAAATCATGATGACAGCAGAGCCCTCTATGCCATCCCAGGTGAGCAAAAACTCCTGCAGCCTCTGATTGCTGAGAGGTGAGGTCAGAAAAGTCATCAGTGGTCAGCTCCTGCCAGTGAAGCAGGGGTTCCTATAGGACATTCTGTGGTGGATCTGTCCATAGCTTGGGGCTGTGCTGGAGACAACAGAGTGACAGGAAGCCCTTTGGATAGCTGGAAGTCGGGCACTCTGTGATCAAACACAGACATGTCTGATTTAAATCAGAGCTTTTGAGGCACAGATCCCATACCAAGTTGCATGTGGGCTGTTCTACTTTGTCACCAGGACAGCTGGATTTATTCCTGTCCTGGGCATTTCCTGCCCAGAGTGCTTTTGGGGCAGTGCAGGCACTTTGCAGGGCAGTGTGTATTTATCAGAGGAGTCACTCCATGAAAAATCTCACAGAACACTGCCAAGAGTTATTCCTGGCATGTGTCCTCCATTCTTCCTTGCAGTTGTGATACTAGCTTTGGCTTCTGCTGCCAAAATCCTTTTCCTACCTTCTCACTAGTGTGATCAGTTTTTCTGCCAGGAGACTTCTGAGCTGCTCTTTGCTGGGGAAGTTCAATGGCTTTTGGGGTTTCTTTTTCAGGTTTAGACTATGTAAGCCATGAAGACATCCTTCCCTACAGCTCCACTGATCAAGTGCCCATCCAGCATGAGCTCTTTGAGAGGTTCCTCATGTACGACCAAACAAAAGGTAAATTCTGGCTTCACAGGGAATTCTTCAGAGCCAGATGCTTGCAGTGCTCTAGAACAAGTACCCAAACCCCATCATCTTGGATATGGTATAAAAATCACGTCTACCTTGGGGTTTGTTACAGTGAAACTGCCTTCGAATATTTATTTTAACTATGTGAAAGGAGTTGTTTTGAGGGAAGAGCACTCCAGCTACAGTGTTGCCTCTCCCCCATGAAGCCTCACCTTTCCCTCCCCGCAGTCCCACCTTTTGTAGCAAGGGATACTCTGTGTGCGTGGCAGGAGAAGAACCACCCCTGGCTGGAGCTCTCGGATGTGCACCGAGAAACCACGGAGAACATCCGTGTCACAGTCATCCCTTTCTACATGGGCATGAGGGTAAGTCTGTGCTGCTCTGTTCCTTCTGCCATTTGCTTCACTGGCATGTTTTTGTAAGACCAGTTTGCTGCCTGAAGGTGCTTACTGGAGAAGTGACATTTAACCACAGTTGCAATTTCGTTCTCATGGGTATAAACGTGAAACTGTTTTGCCATATATTTTTGGAGAATATTGACTTTTGCTGGTTATCAGTAGGATGAGAAATAACCTGTTCTGCACAACAGTGCCAGCAGGATATTTAGGAAGGCTTGTGAATTGGTCCTGTTACTGCCTCAGTCACGTGAGGTGACACTGGAGCCATCTGCTCTGTAACAACAGACATGTCTGTTATCCTGCCCAGTGATGGGCTGCGGTTGCCTGCCCGTTTCCTGCCCCTAGTTTGGCTTAGAGGGTTTGGCTAAAGCCTTCTGGGTTTAGCTGATAACCACGTGCTCTTTATAGCACAGAACTTCACGTGGACCCTCCAAAATAATGCGGCTCAAACAGACTCCTGAGTGGGAAAGCTGGGAATTCCCACAGCAGTTTGATTTCTGAGAGTGGCTGCTGGGGAGCCTGAGCTGTGGCAGGTGCACATTTTGGCGTGGATCTGCAACTTTTGTGGAGTCTAGCTGATGTTTGTCCTAACCCTGTCAGAAAAACAGGTGCCCAAAGGCAAGGAAAGGGGTGAGATCTGTAGAAAGTGCATAATTAACATGGAGATGAACCCTGGGTTGTCATGGATCCTTGCAAATCTCCCACCTCATGGTTACTTTAGAGCACAGCCAGTGCCAGGCTCTGCTCATGGAAAGCCTTGGAGAGCAGCTGCCTGTGCTCATGTGAGTTGTCTGCGTCACCCTGGCACGGAGTGAGAGCCCCTGTGCTGGTGCTGTGCTGACAGCTGAAGAGGTTTTTTGGCACCACGTGTTCAAGGGCAGCTGCTAAAGTCTTTTGTTTCTCTTGACAGGAAGCCCAGAATTCCCATGTCTACTGGGTAAGTGCCTTTTGTGTCACGGAGCAGCTAAAGGGAAGGAGTTTATTTGCTGTGGCATCACTGCTGTGTGATAAGCTCTGAGGGAGAGTAGCCCTTGCCTGGAAACTGTTTCCCAGTATCAGCTGTGGGTTATCAACTGGTTGCAGCTCATTCCAGCTCTTGATAAGAGTCTTTCTTCTGTCCAGTGGCGCTACTGTATTCGCCTGGAGAACCTGGACAGTGAGGTGGTGCAGCTCCGAGAGCGACACTGGAGGATATTCAGCTTGTCTGGCACCTTGGAAACGGTCCGGGGCCGTGGGGTTGTAGGAAGGGTAGGTACCATGCAGCTTTTTTTGGGGGAAGCACAACCCTTTGCTGGAGTCCTCTCACTTGGTTGGATGGATTTACCAGTAAATTGCTTAGTGGGCACTGGAAATAGATGGAGTGGGAAACTGGCAATGAAAAAAGCCACGTGAGCTTTTCATCTGTTGTTTGTCTGCATGAACTGAAACTTCACACTGAGTATTAGAGAATGATCCTAAATGACTAGTGATGTGAAAACTGGAATAATAATGGGATTCTGGCACTACTCAGTGGACAAATTGTTTGCTGTGTAATTGGCAGAAGTGCTGGGGTGTAGGTCTTTGGTTGTTTGGTTTTTTTTTCCCTGCTATATAAATTTCCTCTTGATGCCTGTCTGGGGTAGTAGAATGTTAAGACTGCTGATGCCCAATGGTCTCTTCTCTTCTCAGGAGCCAGTTTTGTCCAAAGAACAGCCAGCATTTCAGTACAGCAGCCACGTCTCCCTGCAGGCATCCAGTGGTCACATGTGGTAAGAAGCCCTTATAGCTGCAGCACTGTTTTGGCTGTAGGACCCCCCCAGCAGCGAGCTGGGGTGCAGTTTGCAGCCTGGGGTTGTGGCTGAAAGCTGGGTGGAAGTGGACTGCACAAGGGCATATTTAGTAGCTAAAATCTGGTGAGCTTTTTCTATAGCTGTATCCCAGTTAGTGATAAGATGATCTGTCGGTTCTCTGCACCAGGAGAGGTTCCAGGATAATGTATCCTCCTGCTGTGGTCTATGCTAGACTGGATTTAAAGACATGAAGCAGTTCTCCCTTTTGGTCCTTGGTGCAAGAGCCAAGGCCTTGTGCTGATGATTCCCTCAGCAGCAGGGATGTGTGCTCTGGTGTCCCTCTCTTGGGAGAGGACTGGGCTTTAACTCCATCCCTGTGTACTTCTGTGTCAGGAATTAGCATGCAGGGGTTTTCCCAGTTTACACCAGGTAAGGCCTTCAGTCTAACTGGTGTTTAAGCCTCTTCTTGTGTAAGTGCAGGGAGGGAAATGCCCAGCTGAGCTGTTCTTTTCCTGTGCCTCGGGGTTAGAGCAGTTTCCCTTTATTTGCCTTTTGGCTTATTTAGTGCCACCTCTGTGTGGACAAGGATTGCACAGGCACCTCTTGCCTTCTGTATGACAGGTCTTTCTGCATTTTTTAAGTAAATCTCCTTCAGAGTTAAGCTGCCTTTGAGTTGGGAAAAGTAGGAGAGCAGCTCTTTGCTTATAGGGAATACCTTGTTTGCCACGTGAAGCGTTTTGAATTGCATGAATGGATGCCTTGGGGGATAAAACCAGATGGTTCAGTAGTTCTTCCCTCTCTGCATACATCCTGAAGAGAAAGAGACAAAGGTTCTGCAGCTCAAAAGCTGCTCAGCTTGACTTTTGGTGTTCAGTTGTGTCCTCTCTGTCCTGAGAACCTGTTAATTTATCTCCACAACCCTCTTGCCCATGTCATGTTCTGCAGTACAGTTGTCTGTGGTTCAGAGCAGTAAACAAATGGCTGTACCAGGACAGGCAGGTTCAGTTCTGAAATGCAAAGCTGAAACCATTCCAAATTACATCTATGGGGGATTTCTTAATGTCATAGACAACCAGTGGAGCTCCTGCCAAGAAATACAAATCTGAATTTACGTGTAGCCAGCTTGTAAAAATAGCTCAGATGGCTCTGCCTCCTGGGGAGAGTGGGAGTTGGGTAAACACTGCTGCAGGTGCGTGGAGGGTGCTTGACTCCTGTGGGCTGCAATCATCACAGCTTTGTGCAGGAAATGTGTTAGGGATGTGATGTAAAACTGCCCAGGAGCCCTCCATAAATGAGTCATCTTGGCAGCAGATGTTCTGCAGCTGAGCCCATGTCCTTGCAGATGGACCCCAGGATATGCAAGAGCTCAGGTCTTACCCTCTTGCTGATGCTTCCTAGGTGTGTTTGTCCCTGGCCTCAGCGTGATCTCTGCCATTATTTTTGCAGGGGCACTTTTCGATTTGAGAGGCCTGATGGCTCCCACTTTGATGTCCGAATTCCACCCTTTTCCCTGGAAAGCAACAAAGATGAGAAGACCCCTCCCTCCGGCCTTCACTGGTAGATCAGAGCGAGTGCCCAGACCCACGGAGGCCTGTGTGTGTTGTAGACCTTTGCCTCCCCTTTATGCTGCAGCCAAGAACACGGAGCTTTTAAACATTTTAAACCATTTTTGTTTTAACTGTTGTCTGACGGGGAGGCTTTTTTGGAACTTTACTACTGGCTCTCTCAGGCTGCTTGTAAAACGTAAGCTGTGTTACAGGTAACCCTTCCCTCTGTGGCACCTGCTGGGGTTGGGGGATGTAGATCTGTGCTGCTGCCCAAGACTGGCCCCCCTCAGCAGGCCTGGACCCTTTCCAATGTGTTGTGACTTCTCTGCAATGTGAGGTTTCTCTAATAAACTGGCCCTTCCAGTTGCAACCAGTCTTCCTTCCTAAACCAAGAGGCCATGGCTTTGCATCCAGCCTGTCCCAGCTTGTTGCTCCCTCCCGTGTGGAGTCAGCCCAGGGTTCTTGCTGCTTCAGAAGCAGCTGCTCTTTAGGGAACAGGAATGTGAGCTCAGCTTTCCTGCAGTGCAGCTGCTTTTTGGGATTCAGCCAGGCTTGGAGCAGCCTGTGAGCTGCACTCCTCATGGCACAGCTTGTCTGGGCTTTGTGCTGTGATACAAAGCCTGTTTTTTTTTTAGAGAAGAGGGTGCAGAGGGGACAAGGTGGGTGACAGATGGTGCTGAGCAGGTGCTGTCACAGTGTCCTGTGTGTGCAGAGCACCAGGCTCTGTATTGTGATGGTACAGGAGAGCTGCAGGGAGCCCTCCCCTTGCCAGGGCTTTGCTTTGCTGCAGGAATTTCCATCTCAGCTGCTGGAGGGTTCTTCCCTGCTCACATTGTGGCTGCATCTGTATTTCCTTGGTAGTTTCTGCTTGACAGGAATGCTTGTTTTCACCTGGAATGCTGTCAGCCAGTGTGGCAGTGCTTGGCTTTGTGCTCCTGCTCGCTCTGCTCTGCAGGTTGTGATTTGTTGGTAGCCTGTGTCTGGAGGGCCCTGCAGGACTGTGCAGGTCAGTGTATGGATGTGTGAGCCAGAGCAGCTCTGAGGATTGCAAAGATCATCAGCCTCCGTGGTGTGGGACCCCTCTGGCTGTCTCTGGGTTTCCAGACTTCTGGGTGACTGGGAGGCAGAAGTTATTTGGCTTTGTGATAACCCTAGGAAAGAAAGCTTCCAACCTTCCTCCTTCCCCTAGTCTTGCTTAAATGACAAGGCATAACTAACTCACGGGATGTTTTCCTTGATTTAGAAGTATCTCAGTTATTCCCTCTTCCCTGGAGACTCCTTTGAGCAGCCTCTTTGCCTTTGGCTCTGCAAGGCAGAGCTGTGGCAGTGCTGTGGGGCTGTTTTGGCTAATGGAGGAGGCTCTCATGCTGTCCCACAGCCAGTGGGTTCCTGTACAGAGAGACTTAATCTCTACAGTGTTTATCTGTCACCAGTCTCTTCCATTTTGTGTCTTCCTTCCTTCCTCTCAGGTAGTACATGCTCCTATTTAGAGTTTCAAAGGTTTGAACAGCTCTTAGGGGTAGAAAAGGATCCCTAAAGACCAGTTCACAGCTGACACCCCCACATTGCTGCTGTCTGGCTGATTTCCTCTCACGAGGAAGAGGTGGGAAGATGCCTCAAGTTCAGAGGCAGCAGGAAGCTGTAGGAACCTGCTTTTCCCTTCCCATGCAGTTGCTCAGTCGGCATGGGAGTAGCAGCTGCCCTGCCTCCTCCTGGGGCTGCTTCAGCTTTACCGGCAATGGCAACACCCCCGTGAATGTTTGACCTTGCTGCTGCTGCCCCGCGTGTTTCTGGGGTGCCGTGGCCCTACTGCAGAGAGCTGTATCCCACGGGGATGGAGTGATCCGGGGGCAGGGGCTCTGGGGTGATGTCCCATCGGGGCTGGGCACGGCCGAGGCCTAGGAACGGACATTCCCGGCTGGATAATGATTGGCAAGACCGAGCTCACGGCGCTGCCGGTAACAGACAGGCCGGGGCACGGTAGGAATGTTTCCACTCCATCAGGCTTTACGGAGGGAGCAGCGCCGACCTGCCCCGGGGCCTGCAGGGCCTTTTCCCAACTGCTTCATCCCGAGCCCCGTCCCCTTCTCTGTGTAAATACCTGTACAAAGAACCAACCAATAAACCGCTGAACGAACGGCTCTGGCTCCCGCCTCTCATTGCCCCGCGGCGCTACGGGCACCAGCCCCGCTGTCCGGCCCGGCCCGCCCCTGTCCCTTCCCGGGGGTCGCTCCCGGTTCCATGCCGTCCCTCCCTCTCACCGCCCACGTCGCTCCGGATGTGACGCAGAGCGGCCGCGCCGAGGCGGTGGCGGCGAGGCGGCAGCATGGTGATGGCGGCGGTGGGCGCGCACCGGCCCGGGCCGCTCAAGCAGCAGAACAAGGCGCACAAGGGCGGCAAACACAGCGGGTCCTCGCAGCGCCGCGCTGGAGGTGAGGCGGGACGCGCTCCCCGCGGGTTCCCCGCCGCCCCCGGCCCGCCTGCCCGTTCTCTCCCCCCCCCCCCCCAGGCCGTGTCCCCGTCAAGGCCCAGCCCCGCCGGCGGCTCCGCGACCTGAACAGGGTGGACCGGCGGCATCAGGCGCTGCAGCTCCGCCGGCAGCGCAAGGAGGCGGTGAGGCACCCGGGGAACCGGGCGCGGCCGGGCTGGTTCTTGTGGGGATAGCGGGGAACGGGTCGGTTCGAGTCTGTGCCGGAGGGGGCTTGGAATAGGGCCGAGGCGGGTCTCGATGTGGGCGATGTAACCTCGGGGTTTGGGTCTTTGCGGGGGAGACGAGTGCGTGCCAGGGCCGGTTCGGTTTGGGTCAAGCGGAGCATTATTGTGCCGGTTGTGTTCGAGTTGCGGTGTGGAGGAATCGTGCCGTGATCCGGGGGGCGGGAGCGGAGCCGGCCGCGGGTTGGGATTCACGCTGTGCCCTTGTGCCCGCAGGTGCTGGCGGAGAAGCGCAGTCTTGGCAGCAGGGACGGGCCCCCGCACCTGGTGGTGGTGGTGGTGCTGCACAGCAGGGCTGCAGCCCACGACACCCTGCGCCTGCTGCAGAGCCAGGACTCGGCCCTTGTCCGTGCAGATGAGGGCAGTGCTGGCGGCTTTGCCCTCCTCTGTCCCCGGCTCAAGCAGCGCTGGCGCTTTGTCCCAGCACAGGCAGGTGAGGAGGCACCGCTGTGGGTTGGGTTCCTGGTTCTGGTGCCTCTGGCAGCCACTCTAATGGAGGTGTTTTGGGTGCAGGGGATCTTCATGCTGTCTTAGACCTTGCCAAGGTTGCCGACTCCCTGCTGTTCATCCTGGATCCTGTGGATGGCTGGGACAGTGCTGGGGAGCACTGCCTCTCTTGCCTCTTTGCCCAAGGGCTCCCCAGTTATGGTGAGAAATGTTTTGGGGCTCTGGGGGTGCTTAATGGAGATGTACGGTCACAGTAATTAAATTTCAGGGCTCTGCCACCTTCAGTGAAAAGAAATTTTTCCTTATGTTGAGGTGGAAGTTCTTTCATTTCAGTTTTATGTTGCTCCTTGCCCTGTTGGGCACCACTGAAACCAGTGAAATTCCCTTTGTCCCTTGTGGTGCAAATCTGGCAATTTGGGCTGCTGACATCCACGTATTTGTCTATGTTTGGTAAAAAGGACATCAGAAGGTTTAGGATCTGATCCTGAGCTCTGTTCTCTGCCTGGCAGCTCTGGCTGTCCCAGGGGGCACTGACCTGCCCCCTAAGAAGAGGATAGATGCCAGGAAGAAACTCTCCAAATCCATAGAGAAGCGTTTTCCCGAGGCCAAGCTCTTCCCACTGAACACAGAGCAGGAATCCTCGCTGCTGCTGAGGCACCTCAGCTCCCAGAAGCAGCGGCACCTGGCTTTTCGGGACCGCCGCGCTCACCTGCTCGCACGTGCTGCTGAGTTTGTGCCCAGCCAGGACAGCGACCTGGTTGGGACCCTGAAGGTGTCTGGCTTTGTCCGGGGACAGACCCTCAGTGTGAACAACCTGGTGCACATTGTGGGCCATGGGGACTTCCAGGTCAGCCAGGTGGATGCCCCTCCAGACCCCCTCTCTTTGAACCCACGCGTGGTTAAAGGACGGAAGAGGAGTCAGGACATGGAGGTTCAGGTGTGTGGGGTGAAGGCTTTGGCAGTCTTGTTAGAACACGGAGTTTCTGAACTTTCATTGTGGAAAATACAACTGGGTGTGTGTGGGTAAGGGGAGGGGAAGGGGAGTTCTGTCTGTGCCCTGCTGCTGGGCTGAGGTTCCTTGCCTGCAGTGTGTAATGAAGGCTGTGTCACGACATCATGAAGGGAGTTTCCCTTGAGGCTGATTGCAAGCTCCAGTGAGGTGTGTTCAGAGCTGGGAACTCTGCTCTCACCCTTCAGGATGACTCTGGAAATGGTGCTGATGAGATGGAGGAAGATGTCAAGGTCCTGATGAAGGCAGATCCAAGCAAGCAGGAGTCCCTGCAGTCAGAAGTGGTTCCTGATCCCATGGAAGGGGAGCAGACGTGGCCCACTGAAGAAGAACTGCAGGAAGCAGAGGGTGAGCAGAACCAATAGCTCTGTATCATTTCCTTGTCCCTGTTAGGGTTGTTAGAAACTTCTGTCACCAGGGTGGCTGTGAAGACACATCCTAGTTGGGATGGCTTCCATCCCCAGTCCCATCAGGTGGCCAGCAGGCTGTGTGGTTTGCCTGGCACGTTAGCAGATTTTGGCTGTCCTGACAAATTCCGTGCTGGGAAATAGCAGTTCTGGTCTAGATCTGGTTTTGGCTGTCCTGCTATAAACGTTGCTGAGGGGAAGGATAATTGTTCCTGTGTTAACCACTGGTGGGAATCCTACAGATTCTCTGAAGGCAAACAGGAGGGTGGTGAAGGTCCCCAAAGGCACATCCAAGTACCAGGCTGCCTGGATTGTGGATGATGGAGAAGAAGGCAGTGAGAAAGATGATGAAGATGATGACATGGATGATCTGATGGAAGAGGCAGTTTCCCAGGTACCTCCAAGAGCTGACAGCACAGGTGATTTCCAGGCCTTTATTGCATGTTCTAGGACAATCCTGTCCTTCCAACTTGCTCTATGCAAGGGCATGACACAGAGCCAGAACTTGCCTGGATTTCCACTGTTAAATCCCCACGTGCATCACGTGGCTTTTTTGGCTTGTTAGACCCCAAAATGATGGGCTGGGGTCCCAGATCACACAGTTTGAGCACACACAGGGTGCCAGTGCTGCATGCACAGCTCTGTGTGCTCACAGGCTCTGTGCTGCCCTGTGCCAGGAGGAGGAGAGCAGTGAGGAGGAAGCTGGGGAGGAGGAGAGCGAGACCATGACCGTGTCCGAGTGCCTGCGGGATGACCAGTATGACGAGAAGATGGAGGAGGATGAACAGATGCTGGAGAGATACAAACAGGAGAGAATGGATGAGATGTTTCCAGACGAGGTGGACACGCCACGGGACGTGCCTGCCAGAGTCAGGTAAGAAATGGGATGCTTTGCTGGGAGAGGAGCTGGAAGGTGCCTGTTTAATTTGGTGAGGAAGCCTATGATGTCTTAGCCGTGGTGTCTGAACCTGGCTGAAGGACTCTTGTGAAGACTCTTTTTGGCTCTGAGGCTTCCGGAGCAGGCAGTAGTTGGCAGGGAGAGCTGGCTCCTGACTTGGCAGAGGGAGGAGGGTGGCCCTGAGGCAAGGGCAGGTTGTTTGGGGATTTGGCTGCTGGCATTAGCTCTCTCTGCACCAAGATCTTTCCTGAGGGCTAATGTTTGCTTTGCTCCCTTTGCCCTCCCTGAAGGTGTGAGACCCTGCAGAGCACAGGTGGTGGTGAAGGATGGGATTCACCTTAACTGGTGAAGTAATTTGTCTTTCCTGCTCTCTGTTCTTCAGGTTCCAGAAGTACAGGGGACTGAAAAGCTTCCGGACTTCTCCATGGGACCCCAAAGAGAATCTTCCAAGGGATTATGCCAGGATCTTCCAGTTCCAGGACTTCTCCCGAACCAGAAAGAACCTCTTCAGGCAAATAGAGAAGGAGGAGACTGAAGGAGCTTCGGTAACTCCCTTTTGCTGATCTCTTTCCCTACTGTGTTCCTTTGCTCCCAGTTGGGTGGATCCTTCAGCCAGCTGGTTCTTAGGAAGCCTTAAGTTCAGACAGTTTTCTCCTGGATTCCCTCCCTAATCCAGGCACGTTTTCTGACACTTTTTTTGTTGAGAGAAATGTTCACAACTGCTCCTGTCTTGGCAGGTGGGCTGGTACGTTACACTTCACGTCTGCAATGTCCCCGTCTCGGTGATGGAGAGCTTCAAGGAGGGGAAACCCCTGGTCTTGTTCTCGCTGCTTCCCCACGAACAAAAGGTGAACAAAAGGGATGATACCTTGGAGAGATGTGCAGCTCCTTGTTGCTTCAGGCTGCATGGCTTGGACAGGAATTGGCTGCAGAGGGCTTGGGCTGAAATCTCCCCACATTGCTCCTGTTTCAAAGCAGGTCAGAGCGCACAGAAGCTGCCAGGGGGGGTTTAGGATAAAGTGTCTGAGCCTGACACTGGTGACCAGTGACCTTTTGGGACCTCATTTTCAAGGACATTCATCTCTGCTGCAATGTCCTGGTGCTTTCTCCTGCCCACCATCCCCTGCCAGCCCTGCCAGCAGTCCCTCACTGTGCTGCCTCTAACAGATGTCCGTGTTGAACTTTCTGGTGCGTCGGCATCCGGGCAACAGCGAGCCAGTGAGGGCCAAGGAGGAGCTGATCTTCCACTGCGGGTTCAGACGCTTCCGAGCATCCCCCCTGTTCTCCCAGCACACCTCAGGTTTGTCAGGGACCCCACCAGGAGTGGGGTTGGGGATTCTAGAGCAGGAAGCCTGTGATGTCTTAGCCGTGGTGTCTGAACCTGGCTGAAGGACTCTCGTGAAGAATCACTCCTAGGCTCTGAGGCTTCCAGGGCAGGCACTAAAATCATGGGGAGCAAAATGGCTTGGGAAAGGTGGTTCACTGATCCAGGCAAGGTCCAAGTTCCATGCCAGAGGATCACCTTCATTCCCAGATACTTAGTGCCAGCAGAGGAGGAGTGTTTGTTGGACAGGGAAGAATGAGCTCTGAGGTTTCCCAGAGTTCTGAGGACTGCTGTTGGCCTGAACTTGATCATTGCTATTCTGTCCTAGCTGACAAGCACAAGCTGGAGCGTTTCCTGCGCCCAGATGCTGCCCTGGTGGTGACTGTTTACGCTCCCATCACTTTCCCTCCTGCCTCAGTGCTGCTTTTCAAACAGAGAAGTAACGGTGAGTTGATGAATGCTGAGGAGGTGGCATCTGGGAAACAAACTGTTCCCATACTGTGCTCACAAGAGCATCTCTCCAGAAAGTATGACTTGAAAAAGCTGTCCCCTCTCTGCTGATTGAGATGGGAACATCTCCATCCCTGTTGTCACTTGTCTGTCCCTGCTGTGGGGTTGCTCTGGTCCTGAAGCCCTTTGGGGAAGGGGTTTGTGGTGGGGAGGGGGTGATGGAGGCACCTGCCCTGGTGCATTGGTGACTCTGCCTGGCAGGAATGCACGACCTCATTGCCACGGGCTCCCTGCTCTCCGTGGACCCGGACAGGATCGTCATCAAGCGCCTGGTGCTCAGTGGTCACCCCTTCAAGATCTTCACCAAGACGGCTGTTGTGCGATACATGTTCTTCAACAGAGGTACAGCTTGTCTCTGGGGGGAAGAGGGGTTCTGGAAGCAGAGCTGTGCCTGTGGTTATGTTGGTGCAGCACAGCCTGTTCTTTACCTGCCTTTCATGTTTTCATCTCCAGAGGATGTGATGTGGTTCAAGCCCGTGGAGCTGAGGACAAAGTGGGGACGCAGAGGGCACATCAAGGAGCCATTGGGTAGGTTTGATCCCGTGTTTATTGCTGTGCTGCTGGGATGGTGTAGTCCTTCTGGGCCAGAGAGACTGCTAATGGCCTCTTCTGCCCTCTGCCTAGGGACCCATGGCCACATGAAGTGCCACTTCGATGGGCAGCTCAAGTCCCAGGACACAGTGCTGCTGAACCTCTACAAGCGAGTTTTTCCCAAATGGACTTATGACCCTCATGTCCCGGAGCCTGTGCCGTGGGTGAGGAGTGAGAGCACGCTGCCAGAGCGGGAGGTGGAGATGGAATGAGTGTCCAGCATGGCTGGAGTTTGTGCCTTGGCTCCCTGGATGCTGTTCTTGGCCCGTGCACTGTGAGGACAGCACTGATGCCTTGGATGTGTTACTGCTGGGGTCTGTACAGGGGCAGCTGTGTCGCCAGCTGCTGCTCAGGTACCAGCTATAGCTATTTATTTTAATGGAAAATGTCAAAAATGCCTCAGTGCCTCTGTCTTGGTGGTGGCCAGGAGGCTGTGTGCACCCCTTGTCCACTGAACCCTCTGGCCTATTGGGATTGTTTCTGTCCCTCATGCCCTGCCACGTGGGGTGGGGGGGGATTTTGCTGTGTGAAGGAGTTTGCTGGCAGTTGCTGTGATGCTGAGAAAGAAAAGCCAAGTAGCAGCTGGGGAGGGTGACTGAGTGCAGCTCTCTGGAGGCCTGGCCCAGAGCAAGGCAGCTGGGGAGGGGAGAACAGGCAGTGCTTTGTTTCCAGGCCCCCTTCCCCCAGAGACCAATGCCAGCTTCCCTTATCCCTCCACAAAAACTCCCAAACGTTTGGACTTGATCTGTTTTTCAGTAGCGCACAAACCACTGCACAAAGTCAGAGTGAGGTTTTCATTCCTTGAAACACCACCCCATCCTCATTCCGCTTTCCCAGAGAGGTCTGTGAGCCAGGTCAGGGATCTCAGGTCCACATTTCCCCCACACAGCACGATGCAAACGTTCTGCACGTCCCGGGGGACTGCCTGGAACTGCTCCGAGAGCACGGCCGCCAGTCCCACGCCTGCTGTTGGCTCAATCAGCAGCTTCATCCTTTCCCACACCAGCCACGTGGCTCGCTGTCGGGACAGGGCAGCAGCTGTCAGCCCAGCAGCCAGCACAGGCTGCTCCAGGGCATCCCTGCAGCGCTCTGGGAAGGGAGAGCAGAGCTTCCAACAGCCCTTTCCAGCTGGAGACAGCGTGGGTGTCACAGCTGCAGTGGTGCACAGGGGCTTGTGCTGCTCTGGGAGTGTGTTGGGGTAAGAGCAGAGGGGCAGGGCGGGGAGGGAGGCAGCTGCCTGCTGGCAGCTACCGTGAGAAAGGAGCTGGGAGCCTTTACCTTGATTTCTTCCTCTGAGACTGTCAGGACATCATCAACCAAATCCCTGATGATGGGCCACGTGTTGGGTCCGATGCTGGTTTTTACTGCGTCTGCGATGGTATCCCGCGGGTGGAGGTTGGGGGTCAGCTCCCCTCGGACCTTGGACTGGTAACAGTCATCCACGTTGCATGGCTCAGCAGCAAACACCTTCACATCTGGCCTCAAAGCCTGGGGACAGCAGGAGGAGCCACTTGGGTGACACTAGCATGTGCCTGTCCCCTGTTTCTGTGCGTGCAGGGGGCTGAGCAGGCCCGGCTGCTCCTGCCATGCAGAGCCCAGGCACCCACAGGCTTCCAGAGCAGGCTCTTTCTGTTTCTAAATTTAAAAGCTGCTGCCTGCCTTAAGAGTCCTGCCCTTCCCACAGGGAGATTCCCGGATGAGCTGTTGCCTACCTTGATGGCAACTGCTATTCCTGCAACCATTCCTCCGCCTCCAACGGGAACCACCACTGCGTTTACCTCGGGTGCCTGTGCAGAAAGGAAGCTTCTGACACTTTGTGTCCCCCTTTTTGCTGTGCCCCTGCAGGGGCCAGGCTGTGCATTTCCCTGACCTGCTCCAGCACCTCCAGGGCGATGGTGCCTTGCCCTGCGATCACCGCCGGCTCCTGGTTGGGGTGCACGAGGACTCCTCCTGTCTCCTGGACTACACGGGCTGCTGTCTCTGCTCTGGACTAAGGGAAAGCACAGCAGTCACCTCTCACTCTGGCTGGGCCGTGTCCCCGGCTGCCCTTCTCTGTGCCTTACCTTGTCACTGGGCTCGCACGGCACCAAGGTGGCACCGTAGGCACGGATGGCGTCTTGTTTACACTGCGGGGCTGTCCGGGGCACCACGATGTAGGCAGGAATCCCTGGGGGATGAGAGAGGAAGTAAATCCAACAGCCCAAAAGCCACAGCAGCCAGTTAGCAGTGCAGGAGCAAGCAATGCCTTGCCTATGCCAGCTCCTGCATGGGTTCAGGAGAGGGATCTCCATCCTTCTCTCCGACGGAACCAGCTCTGCATTTACCCCGTGCCTGCCTCGGAGTTGGGGTTGGAGGCTGTGCTACACACACACTACCTTCTGCCTGAGCAGCACAGGCGAGTGCCTGCCCGTGGTTGCCACTGCTGTGTGTCACCACAGCGCGGGGCAGCTCCCGTCCCGTGCGCTCGCTTTCCTCAACGAGGCTCCTCACCGCGTTCAGGGCACCGCGGATCTGGAAGGGAGAGCACAGGACCGTGTGTGCTACCGCCCGTGCGCTGGGCTGAATGTCCTCCCTGCACCATTCCCTGAGTCCTGGCCAGCACCCGTGCAGGGTGGCAGGAGCTGGTGGGTATCGGCGGAACGCGAATTCCTCTGTTGAAAAAAGCGACCTTTGCTCCGGGGCTTTGCAGTGCCGCCATCCCCGCGCACCTTGAAGGATCCGGTCCTCTGGAAGAGCTCGCACTTGAAGAGCAGCCTCCGGCCGGCCATGCGCTCCAGCCCGGCGCAGGTGAGCAGCGGGGTGCGGTGGACGCGGCCCCGCAGCCGCCNCAGCCCCTCGGGGTCACCCGGGCCGAGCCTCCGGTACCGGCGGAGGGTGGGGGCTGCGGCCGGTGCGCGGTGCTGACAGGGGGAAAGTTTAGGGAATGCAGCGGGGAACAGCCCGGCTTCGGTGGGTCGTTTAACCGTGCGTGGTCCGGCCTGGGTTCTGTAACGATTTTTTGTGTAAATACGGTTAAGGGAGGAGGAGAAAAACGTTACCGGATTGTGAGCAAGGGGGAAAAGCGTCTTTGGTTCCATGCGGTCTGTTGGCAGAGCAGGGGCTGGGGGGATGGCAGCTCCGGCACCAACAGCAGGGAGGTGACTGCTGCTGAGCCTGCAATGATACAACTTTACTCTTGCTGCTTGTGCTAAAGTGTCGTGTTGTGCTTTGCCTGTGCCCTGTTAGTGCTTTGAGGCAAAACCTGTTGCAGAGCGGAATTTGTAAATGGATCAGGCCAAGGATTTGGTCAGCTGTGTTAGACTTTCTGATTTTCTACTCTTACTCTGTGATTTCCTGTAAATATTGACACAGATTTTTCAGATCTCTCCCAGACCTGCCCTGAGGCAGGTGTCTTTGCCTTGACTTAATATTTCTCCTTGAATATTTGTCATGGTATCTTTTGATGCCTGGGAATAACTTTGTTCTGTCTGTTTCTCCCCAGAAAACATGAAGGAGGTGAAGGAGCCGAGGCATCGCAAAGACAACAGGCGCCCAGACCAGGAGATTTACAAGCCCGGCCTCTCCAGACTGAGGAGCAAACTTGTGCCACCAAAGCAGGAGGCCTCGGAGAAGGAAAGGAGCAGAGCTGAGGAGGACAAGGAGGAGAGTGCTGGGGACAAGGACTCTGTGGGAATGGGAGCTCCAGCTGTGGAGGACAGTGATAAAAACGATGGCCCCAAGCAGAACGGTCCTTCACAGGACAAGGAAGAAACAGAGACCAAAGGCAGCCTGCAAAGCCAGGAAAACTTATCCAAGCAGCCCATTGCGGATGAGTGGTGTCCAAAGACCCCCAGGAGAACCAAGAAACCGGACCAGCAGATCTACCAGCCTGGGAAGCGCCTGCACTCCGCTGCTAAAGAATCCTCCCTGCGGTCGGCGAGCGAGGAAATCACCGGCAGGATGGAGCAGCTGAAAGTCGAGGGAGATGAAGAGGCTGAGAAAGGCGCTGGAAAAGACAACAACAGGAGAATTAAATCGAGCAAGGAGGATAGAGAGGGGAGCCAGGCAGGGGAAGCAGTGAAAGCCTCCAGGGGAGATAAAGGGAGACGAGCAGAGCGAAGCGACAGGGTGAGGAGGACGGGGGATGAGGTGCTGCCGGGGAAGCTGAGCTCTACCAAGCGCTATTCCCGCACGGACAAGCGGCGGAGCCGGTACCGCACCTGCAGCACGAGCTCAGCCGGAAGCAACAACAGCACGGACGGAGCCCTGCTCGTGGATGGGGTGGAGAGGCGGCAGGAGCGTGCCAGGGAAAGGCTGCGTCCTAGGAAGCAGCTCTCCGTGTCCTCCACCGACTCCTTGGACGACGACAGGATCGATGAGGCAGAAGCGTACGTGTCCAGCAGGAATTCGGACAGGAGAAGGCATTCGGAGCAGAGCCGAGCTTCCAGGAGTGAGAGCGAATGGAGCAGCAATGGCAGGGAAGTCAAGGGACCCTTTCGAGTCACATTTGACAGCAGGACCATGAACAGGGACGTCAGCCTGGCAGATACAGATAAAAAAAAGTCCCTGAAGGCCTCAGAGCTTTCAGAGGCGAGGAGCCAGAGCAGGGAGCCCCAAGGGAGGGGCCGTGGGATTCTGTTCCTGCCTGCCAACACGGACCTCTCTGCCAGCTCAGTGGGTGTCCCTGAAGCCACTCACCCCGGGCCCAGGCTCCTGCTGGGCGGGGTTGGCAGCAAAGGTCCCCGGAGCCGGGGCCGAGGTGGCACTGCCCGCCGGCTGTGGGACCCGAACAACCCGGACCAAAAACCCGCCCTGAAGAGCCAGACTGCTCAGCTTCACTTCCTAGATACGGATGATGAAGTGAGCCCCACCTCCTCCTGGGGGGAAGCCCACCAGGCCCAGCCCTCCTACTATAAATTCCAAAACTCTGACAACCCCTATTATTACCCTCGTGCCTCCGGGCAAGGCCCCCAGTATCCGTACGGTGGATATTCCCTGCAGTATCCCGTGGGTCCAACCAACGGGGTGTACCCTGGAGCCTATTACCCCGGGTACCCTGGCCAGGCAGGGCAGTACCTGTGTGGCCCACTCCCCCCTACTCCTCTGAGCCCCGAGATGGAGCAGCAGATGAGGAACATGCAGCAGCAGGAGCTCAGCAAGCTCCTGCGCGAGGCTGGGAACCAGGAGCAGCAGCTCAGCAACCTCCTGTCCAGAGACCGCATCAGCCCGGAGGGGCTGGAGAAGATGGCCCAGCTGAGGTTCGTGGGTGGGCTGTACAGGGGGGAGTGAGTCATTTCCAGGGTGAAATACAAGAGAATGGTGTCTCCTTGGAGATCTCTGTGTCTCAGAGGCTGGGAGATGGGCCGCTGGGTTGCTGTTTTTTGGTATGCTGGGTCTGTTTGCTGTGTGCCAGTGGTGTGTGGGTGGTGGAAAGAAGCTGTGGGTGAGGATGGATGTCATTTTCCTGGGCTGGGAGCTAAGCCGTGGCTTCTTGTGCTTGGTGAATGCCTTGCAGGGACACAGAGGAGCAGGACAAGCACCTGCTGCAGCGTTTTGGTTCTTCTGGCTCTTGCTGGAGCTGATGTTTCTCAATGTTCTCTGTGTGTGTTGTCAGACTTCTGCTTTCTGACCTGTCCTCAGGAAGCATTTGGTGTGTTCCTGGTGCTGTGTAACAGTGGCAGTGCCTTTCCAGTGCTGTGTAGTTTTGCTCTTGATGCCACTCAACGTGGTGACACTTTTTTGACCTGGTGATGCCAGGCTGGCAAGAGAGAAGTAAAAGTAACACTGTTGCTCTGAAGGGTGGTTAACATGGGCTGTAACAAGTTTCTGCTTGGCATCTTTCACATTTATTTGTGACCTCTGTGGCTGCAGGGCTTCTCTGGAGGCTGATTTTCAGAGCTGACTGGCAGTAAATCTAGCAGGCGAGCTCATTTCAGGGCTTGTTCTGTGTTTTGGGCGCTCGCTCTACAGACCACGGGGTGGGATATGTCTGTGATTGAAGCAGTACCAGAGGTTTCAGGTCTTCCTCGAGGTGCTGAGGTCACCCAGAGCTGTAGTGTGGAAGGAGAGGAAACGCTGTGGAGTGCTGCTGTGGCCTGTGGAAGCCCACCCTGCCCTGGGAACATGGGCACAGTTGACCCTGTCCCTGCTGGCAGTGTCCCTTGTGTCCTGCCTGTGTCCGAGTGCCTGCTGCCAGCTGTGTGGGGACTCTTATCCGACGTCCATCTGCAGAAATGTCCAGTTCCCTTGGTGTTTGTGCTCTCCAGGTGTGTGTGCAGGGTTTGGGGACTGTGTGGGGTCAGGCAGCCCATCCTGGCTCTGTGCTTTGTGCATCCTTCTCTTATCCTGTCGGGCTCTTCCAGGCATTGCCATCTGACTTCGCTCCAGGTTTTGCCATCCACACTCTCCTATTGTTTCTGTAGGATTTGAAAGATTAAAAGGAATAAGGCTGCCAAGGCTGGAACAGCTGAGGATCCCCTGTACCATTAACTTGCCCCACTGTTTCAGAGCTGTTCCTAGCCTGCAGTTATTTTATTAAATTTGGGGGAGGAATTCTGCTCCAGCATCCAGGCAGGGCTGTATGCAGCTGATGAGGGGAACGTGATTTCTGGGACTCTGAGACTTTATTTCCATTGGCTGTGATGTTCCCAACTCGTTCAGTTTTGAGGCAGCAGGGTCTGTGCTCTGCTGTGTATTTTGGTTGGATGGAAGGGGGGAGATGAGAATCATTTTAATGACAAGATCTCTGTTGCCCCGTGGTTCTTTGTGTGTTTGCTCCTGGCCCAGACCTTGTGCTCAGGAGGAGCTGTTGCACTGACCACTCCCTGACTGTGTTTTGCTGTAGGGTGGAGATGCTGCAGCTCTATGAACGGTGCATCCTCATGGATATCGAGTTCTCTGACACCCAGAACGTGGACCAGTTGCTGTGGAAGAATGCTTTTTACCAGGTGATTGAGAAATTCCGGCAGCTCCTCAAGGACCCTCAGGGGGAAAATGCCCAGGAAATTCGGAACAAACTGCTCTTGCTTCTAGATGAGGTAAGAAGAGAGAAACAGCTCCAAATTCCACTAAACCTTTGGGTGGGTTTGACTGGTTTTTAGAAAGGGATGGTTATCTTGATCCTGTGCATGCCTTCAGATTCCTTAGGTCATCATTATGCAAAGAGGATGCTCAGACACATTGTGGTTTAGTGTGGCAGGTGTATGTTTAGGTAGACATCTGTTACAATTTAAACCTGGTTGGTTTTGGTGTGTTTGTGTTAATTAGAAATTGATTTGAGCTAAAATGAAATTAATGCCCTGAAGTGTAGCTAAACAGAAGCGTTCCTGGAGGTGTTTGTGCCATCTTTACCAAACTTGCTTGGAAGTCATTCTGTAAAACTGCAGCTCAGTTTAGTCTTTGTACCAGGAAGGCTGACAGACCTGAGAGGATGTGTTTTACAGAATTAGGGTGGTGGAAAAGGAACTGCTGGAGGCATTTAGTCCAACCTCCTGTTCACAGCAGGACTCGTTAAACACTAAATCAAGTCAGTCCTGATTTTGTGTAGCTCAGTCTTAGAAACCTCTGAGTCTGTAGATTCCCCAACCTCCTTGTTGTGCTCTGAAGAGAAACAGCCCAAACCTCAGGGAGAGGGACCTCCTTTCTTGCATGAGGCAGGGATGATGTGGTGATTTTGTGCTTGTCATCAGAAAGATCATAACATCCAAGTGTGTGTGTGTGTGTGTTTTGCAGGGCTCTTCTTTTTTTGACAGCCTCCTCCAGAAGCTGCAGGTGTCCTACCAGTTCAAGCTCGAGGACTACATGGATGGGATGGCCATCCGCAGTAAACCTCTCAGGAAAATGGTAGGTTGGCTTCCTTCTGGAGACTTCTCATCCTGGTGATCCTGTGCAAGGTGCTGAACTCAGTGTGCTGCCCTTGCCAAGGGGCAGGCAGCTGTACTCCAAGCAGAGCCAGTTTGTTTGCAGGGAATCTTTCTCAGCTGCTGGAGAACTCTGCACTCTGGTGCAGTAACATTTCTTAGTTTCCTTTGCAAAGAACTTGTTCTGTACCAGCTCTGTGACCAGAGCTAATAAAGGAAGGAAGTGTCCAAAGGCACCCTGACCTTTCCTTAGATATTGAACATCTCTTTTTTCTGCCTGTGGAATCCAGAATAATGAGGGAAAGCTGGCAGTTGTGCTGCCTCCCTGACGTGTTGCCCTGAGCTGTGGGTGCAGGTGCAAGGGACAGCTGGGAAAAGATATTTTAGTCCAGCTCCATTCCCACAGAGATGTGTTTATCTAACAGCTGTTCTCAAATTGGTCATGGACTGAACAACTCCCTTCTGGAGAGAGGTGGGATATTGTGTCAGAGAGGAGGTGTTTAGGGGGTTGGCTTTGCCCTACAAATGCTGAACCAGTGCCATGGAGCCTTGTTGTTTCATTCTGCTGCCCTTTTGGGAGACCTTCAGTGTGTCACTGACCTCCTCTTGGCTCTGTACAACCCCTGTGGGCTCGCTGGGTCTGCAGGTGAGTCAGGGCTGTGTCCCAGGTGCTCCATGGCTGCTCCTTTGCAGGTGAAGTACGCTCTGATCAGTGCCCAGAGGTGCATGATCTGCCAGGGGGACATTTGCCGGTACAGGGAGCAGGCCAACGACACGGCGAACTACGGCAAGGCCCGCAGGTAGGCACTCAGCTGCTGTGTCCTCCCAGCACAGCTCTGCCTCTGGATACCAGGGATGGATGTAATTTCATCCCTGAACATGCCTCTAGCCAAAGAAGTCTTTCTCCTCCTTTTTGAAGTCTGTCCACTCCTCTCTTGTGTTGCAGTCGTGTAAAGCTGAAAGATGTAGCTGGGTTTTGCTGTTCCAGAGAGCAAGCTGCCAGATCCAGCCATCCTCCATCTAGAAGTGGAGGTTGTGGAAGTTGTCCTGTGCTGATCCTGCAGCAGGCAGGGTTTAGGCCACTGAGCCTGGCAGAATTGCTCTTGTATTTTCTGGTGGCTTTCGCATCCGTATGTTCTCACTCCATCACAACTTACCAGCACTTGTTCATTGCTTCCTGCTCATCTGTGGGGTGAGCCAGGGGTGTTTCCTTCTGCAGCTGGATCTGCCCTCTCTTGTCCAGTGCCCCATCTCTCCCCAGGATGGGCACAGCTCGCTGTCTGTGCTCACTCCTGCAGGCAGAGGGCACTTGTGGGAAGGGCCCGTTCCCTGCAGAAATGCCAGTTCCAAGGGGAGTTCTGCACCCTTGAAGCCACAGAGGGCAGCCTGATGTCCTTTCAGTGACCCTTTCTCTCTGTTTTTTCCCTTTCCCAGCTGGTACCTGAAGGCTCAGCAAATTGCTCCCAAAAACGGCCGCCCGTACAACCAGCTGGCACTTCTGGCCATCTACACGGTAAGATGCTCCTGCTGCAAGGGTGTGCAGGCACAGGGAGAGCCTCTGGGATGGCTGTGAGATTCCATCTGGTGCAGAAAGACATTGTTTAGGGCAGTGCTCAGATGGTTTGGGTTTTTTCTTAGAAGAAAAAAAACAAAGCTGATGGCAGGATGTGCTGTGTGGATTCCAGCTGCTGTGGCTCCAGGCAGCTTTGTCAGAGACACGCTACTCCCTCAGGGATTTTGGGGGCTGTTGAGAGTGTAACTGTTTAAAGTTGAAAACACAGCCCACTTTTTGCATGAGATTTTTGTGCTCAGGGCCATCTGTTTGCTGTCTTACCACTGAACCTGTGGGCATTGGTCTGAGCAACATCCACACGTGACTTCCTTGGGTTTCAGTTGTGCTGGCTACTCCAGCCATGCAGGAAAACTGACTTCAGGGAAGATGTGACAGCAGATAATGGAAGCATCATGCTGGGGCACAGAGGCTGGTAGGGATCTGCCAGTTCACAGCACTGGAAGATGCTGGTTTAAAGCAGAGCAGTTCAGAAGCACCTTTCATTCATGGCTGGGAAGGACCTTTCTGACTGTGTCTGTCTGTCCCAGGCAGTACTGAGGGAAGGGGAAGCACATGGGAGGCTGGCTCTGGATGCCCCAGAAGGAGTGGCAGCTCTGAGCCTGGTTGTGTTTCTTGCAGAGGAGGAAGCTGGATGCTGTGTACTACTACATGCGCAGCCTGGCTGCCAGCAACCCCATCCTCACTGCCAAGGAGAGCCTCATGAGTCTGTTTGAGGAGACAAAACGCAAGGTGAGCCTTGGAGCTGGGCTGTGGGATGCTGCAGCTGCCTGTGCTACCTGTCCTGTGCTGGAGAGCATGGAGAGGATGGTCGCTTTTGGGCTTGGAGGCACTCCTTACCTACTCCTAAGAAATTTCATGAGAGAGGCAGCCTTCAGAATGTTGGTTTTGGGGTGATTTGGGCAGCTGAATCTCTTGTTTCTGGGTCACAAACTGCTTTAGCTGAGCTCAGCAAGGGCTGTGAGTTGCTGTGGTTTGCAGTGTGGCCTTGGCATGTAGCACAATCATTGCTTTATTCCATAGGTGCCCCACACCTGTGGGGATGGGTAAGGGAGGCTGCAGTGCCTTTGTGCCCCAGGGAGTCACCCCAAATACAGCACATGGGCTGCCACACACTCCTGGGACTGGACACAGCTTCTCTTGTCCTGGGATAGTTGGAATTGAAAACTGCTCATCTACTCTGTCCTGTAGAGTCAGAACCAAATTCTGGATCTGTCCCTGGGTTGTGAAGCAGGGCAAAGGGTTAATTTTTCCATGTAAATGAAATGATACACTTCCCCTGACCCTTGATCCCTGGGTGATCTGAGTGTGTGCTGTGTGCCCAGTCCGAGCAGATGGAGCACAGGAAGCATCAGGTGCTGGATGTGAGCCCCAACCGCCGGGGCAAGGGCAAGAAATCCACTCTGCGACAAGTGGGAGATGATGCCACCAGGCTGGAGATCTGGATCCATCCCTCCCACCCCCGCTCCTCCCAGGGCCACGAGTCCGGCCGGGATTCCGAGCAGGACAACGGGCTTGGGAACCTCAGCCCCAGCGACGTGAGTACTGCAGGAGGCGGCGGTCGGCTTTGGTGTCATGTGTTTGGAATGCAGCGCAATGACACTGGATCTGTTTTGCTTTCCTGTTGCTAAATTTTCCAGTGTTTTGGCTTTCCCTGTGGGAGCCGTGCCTGGGTCAGGCTGAGGAGCTGGTGACCTCGTGCCTCTCGTGTTTAAGGCATGTTGTTACCATCCCTTTCTTGGCAGCGTGCGCTGGCGTGGCTGATGTGGAGCAGGAGAGAGGCACAAACAGAAGATGCTGTAAAATGCTTCTGCTCTGAGGGCTCTAACTTGGGTGAGGCTCTCGGTGGGAAATGAGGTCAGGTGCTGGAGATCAGGGTTAACTGTGACCCTGGAAGTTCTGAGGCTTGTTCTGGAAGTGTGTCACTTGTCCCATTGCCAGATGGTTGGAGGTTTGCGCTGGGAATGTGAAAACCGTGGTTTCAATTTCCAGTGTAGGTGTTACATTTGCATAACTTGCTCTGCTGAGAGGCCAGACCAGCACCTTTCTTTTGCAAGAATTAAAAATATAATGCACTGGTGGTGTCTCCTGTGAGCTTGTCCAGCTATACCTTGCAGGAGGAGCCTGGGTGAACTCTGTGTCAGGCCCAGGAATGCGGGCAAAGGCAGTGGTGGTTGGGAGCTCATCCTCCAGGAATCTTTGCACTGCTCTGGCGCATTTGACTTGCAAGAGAACTTGCCAGGGAGCTGTGGGCTGCCTGTCCTAAAATGGCTGTTAAGGATGGGAGTTTAGGAGAACTGGGAAGACCTTCCCTGCACACTGTGGGGCCCAAAGCTGCTCAGATTTGTGCTTTTGTAACGAATTTGTGACTTCAGCTGGGTGGAACTGGGGTGAAGTCTTGGAGCTTTGAAAGATAAGCTCTGGCATGTTGCTGCAGCGTTTTTCAGATGTTCCTGCCCTTGGTTGTTTTCCCTCTCCTCAGCTTTTCTTCTGGGGACTTTTGCTTCCTCAGCATCATTGAAAGGAGCATGCCAAGCTTTGGCTTCTCCATCAGTGATTGATGAAGATGCTTGGCATAAGATGCTGTCGGTGTTTTTGGGGCACTGGGGGTTTCTCTTCTGCAGTGCTCCCACATGAGGCAGTGTAGCAGCTGGCAAAGTGGGAGGCAGTGATGTGTTTGTAGTGCAGCACTTTGTGCTGGATCTTCCCCTCGGTCTGGTCAGTGGGGTCTGTGCTCTCTGAAGTGCAGCTTGCTGGCACTGTCTGTACACATTTGTCTGATATTTACCATTAGTCTTGATTTCCTTCTGTTTGAAACGTTGGCTCCTGAAAAGTACGAGCTTTCTGATCATGGAGAAGCGACACCATCAGAAATAGAACGGCAAAAGGGTGGGGGGAGCTGAGGGCCTGCGTTTGGGCACTGTTGGTTTTGGCAGCCAAGATATTTATTCTCAGGCTGCCTGTGCCTGCCGTGGGGCAGCACTCGAGTTGGCACAACTGCTTATGGGGCCATGCCACCCAAAATAACCACATGGAAAGGAAACCTTAAATCTGTGTCGCTGCCAAAGCTCCCGAGCTGTTGAGCCGTGGGCTGGATAAAGACAGGAGCTCTTCGGGAAGCTCTGGACTCCTTCCTCCTTGAAGCTGTAGCCTCCTAGCCTGCTCCTCGCAGCATCCCCGGCTGTTTTGGAGCTGCTTGGCTAGAGAGGAGCCGAGCAGCCCTGAGTTGCCACTGTGTGGCACTGTTTGGCCTCGGAATGGCCCTGCGTGGCCGGGACAGGAGCAGGAGCAGCCCTGCTCCTGGCAGCACCTCTGCCCCACATCCCCGGCCGGCCGGAAGGGAACAGCTCTGCTCCCAGGGGACGTGTGCCAGCGTTTGTGTGTCATTTTGGGGAAATGAGGCTGAATGTGTCATTGCCTCCCCGGTCCCTTCCTTGCCAGCTTCAGCCCTTGAAAAGGCAGAGAGAGGCAGGCTGTGTTCTGTGCTGGCCCTGACAGCTGTGCTCTGCAGGTAACAGAGGCATCAGTCTTATGGCAGCTGTTTCTGGGCCAGAGAAGGGAATTTTACAGGGTGAAATGGGTCAGTTCAGATGCCAGCAGCAGATCTAACACTGCAAGTAGAGGTAGAACAGCTCTGGATGCATTCTGGGCAGGGTGTGGGACAGAGGCTGCTTGCGTCCTTCAGACAGAGGCTGTTGTTTCACACGCAGCCACAGGTGGTTTGAGTATGAGGATGCTGTTCTACAGGTGGCAAGAAATCGATTGGGGATGTTTTCTGTCCTCAGTAGCTGCTGTCTTCACTGTGCATGTGGTGAGGTGCCAGTCCTGTGACGTGACACACTTGGCAGGGAGGTGCTGCACGATTGCTCTCCCAGGACCTGCTGGTGTGTGTGCTGTCCCTGTCAGCACAGGCTTGCACATCTCTGCCCAGCACTGACTTCATTTTCCCTTATGCAGCTCTGTACAAAGGCCCCAAATTTTCTTTATTTCAGGGTCAGGAGCTCACAGCCTGGAGTTAGTAATGTGGGATGGCAAGAGTGAAAAGGCCAGCTCAAACTGCAGCCATTTCTGGGATGAGGGAAGCGTGTGGGGCTGGCAGTTTGCCTTGCACTGTATTTTTAGGTGGAGGCTTGGCAGAGCTGCTGTTTCACAGCTTGCTCCATCCCCTTTTCTAGGAAGATGCAGAACTGGAGGAATGCACCACCTGTGCACACCAAGGGGTATAAATCTGTGCTTGGTCTCTTCCACTGTCACTGGATTTGGCACTGCTGGCACACAGGGCATGGGACAGTTTCAAAGCAAGCTGAGGAGGTGTTTGAGTTGCAGCCTGGCTGTTTTGTGCTCAGGGTTTTGGCCACAGCCTTTTGGGGTTTTGTTCTGTGAACGGCTGTTCTCTGTGGTCTCTTGTACGTTGCACGTTTCTGGGTGTGCAGGGGCAGGCTGACCCTTCACCTGGCAATATCTGGTCACTTCATGTGCAATTCCAGTGGGAAATGCTAAAAAAGGAGGCTGAGCAAGTGAGCAGTTGTGTTGGTGAGCCGAAGAGCTGAGCCTCTGCCATTTCTTCTCTGCCACTGGTTTCATTTGCCATGGGTCTGCATTCATCTTAAATCTGATAGTACCGTAAGCAGTTTGCTCTGCAGGCTGTGAATTGGTAAAGTAAACAGGGCAAACGGGCTGTCAGTCTCTTGAGAAAGTGCTAATATTACACTGAGTTTGAGATTTTAATCACTCCTGTCAGGAAATGCTGAGTTAAGGTTCTCACAATTGCTGCTGCCTGCTGCCTGTGCTCTGCAGTAGACACTTCCTTGTGTTACCACGCAGCATGCAGGCACTAATAAAGATTGCTGCAGCTAAGATTAGGGAAGAGAGGTTTTCCCTTGGCAGGCCAGTAATTGAATAATGCTTCTCTCCAGATGTCTGAATACTTCATCATCATTAAAGAATTAAGTCTCTTAGCCTCTTTGTGAGAGGTCAGTCTTGTAGAACCATCAAAAGTTTGGTAGGGCCACCCGAAAAGCTCTTGGGAAAGCAGAGGCCAGAGTCAAGATCTGCTGTCACAGCCCTGTGCATCAGCTGCAGGAACATTCCCATTTTCCTCCAGCCTGCTGGTCAGGGATAGAGATTTTAGATTTGCCTGGTGCTGGATGCCCATGGAGCAACAGCTCCTTTGCAGTGGCAGAGAAATTGGGGTGGAATCATTAGCTCTGGAATTCAGAGGAGATTTTAACTGCCATTTCTTTACTCAGACTTTTCTTCTCAGCAGCAAGGAGTGTGGACACTGCACCAGGGTTTCCATGAGCGAGCAGTAAATACTACCGTGAGGCAATTTTGGGAATGCCTGTGCATCCAGGAGCATGGGCAAGACCTTGGGGCTGCCCAGGCTGCTTCCTCGACAGAGGCCATGTGTCCTTAGTGAAAAGGGTCCCCATCCCACAGCTCCTGCATGTTTCACATCCGTTTTTCCTTGGTGATGTTTGTTGTTCCTGCTCTGTGCACTTGTTCCTCTTGGGCAGCAGCCACTCGAGTGACTGGGCTGGCTCCTTCTCCTTCCTGGTTTCAGCCCATTCAGTTTTTCATCTGGTGGAGCTTGAGCTTTGCATCTGGAGGGATAAAACCTCAGTCTGGTCGCAGTGGTGGCAGGGGTTTCTTGGCCATTCTGCTCCTTTAGCCTGTCCTTCACTTGGACCAGTCACACACGGGAGCAGTAGTGACCCGTGCCAGAGTTAGGCTTGCCTGGATGTCACTGCCTCTGCTCTCTGGAAGTGTCTGGTTTGTTCAGAGGCTGTTGTGGTGTGAGCTGGGTGTCTCTGAGCATGGCCAAACTTTGCTCATGCAAATATACCCCAGAGACACTTCTGTTTCTGAGTGCTGCTCTCTCTGCTCTCAGCTCTTCCCCTCACCTTGTAGCTCTGTCCCATTACACATGACTGGAGGTAAGTGGCAGGCAGAAGTGGAAATGATATATTGCTGTAATGATGGCTGTTCTTCCGTACAGATGCACGGAGAAGAGGCTGCTTGGGGAACTCATTATTTTTGGTGCATCCCTGCCAGGCTGGTGGGAGCATTTCTCCTCACTGCCAGCATGGTTGGGTGGTTTTGCTCAGGACAGTGAAAGATTGATCTTTTCTTTGCAGGCTCTTATGAATAATCTTGGCTGGATGAAGTACAGGGCTCCTACAGGGCTCTCTCATTTGATGCCTCCGTGGTGTCAGGTGGGCAAAGCCCTCGGAATGGTCCATTTTAGGAGCCTCTGATGTGGAAAATGAACCCAGGCAGCTGAGGCTGTGCCTGTGGTTTAGATGGGCAGGGTGAAAAGCACAGACTTGCTGCCTTCCCCCCGCTGCTGGGGCATGGCTCCCCAAAAAGGTAACCCTGCTGCTGCACATGATGTCCTGTGCTGACTCTTGCATGCTTTTAGGATTTTTTTTTAACCCAAAACTAGATGCTGGTGCAGAGAGTGGAGGGAATGGGACCCACTAGCCCAGCAGTGCCTGGACATCCCCTGTGTGCTGCTGCTGCTGCAGCTGTTCCCACAGCAGTTAAACATCTGAGCCACAGCACAGCAGCAGTGTAGGTGTGTCCCCAAAGGGAGGGAGTGTCCCCTCGGGTTTTTCACACGGAAGGAGACAGTGGGATGCACACAAGCTCTCACAGCACCTTGCCACAGGAGGGTGGCTTCTGTTAGGTCAGGAGGTTTGTCCCTTCTCTGGTTAGATGCTCTCTAGTATTGGATGTGAGTGATCCTGTCTGTGGTCTGCTGTTGTTACAGGCTGTCCTTGCTGTCAGAGGATGGCAGTGCTTTGCCCCCCGCCTGCTCGAAGCCGTGTTTGATCCACACCTCTGCAGAGCTGCCAGCCCCTGCTGAGCCTCCCCTGTAGCACAACAACAAGCAGAGATGCTCTCTGGGGTGGGAATGCCAGGCACTAGCAGTCAGCTAAGGGCTGCCTTCCCTTGTTTCTGGCCTTTACCCACTGCCCACATGAGAGATCAGCAAGAGCTGTTGCATCCTTACTCTTTGTGCCCAAAGCGAGACTTGAGAGGGAGAAGCGTGGAGTTCCCTCTGTCCTGCCCTCATTTTCCTCACCCCCACAAGCTTGCAGGAAGCTGTTGGGTTTGGTTACTCATTCATGGAGGTCAGGACTAGGTCTGGGGTTTTTGTTTTTTTTTCCTTTGTGTTTAGGAAACAGTTTACAAACTGTTTTGAGCACGGGGGAGCTGGTGGCGTGTGAAAGAGGCTTCTGAGCCTCTTTACTGCTGGACTTGCAGTAATTCTCTGCCCTGCCTCCTTTTGTGTGATCTCTTTCTTGGTTGGCAGCGTGAGTATTTTCTGAGTGCTTTCCCCTGCCTGCAAGCCCTCTGCTTCCTGATGTGACCTCGGCCACCAAACCACCTTGGGGCTTTATTTTTACTCGAGCCGTTCTGGTTCGCGTGGCGAGGTTGGTTTCTTTCCCTCAGCAGTGAGAAGACTTCTCTGCAGAGGAAGTGAAAGAGTGCCAGGCTGCAGTTGAAACTGGTTAAACACCAAAACCACACTCCTGGTCTCTCTGGGTTTGAGACGTGACTTCCAGCCATGCAGCTCAGCACTGGCTTTTTTTTTTGCCTGCCAGTAGTGCACCATCCCTGCTTGCACTTCATTTTTTAATAAATTGTGTTTTCACTTTAAATTGCTGATAAAAACCTTCTCGGCTGCAGTTCCTGTGTTAGCAATCCAACCAGAAACACTGTTCCACTTTGCCTGGGCTTGTGGTGTTCCATGGATGCTCAGTGCTGCTCCATGACAGCCTGTGCACTCATGTCATGTACAACCCAAATGTTGCTTTTCAGCACAACCTGACCTTTTGTCACTACGCAGAAAGTGAAGGCTGAGCTATTGATAACAGCTTCCAGAAGTTGGTGTTGATCTTTTCCCCCCTCCACCACCACCACCTTCTTCTTTTTAGACCACGTTGGTGGTTTTATTTAACTGTGAAGAACAAGGCAGGCTCTAATGTTGCCTGGATGGGAGGGACACTGGCATGTTCTCCTTCTGGCACCAGGCATCTGGTGGTGATGTGTGTGGTGGAGCAGAGGTGGGAGCACTACAGGGACGTCACTGAGTTGTGCCTGCGAGAGGAGCTCTGGTCTATCCCAGTGCTCAGAGAGGCTGCGGTGAGGGGAGCGAGACTTTGTGTTCCAACAAGCTTCTCATACCCCAAAACCAAGTACAATCATCCAGAAACTGCCTTTCCCTGTCAGTCACTCTTTCCTCATTTCCTCTCCTGCTGGTGCTGATCAGGAAGGGATTTGTGTGTAACCAAACCCCCTCCTGCTGCTGCACACAAGGCCTTTCTCAGAGCAGTGGGTTTGATGATCCTGGTGCTGCACAGTGGTGTTGGGAGGGAGAGTTTGCACTTGAGATGAGAATGCTGCCAGAATTGGCAGTACTGGTAAAGGAAGTAAAATATCTTAATAGCAGGATTGGGAGATTTCCCAGGGCAGGGTGAAGGCTGTAGACACTGATTTCTCTTGAGATCTTTTTTTTGTTGTTAGTCTAACCTTGATCTTTGTCTGAAGTTGGCCCAGGCCAACGTTTCCTGCTGTCTGTTGTAGACTTTCTGAGATTGGCACCTCGTATCCCACAGCCAAACCTCTTAATTCTGCCATGGGGAATGTTTATTCCTCTTCAGTGTTGAATGAGCCATTTCCAGCCAGGCTTCGTATCCACTGTAGAGGTGGGTACTAGGAAAGAAACTTCCTTCCGGAGGATCAGGGAGTGGAACCTGCTGGAGTCTGTGTC
Source organism: Ifrita kowaldi (assembly GCA_013398055.1). Taxonomy (NCBI): domain Eukaryota; kingdom Metazoa; phylum Chordata; class Aves; order Passeriformes; family Cinclosomatidae; genus Ifrita; species Ifrita kowaldi. The sequence goes on along the minus strand of VZRS01006733.1, from coordinate 99,878 downwards.
ATTTCCTCTGTCCTTGGCTCTACTCTTCCTCCCCAGCAGATTTCATTGCTGCATAAATTCAGAGTGGAGAGGGAGATGCAGCAGGGTGGTGAGCTACCTGTGGGCTGTGGGAGCCTGAGGCACAGCCTGACTGGGAGCAGCTCCCATGATCCCGGATGGGGAGCGTGGCTGGAAGAGTGGGAATGTGGAGGTTGCGTGAGATAATGCTGTCATCCTTCTGGAAGGCTCTGTCTCTGCTCAGCCTGTTGTCCAAATGTCTCCTCTCTTGGCCCAACTCCATCCTAAGCCTTTCAGGGTTCCATCTCTTCAGTCTTCACCCTTCTTAATTTCTCACATTATCTGCCTCCTTTGTGCTTTAACCCCACGAATAATCTACTCTGGAGTAGTAAAGAGGACTGACAACACCCTGAGCTGCCTTAACAGCTCTCACACAACCAGAATTCTCTCTCTCTCACAACCAGAATTCTCTCTCTCTCACAACCAGAATTCATCACACATTTCTTCGTGTCAGTTTTCTGTCACAGGAAGGTGAGCTCTGTTTATTCCTGGCAAACACTGAGTGTTTGAGTATAAGCTGCTTTTGGTTGGGGCTGCTTTAGTGCACGTGTGGCCTCCCCCTCACCTGCTGGACACAGAAAGCTCTGCCTGGGCTTTTAGTGCTTAACCAGATGCAGCCTTGAAGAGCTGAGCTCGTATCCTAAACGACCTGCGGCACCAGAGCCAATTTGTGAAAAGTTTTGTGTCGAAAGTGAACTTGATATCTCAGTTGAGGACTCTCTGGCATGTTTGCATAGATTCAGAGAGTTTATGGTCAGCAGGGACCATTAGATCATCTAGTCTGATCTCCTGTATATCACAGGTCCTTAAATTTCACCCTGCTACTCCTCTATGAAGCCAAATAACTCGTGTTTGGCTAAAGCAGTACTTCCAGAAAGACATCCAGCTTTGAGAATCCACCCTTTTCCTGGGGAGTTCGTTCCAGTGATAATTGCACTGGTTTTGAGACACTTTTACCTTATTTACGGAGTGAATGTTCCCAGTTTGATCCCGTGCTTTGCTCTTCTGCAAGTGTGAAGAGCCCTTAAGTACCACAGAGGCACTTTCCACCCAGCAATCCAATCTCCTCCCAGTCTTATTTTGATAACACCGAACAGATTGAGCTGGTGAAATTTTTCACTGCAAGGCATCGTTTCTAGCCTTTGAATCACTTTTATGGCTGTTTTTTTGGATCCTTACCAATTTTTCAGCATCCTTTTAAAAATAAGGGCACTAGAGCTGGGTGCAGTATTTCAATGTCGTCCCCCACGGTGCTGTATTTAGATGTGAATGTGCTGTCCAGTGCCTGCTCTGCTTGCACATCCAGGGGATGTGTTTAATCCTTCTTGCTGGACACTGTGTCGGGAATTCAGCCATTGTGGTCCCTAAAGGCTTTTTGGAGAAGCTGCCTCGGGCACGATCTCCTGGAGACTTAATTTTGCATGTGATGCCAGATGAATAACATGACATTTGATGTTGGAAACCCCCAGATTTTGAAGCTGTTAAAATAAACCCCGTGTGAATGTTCTGCAGCCATCATTACTTACTGCTCCAAACGGGCAGTTTGACAGCAGAGTTTCCTTTTGTTGATTAAAAACCTTGCTAGTGAGTCTCTACCATCCTCTTTCCATCCAGTTCAGTGAGGGTCCCTGAAGACCTGTCTTTAAGAGGTTACTGGATCAGTTTATTCGTTTAAATGATAATATTTTTTCAAGAATGTTGCATATTACTAATTCATGGATACCAAATTTAGCTACAAGCTTGGTTGAAAAGGAAATAACACACATATAAATATCCCATTTGACCTGCTTTCGTTGAGTTGAAAGTACTGCTAGTAAATTCGTTATTAAATTATGTTGAATTTATTTAGAAGTCAGATACTTGTTTTGGAGCCAGTGAAATTACCATAACTTGTTCTTTACATTACTAAAGCAAATAATTTTCTTCCTTAACGTTTTTCCCCTCACCTGCTCCCTGCTGGGATGAAGGAAGAACTCAAAAGCTCACTGCTTTTGCCTCTTTTTCCTCTTACTGGGTTGCTGGCTTGTGACTCTTACAGCCATGAGATGTGTCCTGGAGCTGGAGCTGCTGCACTGGGAAAGACGAGGGAGCTGCAGGAGAGTCTCAGTGTCTCTTTACCTGTAAATTAATTTTTTTATGCCTCAAGGCCATGATGCATCAGGGTTCCCTCTCTCTTCCATGTCATAGCAAATTGGATTTTACGTTTGTGCGGTGTCTGATGTTAAGTAGCAGGATTTTCACTGGAATTGCTTCTACTGCTACAGAAATGAATCCGTTTCAGTGCAGGACATTGCTCTGCTAAGCAGAAACCAGCACTAAACACGTGGCAAGAAGCAGCCAAGGCAAGCCCTGTATCCATTTGTGGTTGCAGGTGGTATATGAAGAGAAGTGATTATGGTAATTAGCCCAGCTGGAATTTGCCCACAGCTCTGTGGGTACCTTGTAAACAGTGCAAAAATGCCAGACAATCTTAACAGCCCTTTTGTCTCGTCTCCTTTATGTAGGGTAGCCATTTGCACAAAACCCTTTCCACCAGAACTTTGGTGGGGTTACACCTGTAGCAGTAAAAACTCCTCCTGGTATCCTGCCAGCCGAGCCCGCTGCAGCATCCTGGGCTTTTCAGGAATCTCTGTATCAGTGTTGGGCTGGGTGCTCTGAGGGAACTGCCTTTGGAAAAAGAGCAATAAACCCTTGAGCTGGGAGTGAGAATATGGCACGTTTTGGGTGACTGGATGTTTTTTCACACAGTTCTCAGCAAGGAAGCTGTGCCTGGAAAAGCCTGACTGCCCAAGAAACCCTAAAAATATTTGGGATGAGTGTGGTACGTGTTTTGGAGCGGAGCTGTGTGGCTCTGTGGTCTGTATCCCAACCCCTTGTCACCGAGGATACCCTTAGACTCAGGAGAGCGTCCTGCTGTGCTCCAGGCCCTTCCACTCCGGTGGAGACAGAGCATTTGTTACAGGCAGTTTTGCATCTGGTCTCTTGATTAATGGACTTGTCTCTTGCAGCCTATTTTGACTCTGACACCGCTTTCTGCTCCACAGATGCTTTGCTGATGTTGAAGAAAGTTTGCCTCGCTTGATAAAGACCAGATCCTGGAATTTACTTCCAAACCTGAAGTAACAATTTTTAACTTGAAACGCTTTTTCCCCAGGAGTCGCTTCTCCAGAATCTTTCCCTTATTTGGTGCCTCCTTCACAGCTGGGGCTGATGCTCAGGTGCCAAAGCTCTGTGCACTCCTTGCCCGCAGCCAAACGGGTTCAAGCGCAGCAGCGCTGCTTCCCAGCCTGGCTCATGCCACTCCTTTTCCTGTGTTCTCCTGGGGCATTTCCAGCATTGCTGTGCTGGGGTGGGGAACACCATTTTCAACGTGGTCAGTGCAGTTTCTGGAGGTTGAATGTTGCTTTCTTCTCTCCTGGCTGGAGACGAGGCGGACCTTCCCCGAAGCTGCCCGAGCGGTTCCGTGTTGCTGTCAGGCCGTGCTCCCCGCGGCCTTGAGGAGATTTGAGCTGGCTGCTCAGCCCCGTTGCTATCTCTGCTCTTTTAGCTGCTCCACGAGAAGTTGTTAGTCACTGTTGATTCCTTCCATGGCAACAAATCCAGTTGGGTTGGCGGCGAGGTGTGTGAGTGCTCCCCAAGCAGCACTGGGCTGCTTCCTCTGGTGAGGTTGCCTCTTCCCAGGTGGATTTAGTCTGTCTGCACATGCTGACTCATGACAGCTGAAACAGCTGTTTTCAGCTTCAGGCACTACTGTGTGCAGGGACCCCTTCTTCTTTTTGACAGCTGGTTTGTTTTTATAACTAATGCCTTCACTATATGCTCATAACTTCCATATCGGCGATGCCCACTTTTCAGCTGGAAGGGCCAAAATCCAGTTTTTGACATAGTTTCGTTGTTGCATAAGCTTTTCTTGATGGGCTTTTCCCAAGTGAGCAACTGCGACGATCCAGATTTGGTTCCCTGTCCCAAGGAGCAGCGTTGCCCACAAAGGGCAGCAATGTCAGTGTACTGGGGGTCCTGGTCTGGCATCCTGATATTGGCACAAGGACTGTTTTTGGGAAATCTTTGGAGGGGACTGTTTTTAAGCTGTGTTTTTAAGCTGCACGGTGAGTGAGATGAAGGCAGGAAGTTGTTGTAGAGCTCGTGGCAGCGCCGTCAGGGTAGTGAGCATGCTGGCAATGCTTTTGGGAAGTGTTCCTCTCCACCTTGTGAATGCAGAGCAGCAGGTGACAGGACTTCCTCCTCCTCTGTGCCAGGCCACTCATGGAGGTCGCTGTTTCCCTCTCTCTGTGAGAAGCTGAGTCTGATGGGAGGAGCTGGGAGGGCTCCCAGAGGCTGAGGGACAGGTGAGTCAGTAGGGAAACAGTCATCCGGAGAAAAGCCCAGTCAAAGCAGCCCCGTGGCCTTAGCATGAACCCAAAGATGAAAGGTCCAAAGTTGAGTGATGAGCTCATCAAAACCTCGAGGCTGTGAGAGAAAAAGTGGTGAAAGAAGCGTGAGGTGCCTGCTTGAGATGCCACAGTGTGGGGCACACAGGGCTCTGCCTGGGCTTGCTGGGGTTGTGATTTAAGTTGGCAAGAGGCATGAAATATGCTTCATTCCTAGAGGCAGGTATCACATTTCCTTAAAAACGATTATAAGTGAGCACATATCTCTGTCCCAGTTCTGTACTGGTTCCTGGGGAGTGTGACTGGTTAGTCCTCAGGATTGTGAGTGAAAAGACTAAGTGTGAAACTTGCTCTGAGAAAATGGGGGTGAAGCCAATGTCCTGCCAAGCCTTTCTGGAGCTGGGTGTCTGTGGAAACACTCTGGGCATGTCCCTGCTGCGTGTCACTTTCCATTCAAGGTGGGGAGTTTTGGTTTTCCCCCACTGCCGGTAAAGTGTGGGGATCTCAGAACACTGCTGGGGCCGTGGGTGAATGTGGGCCTTGGAGGAAAACTTCTGCCCCAATTTCTTCTTTCCCCCACCTGCAGCCTGCCCATGAGTGCTGCTTTCCAGTAGAGATGGGTCAGGCCACGAGCTCCTTCTCTTTTCCATATTCCCTCTTGAAGGGTGCAGAGCATGGACCCCCTCCTCTGGCTCTTGCTGTGGGGCAGAGCACTGCCCACCGCCCTGCAAAGGCTCTTGCACTGAGCTGGGGGCTGTGATTCCTTAGATTACTTGGGCTGTGTCTGTGTCAGGGTCTCTGATTTCAGCCAGAGCTGGTCACAAATCAGCTTTTTGCCTCCACAAGCTGTTGCCTGACAAAAAAGTACCTGTTAAAGGCTTCAAGCTCTCAATTACCGTAGTGTCCTAAGGTGAAGAATCAGCTATATCCAAACTTCACTGGCAGAATGAGTAAGGGCTTTGCTGTGCTGTCCCGGTATTCCCCAGTCTCTTCTGGGTTCCATCTGCAAAGTTAATAAAATGGTGGCAAATCAAGTTGAGTTCTAGTGGAAAGGGCTCTTTAGGGCAGCAGTAAAATAGTGAGTAAGCAAGAACCCCTTGCTGCAGGGGCCAGTTTAATTGGTCTGGCTTGTTTTATGAGACAGGTTTTATGTTTAAACTCGCACATGGCCCGGGAATGACTCTGCAGCAGGGCATCATTCTCCTGCATGGATCCTTCGGGAACGCAGCCGGGTTAATTACACCTCACTGAAGGTGCAGAGCAGCTGGCATCAGTGATGGTGTGAGCCCACGGGCTCAGCAAATAGGAGTGGGGGGTGGCACCAGAGCTGGGATGCCAGTAACAACTGTCCCCTGCAGCCAGGCCTGGCAGGGAGCTCGGGAGGCACCGAGTGCCCATCCTGCATCCTCTGGCATGTGCCCAGCTCTTGGCTGGGCACTGCCACAACCCTGCCCGGTAATGTTATCCTCTCCCTGTGCTGCTGCTTCCCCCTGCGAGTGGAAGTGGGGGAGTTGAAGCTGTAAAAGCCCTGGGTGGATTGGAGCAGTGTGGTGGTGCTCTGGGTCGCTCCTGGTCAGCGTCTCCCTCGCAGCGCTCGGGGCCTGGCTTTTCTCAGCGCGCTGAGGCTGTGCAGGCACAGGCGAGAGAGGAAAACCTCCTGCTCTGGGGAAGGTAAAAGCGAGGCCAGTCCACTCCTGCTGTGACACAGCCACCTCCAGGGCCAGGCTGAGTGAGTGCTTACCCACCCACAGCCGTCCTCAGAGCCGTGGAGATAAGGACTGGGAAAGCCCAGAGCTGTGCTGTGCAAGCAGAGGTGGCCTGAAGCAGTAGTAAGCAATTATTCAAGTCAGGTTTTGAAGTCAGGGGACCAAAGCAGGGCAGGAAGCTGCCTTCACACCGTGTGCTACAGCCAGTTCCCCCGTGTCCCCTTAGTTCCATGTCCACAGAATCATGGAATGGTTTGGGTAGGAAGGGACCTTAAAGACCATCTAGTTCCAAACCCCCTGCTGTGGGCAGGGAGAGCTTGTACTTGAGCAGATTGCTCAGAGCCCCATCCAACCTGGCCTTGAACGCTTCCAGGAATGGGGCATCCACAGCTTCTCTGGGCAGTTCAGTAGCTGTTCAAAATGCAGGGTCTCAGGGGCTCTGCTGGCACATCTGAACACTGTCTCTAACACCAGCATCACCCCAACCCTCCCTTGCTTCTGGAAGCTGCTCCTGGCAGGGCACAAACAAGTGCTTCGAGTGCTGCTGCTGAGCTCTCTGTGCTGGCTGCTCTGCAGAACAGCGCTGGGGAGGACATCCTGCTCCCTCTCTGCCGTGTCCAGCTGCTGCTCTGCCTCTGACACAGTCGGGGACACGGAACAAGCTGCTGCTGGTGGTTGTGGGGTTGTTTTTTCGTCGATGGAAATGCTAGTGGGGAATGCTGCCTTTGGGGACTCCTTTTGCAGAACCCCTTGGGCTGTGCTAAGCTTTGAGGTGGTGAGACATGGGGGAAGAGACCTTTGCCTAAGAGGGCCCGGGGTGCAGGTATCGGGTTTGGGTTCTTGGGTTGCAGATATCGGGTTTTAGGGTGCAGGTATTGGGTTTGGGGTGCCCAGGGTGTGGGGTTTGGGGCTCACGGGGCACAGCAGCCCTGTGCAGGATCACAGGACCCGGCAGAGGGTGCTGTGTCTCCACCGCCTCTCCCAGCTCCGGTTCCAGCTCCAGCTGTTTGGCACTTGCCTCTGCCTCTGTGCATGATGTTTGTAAGAGTTTGGGCATGTCCATTTGGTTCCCATCTCCAGTGCCACCCCCAGCATCCAGGCCAGGTTCTTCTGTCACTGGGGACATTCTTAATTCACAGGAAATAGGAGAGAGTTTAATTGTTTTCTCCTCTCTCTCTTTTTTTTTCCTTTTTTTTTTTCCCATGCAGCTGAACAAAAGGTTCATCCTCAGTTTTCTCCATGCCCATGGGAAGCTGTTTACCAGGATTGGGTAAGTGTGCAGGATGTTTATTTTATTTTCCTACATTACAAGTCTTTTTGGAATTTAATATTGTTAGCAACTAAGCTGTGTTTGGAGCTGAGGGCACAGGGTGTGAATTCTTGCAGGCCTAGCCTCCTGGTTCTTATTCTCCTTACCCGCCCTCCAGTCCACACTGGTTGGAGCTTGGCCTTTTCCTTCCCCCCACCTCAGAGCCCACTCCTGTCCATGCACCAGGACCCTCTGGCAGAAGCTGAGCTCAGATGGTTCACACACCCAGGAGGAACTAGAGGCTGTTTTCTCTCTCTCGCCCATCACCTAACCGGGCTCCCTTCCCTTGAATTTCTGGGTTTAACCCCCTCTCTTCCATTGCCCTCACCCAGTGCAAAGCTGGCTCCTGGAGCTCTCAGTGGCTGTTGCCTGCGAGGAGCACAAAGCCATCGAGGCAGATCCACGTGGTGGCTGAAAGCTGCCATCCAGAGCATGTCAAAACAAACCTTGCCCTTCATCTCCTCGCTGCCATTTCGGTGAAAGCCCCGTAGCTGAGAGCTGCCCTGGCTGTGGGAACTGGTTTGTACAAAGTGCCCTTGGCAGTGGCTGTCAGAAATGGGTTTCAAGTGATTGAACAGCTACCCTTGAAGGAAAGCAAGCCTGATCCCGGCCTGGGCTGAGATCCCAGCCTGGGGAACATCCCTATGACCCCGAGGGCAGAGCTCAGCCTCGCAGCTGATGGGCTTCCCATGGAGCTGCCTCTGCTCCGGGTCTGGACCGGCCCTCGCTGTGTGGGAGCAGCTGCTGAGGAGAGACCCCATGTGAGTCTCTGCCAGTGCCTCCGAACCAACTGGAGTCTCCTGAGCTCTGTTGGCTCCTTCATTCTCCTGCAGAACTGCTGGCTATAAGGCACAGGGCTGAGAGGCCTTTTCCAGGCCACGTAGGTAAAGGGAGTGTGGGTGCAAAGTGACAGCTTGTCCCTGCTGTTGGGTTTTTTGACTCAGATCTGTAATTCTTTGTCCCGTTTCCCTCCTGGGACACAGAAGCAGTGGCAGTACTGGGAACAGCTCAGATCCTGCCACACAGCAGCACCTCAGCACTTGCTGTGTCCAGTGCTTACAGAGCTGACCACTCAAGAGGGGCACTTTGGACCCTTCGTGAAAAAAAAAGGGAAGCAGGGGCTGGTGATTTGTTGGAGATCCAAATGTCTGAGGGTCATTGTTGATCTCTCCCTGAGTCGCAAGGCACTGATTATCCACTCAGGGGCACCAGGCTGGCCTGCAGCGAGGAGGCAGAGCTGGGTGTCCTGCTGCCTGCAGGAAAAGAGGAGGAGAACTTCAAGAGCCCACAGAAGGTTCTGGAAGTGCAGGGTCTGTGCTGGAGGGCAGAGCATCCGGGGAGCTGCTGGTCCCTGGCGCTGTGGGGCCGCGCTCGCGGTCGAGCTCCGGTTGAACGGATGCCAGCAGGGGATTAATGGGGATGTAGCAGAGATCAGTTGCACATTTGGCTCCTGAGACTTTTGTGAAATTAAGATGCAGCGTTTGAGGCAGTTGCTTCCCAGGACAGTCATTTAGAAAACCCAAGTATGTTTAATGGTACAATATGCCCTGAAGTACTTAGAAGGGAACTAGAAAGTAATACCATGACACAGGAAGAGAAAATCGTCCAGCCCTGCTAAACAGCTTCCGTGCTTAAAATAGGTAAAAGGTGAGGGATAGCCAAGTCCTCCTTGGGCAGGATCTTGGGTGATTTATCTGGAAAAAATATGGAAAAGATGATGTTGTCCTAATTGGACTCTTGCTCCTAAAACCACAGGTAAGCAATTTATTAAAAGCTTCCGCTCGGCTCCTGACCTGCTGGTTCTGAGCTCAGTGGGGTTACTGCATGCTGTTCCAGATGTGCTGTGGTATCAAAGCACAGCTGGCGGGGCTGAGGAAGCCCTCACTCCTTCTTGTTGTTATTCCATGGCAATAATCTTCATCTCCTCAGTAACAACCCATCCTGCAAAGGGCTCCTCCATCCCCAGAGTGCTGTCTGCCCGAGGAGGATGTTGCTGAATACACTGGATGTGGTCTGAGATTTCTCAAAATTAGGAAGTCTTTAGAAGCAATCAGTTTGCTCTAATTCTCTGGCTGTGCCCCAAATGCAGGGAAGTTGCCTTTTGCAGGGAAAGCAGTGCGTTTGTACTGACAGAGCTGCTCCGTTCTGCACAGCTACGAAGTACAAGGGGCCTGTTTGTTCCAGCCCATGGTTTTGGGAAGGTAACAGAGACTTTGAACTGCTCCAGCAAACAGTGCCCGGGGACAGGGTGCCCTGCTGGTAGAGACAGGCCCAGGTGATGAAAAGCACCCATGAACTATGGCTAAGAATAAAGCCATTTGTGTCTTTGAAAATAAAGCTGTCACTGTCCTCAAGTCTGTTGGGGAAGCCCAGCAGAATTGCCCATGTGGGTTACCAGAAGTGGCTCATTAATCCAGCCCGTGGTGATATCACAAGATCTGAATCTCTTGGGGGAAGATAGAGGAAATTGCTATGGAGGCCCCCGAGGTCGCCTGCCCCGGCTCCAGATGCCTCACCCACTGTGGATTTTGGCTCCCTCACTCCCATGTGGGCACTTGATAATGTCACTGGTAACTGGTGTGGACACTTTGTGGGAGATATTCAGTCTGCTGGGTCTGGCTGTGGCTTTCTCTAGTGTAGGAACAAGAATCAATACAGCAAACTCTGCAGAAGAGGCAGTGGGACAGGAGGACCTCCCCCCCAAGTAGTTCCCAAGGTTTTGGGCAGCTTCTTGGTTATAAAATTGTCTTTGTGGGATACCAGGTGAGGACCGTTGTGGGCAACCACATCTCAGTCATTTTTGGGGTTTGACTGTGCTCTTTGCAACCATTTCATTTTTCCCCCCACTTCAGCTGGGAGATTGCTGAGGCTCCAACAGCTTTGATGAGTGACCTCAGCTAATTCCCTTAGCGATGAAGAGCAGGATAAAGGTGTCAGATTTCCGTGGGCGCTTGCGAGTGGTGTTGAAAGCTCACCCCATCCCCAGCCGTGGCCCCGCAGCCGCGGGCTGCTGTGTCCTGACGCGCGACAGCGGCGCTGCGGCTGCGGGGACCCGCTCCAGCTTTGACACTGTCAGCAGCTCCACGAGTCAGAGAGTCCCTGTCCTGTGGGGCTCGAAGTGATGAAGTTTAGGGGCTCAATCACAGTGCTGGAGAGTGTGTAGCCTGGGGGAGACAGGGCTCGGTGCCATGGGATCCGATGTTGCAGCGAGGAGTTCTGGAGGAAGCATGCTCTGGCCAGCATTCAATGCACTGGAATTGCCACATCCGCAATGTGGCACCAGTGTGTGCGTTTTGCTGCAGCCTTGGGAGTCCCATGGGCTGCTCCTGGTCCAAGTGAGCTGCTGGCCCCTTGGCACCTCTCCCAGATTGGTAGAAGTCAGTAGAAAAAAATGGTTGGTCAGAAATGACTCATAAAGGCCGTGTTTTCCTGCCAAAAGAATGCTGCCTGTCGGTCACAGAGCAATCCCTCACTGCCCTCTCTAAGGAAGCAGCCTGCACCTTCATTCCCCACAGCTCCTGGATGGGAGACAGCACCCCAGGGATTCCCCCTTCGCCAGGAGATGCGACACGGGCTGTGCCATGCCCACTTCCCACCCCACATCCCAGGGCACAACCTGCTCTCTCCAGCCTCTCTCTCTGTCTGCAGGATGGAGACTTTCCCTGCGGTGGCCGAGGAGGTCCTGAGGGAGTTCCAGGTGCTGCTGCAGCACAGCCCCCCTCCCATCGGAAGCACCCGCATGCTCCAGCTCGTGGCCATCAACATGTTTGCAGTGTACAACTCCCAGCCCAAAGGTACCACGTGCTGCTTGAGGGGAAACTGGATGGGGATCAGCCTCTCCCCATGTGGAGAAGGGTGGGGGGGACACGCCAGATGGGGAGGTGGGAGTGGTGGTTGGATGCCTGTGGGTGTCAACACAAAGGGACCTTGGCTGAGCCTCGGAGCTGGCTGAGGTGTCTGAGGAGCGAGGAGGCATCGCATCCCCCTGGAGCCTGAGTCATCAGCGCTGAAGGAAGATGCTGCTTTATGGCTCTGCCTTCCCAGCGTTTAAGCTGGGCCCTGCTCGGTGCCTGTGCTGGCACCAGAAGGGCTGGGACAGTCTCAGAGCCCACAGCTGTTGGCTGTGGCTGCCTGTGTCCGTGCAGAGGGATGTGGTGCCACTCTCTGAAACACCAGGCTGGAGCCTGTGCCCCATGTCAAGGCAGAGAACACAGATCCAGTGTTAATCACCCTCCTCCTCTCACTTCCTCCATCCACCCAGCAGCCCGGATGGTCTCGACCATTGACAAGTTTAATGTGCTGAGCAGCAGAGATGCCACCAAACCAGAGCCTCTTCACTGAGTTTAAAATGATGCTTCAGGGATTGTGTTTTGCCCTGTGTCCCCCCCAACATGCACTCAGCAGCAGTACCCAGCTCTGCCTGAGCCGTGTGTTTGGGAGCAGGGATGGGGCTGCTCTCCCTGGGTGGGAGGAAGCAGCGTTTCACATGCTGATGGCTTGGGATTTAGCTCCCAAAGATGAAGGCCTCCAGCTGATGGATTTCAGCTAAAGCCAGCATGTGGGCGATCAGGCTGAGCCCCAGAGCGCTGCTGCTGGATGATCCCTCCCTCGTGAGCCAGTTGGCCACTTGTCAGGCTGGTGGTCAGTGGCCAAGGTCAGCTGATGGAGTAAGCCGGCACCGGCCAGAGGGCTGGGAAGTGGCTCCTGTGTGCTGTGCCTGCCTTTCAGACACTCTCCTCTCCTGGAGGGAGCTGTCAATCCCACTGGTGAGGCAGCCATGCCCTCCTGCCTGCCAGATGCCAGGCAACGACAGCGTGTTTATCTTTGAGCTGCAAAGTACTTTGTGATTATAAGCAAATGCCTCTGCGTGACGGTAATTATTGTATTCCTAATGTTAATAATATGCCTGGTAGGTGAATTAGTAGTGATGTCTGTGCCACAGACGGGAGCGGGTGGGAAGGAGAGGATGAGATTTGTCTGGGATGGATGGCAAGCCCCTGTGGCAGAGCTGGAAACAATCCCAGCTCTCAAACCGCTGGGCTGTGCTCGTCCATCCATAGCCGAGTTGTAGATGTGTGTGAGTGACAGAGGGAGTGCTTTTTATCTCATGAAAAATAAGTATTCTCAGAGTTCCTGCCTCCTGTGTGGGCAGCTGCCAGCTGCTCCCAACTTTCGGATCTCTGGAGAAAGCAAACCTGTTCCTGCCGGGGCCCGCGGGCTGCGTGCGGAGCAGGTGGCAGTGCCCATGGAATGCCTGCAGGTCGGATGGCACCACGGCTGCCATCTGATGCCAAGGGCCCTTCAGGGATTTCCCTGAGGGCTCTTTGCTCTGGTGACCCTGAAATATCGCTGAGAGCGTTGTTGGCAAAGCAAACCCTGCTGTCAGCGCAAATGCCCCGGTGGTCTCGGAGCGCTCGTACGCCGAGTGCTGGCACAGCTCAGGTTGGGCTCGCTGCCGGCGCTGCGATACTGGGAAGAGCTGGGTGCAGATGGAAATCAAAAGCAGAACAGCAAAGGGTCTGGAGTTCAGAAGGAAGGCAGGAATGTTGGAATGATTACAGAGTGCCCTGCACGAAGCGAGGGTGCTGGCTCGCTCCCCGGCGTGTGGGCTGCTGTGGGCAGAGGCCTGGCGGGAGCGCGCGGCAGGAACGCTGTCGGGAAGGTGCGGGTTTCCATTTCCCAGCACATGAGTCACCTCCCTGCGCTGCAGCAGCAGGGGCAGCAGCGGGAGCCAGGGGGCCGAGCCGCCCCTGTGAGCCTGTGGGAGGCTGGCGGGATGCAGGGAGCAGTCCCACCCTGCCTGCATCCCAAATTGCCAGGAAGCGTTGCTGGGGAGCCGGCTGTAGTCAGAGCTTGGCTGTGTCCACTCCGCAGAGCTGGATTTAACTTTGCAGTTGGACCAAACAGCCTCCGGAGATCTCCTCCTACTGAAATCCTCCTGCAAATCTGGGAGCAGAGCGTCTGTGTCCTTCCCATCACACGGGCCTGACACTCAGCTTGCAGTAGCAGGAGGAGATCCGTGGGTTTGGGGCTGGGAGGGAGATCTGAGCCTCTCCTCTCTGCTGTCCGAGGGTGTTCTCTTCAGGGATAGCTGCTCCCTCCCTTCCCTGCTGTGTATTTCGAGGTCTCTGGAGCCCCAGCTATTCGTGAGAAACTTGTAAATGTGCTTGTTGCTCCATGTCTGGTGTGTAACAAATCCCTGGTGCTGAGGTCCAGTGGTGCTGGCAGTCATGGTGTGGTGTCACCGGCATAACAGTCACAATGTGGGGAATTCTATGAAATTCTTAACCCCTGCATAAGAACTTTTAAGCACAGATTCAGGTATTAAGAAAAAGGAAACTTGAAGAATTAAATGCAGTGTTAGACACCTGTCCTCCCTCAGGCTTACACCAAACACAATCCTGCCCCATCTCAGCCTCAGTTTCTCCCATTTTTGGGTTGTGCTCGGTCTGTCCCAGCCCTTCAGTGAGGGAATGGGCAGCACAGGAGGTTGGGACTCGTGCATGATGGTTTATATCTGCTGCTCTTTGCTTTTTACTCCTATTCTTTTGCTGTGGTGTGGGTTGGCCATGGCCCCTCAGGGGTGCCCCTGTCCTGGCACGTGTCCCCCATCTGGCATTTGTGACATGTCCTCTGTGTCTCTGCTCTCAGCCACTGCCACTCTCGTAAACCAACCAACCGCAAGGTCACCGTGTGCTCTTCTGACAGGGTGACTTTTTTTGTGCTGTGTTTAAACTGGTTTCAAAACCAACCAGCTGTGAGCAGCACGTGGCATTTCACATCCTCCTCCCACGCAGGTTGCTGCTGTGGTTACCTGAGCCCTGCAGTGGGTGCCAGGGCTCAGGTGAGCACAGGCAGGGCCCTGTGGCCAGTGCAGCTGAGCTGTGGTTGTCCCCAGGGACAGGGCACACTGGAGCTGGTCTCAGCTGCCTGTGCAGCCAGGCAGCACTGGGAAGATCCTGGGAGATGAATTGGATCTGTTGTTTTCTCTGACAGAGGAAGCCAAAGAATTCCCACGTGAAGTGCATCCCCTGCTGTTCAGCATCAGTGTGTTCCTGCTTTGTCCAGGGAGGCGTGCAGCCACTGAGGGTCCCGCTCACCCGGCTGCCTCCTGTCAGGAGCGCTCCAGGTGTGAAAAACCTTCTCCCAGACCTCAAACCCGTGGGGCAAGGAGTGCCCACCCAGGGCAGGGAGGCAGAGAGAGGTGGCCACTCTGCATAACAGAGACTTGCAGTTGCTGGAGCTTTCCAGGATGGGACGTAGGTAACTACCATTGTTTTGGGCCATCCTGGGCTCTGGCTGGGGCGGGACCGTAGTGGGGTGGCCCGTTTAACAGTTTGGTAGCCATCTGCACAAGCAACTCACAGAGAAGTTTGGATCCCTTTATCCTGACCACAAACACTCCAAGAATTTTAATTTTTTTTTAATTCTGTAATTTGGGGAAATAAAACTCTGGTTTCTGAAAAGACTAATTGAAGCCGTGCTTGCGGCAGGGGCATCTCGGTGAGCGGAGAGAGAGAAACCCCCTCCCAGCCCATCTGTGCCCAATTTACTCCGATCTGGCCTCTCTGAGGCTTTTTTTCTTTCTCTCTCTCTTTAATAATTTGTTTTATAATTCCTGGAATCAAACCCATCTCAGACACACTGTTTTATTTTACTGTATTATTGGATTATACTTCCTATAAATCACTGGATGTTATTCATAGGCCACCACCAGAATAACTTCCCCTCTCCCCCCTTCGCCCCCCACCCTCGACAGCCCCGCATTCCAAACAAGCGCACACCAAAGTGGGGGTGCAGCAGCACAGGGCACCCTAGAGACACTTCCCGGAAATCCCAGCAAATTTGCCTGGCTGCGGGTGTGAAGCATCAGGCTGCAGCACCTGGATGCCTTCTGGCACTCTCGGGCCGGTCGCTTGTGGAGGTTGTTAGGAGGTCGGGCTTAGGTGGAAGTGGAGAGGGGAGGGGGCTGCCATATGTGCATCCTCAGCACATGTAGGGAATGAAGTTGCATCCCCCAGGGCCGAGCAGAGTCAGGGCACAGAGGCACAGGGAGGGTCTGGCCAAGCGCATTGCTTCAGCCGAGGATTGGGAAAGAAAAACCAGCGGGAAGTGACGGTTTGGGCATAGGGCATCTGCTCTGCCAAGGTCAAGGGGCGAGGAGGAAAACCTACTGCTTGTGCTCTGACAGTGAGGCTGTGCTCATGTGGGATGTGAGGAGGGCTCAGAGGGCCCCCAGTGTGGCAGGGGCAGGCTGGGCTTTGCTCTGCAGACCCCGGGTCTGTCTTCTCGAGTGGAACGTGGGTCGGGTTCTCTGTGCAAGGTGGTGTTAGCTGGGAAACCTCGAAGGCTCCTGCAGAAAGGGAGATTTCACAGCAGCAGCTTCAGAGCAGTGTCTGTGGGTTTTGCCACACTGGTGTCCTCAGGCCAGGGCTGAGCAGATCAGTGCTGCAGGGGTTGGAGAGGCTCTGCCTGGCTCGGAGAGGAGCTGCTGTGCCACAGCTGTGACTGCAGCCTGTGCAAGGGTTTGCTAAGGCTCGTGGCCCTGCTTGCTCCTTGAACACCAACACCAGCTCAAGATGCGGATCTTGCCCAAGTATTGATACAGACAAGGAAGGGTCTGTAGGTTAGTACAAATCACCTGCAGCTCTTAAGCAGGTACAGGACTTCCCCTTTTCACTGGAGAGGACAGGTCAGAGCCCTGAGATGAGGCTGTGCTGTGGTAACCAGCAGCCGGCTCCGCTGCCATCCTGCCCTGCTCACAGCCCTGTGCCGGACACAGCGAGTCTCGCTTTGCTGACCACAGCTGCTCAGGCTTGCAGCCTAAACCCTTAAAAATATCCCCAGAGATGGTGCAGAGGCTGGTGGTGTCTGCCCTCAGCAGAGCCTCAGCTCTGACCATTGCCACGGGCTCGTTTCTGCCGCTCGGACCCATCTGTGCTCAAAGAGCTGCGTGCAGCATCAGAAAAGGCTCAGAGGAAGCACCTTCCGATCACCTGCGGCCTCATCTCGATGTCTTCTCATGAAGCTCTAACCACATCTTTCGTATTGGAGCTGACATAAGGTGTAGGGAGTCAAATGCAAGACAGTCCAGTGCATTTGCCCGAGTTTAAAAATAAAGCAGTGCTGTGGGTAGCTGCCTTGGTGTGGTGGAGTTTTAAAATTAGGCACAAAAGAAAGCTTAATGTCTCAGGCTGTAGATAGCAGCAGAAGCAACTCAATCTTTCCCTGCCTGGGGACCAGAATGGAGTCCTTTTCTCTTAATTCCCCTCTTTGCGTGGTAAATACACACTTCAGCTGTGAGCTGTGACACCTTTGGGCTAAACAACCAGGAGGCTGATGAAGTTGTCACATTGCAGGGCTGTGTCGTGGGGATGCTGAGCATCTGCAGCCCTGTGCTCCACTGAGAGCAGAGCCTGAGGTCCCTCCACCTGCCTGGGGGACTTGGTTTGTAGTGCAAAGCCCACTTGATGCGGGGAGGCTGGAGTTGAACAGTTTGACATCTGGCTTTCTCTGGGTGCTGGGGCTTTGGTGGTTGTACAGCAATTGGGGACTGAGGTGTGTGCACTGAGATCTCCAGCTGCATCTGGCAGTGGCTGCGTGACTTCCCCCGTGAGACTGGGCAGTGCTGTCTTTAGCGAGGTGGTGTTAAGACATAACAACTTCCCAAGGCCTTAAGTTTGGAGGAACTGGATGTTTAATTTATCCTTCCCCTCCTTTCACACTGCTGCTTATATTTGCTTTGCGTTTTGAGTGGTAATGAGGAGAGGAAACCCAGAGGAGAGCTGGGCGATTCTGGTGTCCATCCTTGCCCTTGCTGCCTGCCTTGCACTGAGGCTCCTGAGCGAGCTGCTTCTGTGATGTCACTGCCTTGGTAAAGGGCTTTTACACTTAACCTGTTGTTTGGTGTTATCTGCTACTTCCTGTGTCCAGACACAGCCCAGACCTTGAGATGTGTGAGCAGGAGGAAGGGTTGAAGTGGTGCAGGGAGTGCTACCTGCATTGCTCATCTCAGGAGCCGCACAACTTCCTGTGCTGAGCCTCCTAAGGGGCATGTACGTGTCCAGAGATGGCAGCTGACCCTCCAGGGTTTCTCCTCTGAGCCACTGGGAGTGTTGGAGGTTGGCACAGTTGCTGGGAACTGTCGGCGCCTTTCCCTTCAGGGAAGGAAACTGTCTCGGACTTGAGACACATCAGTAAAGTTCAGGTAAAATAATTCTGGCCCAGACGTGTCTTCAGAGTCTTGCTCTCGGGCTCTTGAGGCTGGTGGCAGCAATGTTTAGACCAAAGTCTTCCTTTGCTTATTCCCCTCAGTTTCCTGTTTAAAAGGCAGATTGTCACATATTTGGGGATTTATTTACCGTAATTGGAGTTATTTTCCTGGCTGCTGGCTTCTGCCCTCTGATGCAAGACTCCTCAGCGAAACGTGTGTCCAGAAAGCCATGTGACTTTTTTTTCCCCTTGCCACAAGTGCCAGCAGGAGATGCAATAATCAACGCGCTGCAGGGAATTTCCACTGGCAGTTCAGGTTTCTGAAATCTAGACGTTGGCTTGGGAGGCAAAAGATTGAGCAGGGCTTTGTGGCAGGGAAGGGAAAGATTTCCAGCAAAACTGAGTGTTTGCTGGTGTGTCAGACTCTCCACTCCTGCCCTCCAGCTCAAGTGCAGCAAATTCCCCATCGAGTAGTGTTGGATGGGCTTGCTGGGGGCTTCTGCCTGGTCTGTCTGTCACACAAGCACACCCTTACATCTGCCCTTGAAACTGTTCCATGGGGTGATACCGGGATCTCATTTCAGGGCAACAAATAGAGGGGAAATGATTTGTAAACACAAAGCCTGAGTCTGCTTCAGAGCCAAGCTTCAGCAGCCCAAGCAGCAAATCAGGACAGAGCCAGTGACAGGTGAGGTGAGGTTGGAGAGGCTTTGCTGTGGTTCCAAGGCATGGCCAGCTCTGCAAACGCTGAATCCAACCCACTGTTTGGACGAAGAAGCGGCGTCGCTGTGTAAAATGAAAGGCAGGAAATGGAGCAGTGGCACACTGCGTCCGTCTGTCCTGCTGTAAAACGAGAAAGGAGGTGCTGAGGCAGCTGTCCTGGGCCTCTGCATCTCCCCAGCTTTGGTGGTGGAGAAAGAGGGGTGCCGGGGAGTCAGAGTGAGGTGCACCAGGTGCAGCGGCTTCGGTGAAGCTTTAGATGTTTGCAGCGTGACAGGAAATCCTCTCGCTTTTGAAGAGATATTTCTGATTCTTTAATGTGCCTTGCACCTTTGATTTCCTCATGCTTTTAAGCAGCACCAAGTCAATTACTGTATTTCTGTTTCATTCTCTGAGAGAACACTGTATAATTAGGCTAATTATGCTGCTTTGTGAAGTTGTAAAACTCCTGATTGAGCTTGCGGGGCTGTTTTATAACCTGCCAGGTGTAGGCAGGGAGGGCCTGCAGGGCCATGCAGGGCCCGCCCCGTGCCCCATGCAGGTTTGGGTGCAGCCTGCCAGCTCGGTGAGGGTAGTTCCTTCCCAGGGGCTGCCCCACGGGCTCATCCCCTGCCAGCTCCATCCTGCCTTCCTCTTTCCACAGGCTGCAACCCCTCTGGGAATCCTGTGCCCAGTGCTGGGGGGGCTCGTTGGGATCTCTTCTTGCCTTAATGTTGAGATCAGGAGCGGCAGCACAGCCAAGGCTGTGTTTCTACTCTTTGAGTGGTCTGCAGTGTGGAGGTGACCCCACGCAGGTTTAGGTGTGGAGATCTTTTATTTTCCCTAATTAGGCTGCGTGTGCCGTGCAGCAGGTTCTTGGCAGTGCAGAGCTGGGTCTGCCTGGGCTAAGTGACAGTCAAGAGGAAGGTGTGACCTTCAGGAGTCACCCTGGCTGTGTGATGCTCCCTCCACCTTCACTGAACAGGACAGTTTAACCCTGGCTGAGTGACAGCCCTGAAGGCACATGGCCTTTCTCAAATGGAAGGGTCATTTTTAATGCTGGTTGGTGTGGCTGGTGATGGCTATGGTGGCCTTAGGGCTGGCTCCTAGGTAGCACACAGAGGGCACAAGTGATTTGTCTGCCCCCGAGGCTCTCAGGTCCCACCCCAGAGAAGCAGACAGGAGCGTGGAATAGGAAGGAGATACACTATGGGGATGGGTTTGGCTGTGGAGCTTCTCCCATCCCTCCTGGGATCATCTGGCCCCCTGACCCTGGCTCGGTGAACTCCCGGTGCTTCTCCACCAGCCCCGGGAATGGAGCAGGAGCGTCTTGCGTAAGCAGCGCCTGCTCTCCGGGTAATGGCACGGGGATGGAGAAGGAGGCTCCGGCTGCCAAAGGCGGGTTGGGAACAGCATAAACCCTTCAGCCCGAGGAGCCAAGGGCTGACAACCCTCGTGCCTGGTGCTGGGAGCGGAGCTCGTCCCGCCCGGGGGGCCCCAAGCGAGCGCGGGGCCGTGGCGGAGAGCGGCCAAAGGCGGCCACATGGGCCCGGGTGGCTTTATAAAAGCAGGCGCAGCGGAAGTGATGCTCCCAGGCCCATCTGCACGGGGAGCGGGAGACGCGCCCCAGCTGGTGCGAGGCCCTGGCAGCCCCGGGAGCTGCCGTCTGTTGGGGTTTACTGCTGTCTACGTTGAAACACGGCTTGGGAAGGACGGGAGGGGGGTCGGTGGCACGGTGCCAGTCCCAGTTCTCCTGGCCTTCTCGTTCCTCTCTCCTCCTCCTCCTCCTCCCCGCTCCCTCCAATGCTTTAAAGTCACATTTCCAGGCCAGACATAGAATTAATCTCTGGGCACTTCACATTGCTGGCAGCGCAAAGCAGGATGTGGGATCTTTTTTTCTCTCTCTCTGCGTCTTGGCTGACTTTTTTACCTCTCGAAGAATTTGGAAGGGCCGTGAGATTCCCCCCACCCCCCCTCGCCTCAGTGCCGTGCAGTTTTTCAGCACGCTGATCACCCTGCTGTGGCTTCACCCTAATAGATTTCATATGCTGACACAGTTGACATCAGTACCAAACTATTTTACATGTGATCTGGTGTATTTCCTGAGGAAATCTGCAAGATATTTATTAAGAACTAATAAAATAAACCTCTCCATGAGCTTTTAGGTAGTTTTCAATTTTTCATGTCTCTCTCGTTTCCTCTTATCAATGAGTTTCTATTTTCTCCCTCCTCTCTGACCATTGCAAAAGGAAACAAAAATAAATGTTTTAAACTGTTCCTGAATGGACACTGGGAATATTTCTGTAGTGATGTATTAGCAAAGTCGTATTTTTAGGGCTGTATTGTCAAGACTAAAAATATCCCGCTGCAGTGC
This sequence comes from Ifrita kowaldi, assembly GCA_013398055.1. Lineage (NCBI taxonomy): Eukaryota > Metazoa > Chordata > Aves > Passeriformes > Cinclosomatidae > Ifrita > Ifrita kowaldi. The sequence continues at coordinate 79,133 of VZRS01006733.1, read as the reverse complement.
ATCCTTTTTATAGGGCTTTGTGTGTGTGTGTGTGTGCTGAGCGTTGTACAAGTTTGCACCAACGTGTAAAGGTCTTTGTACTACTGCAGCGTTGCCTCCCCATCACAGCTGGACTCCATTAGGCCTTGGAAATTAGTGTAATCCTGGTTAAGAAAGGAAAAAAAAAATTAATCAATCTCGCAGAGCCGCGTTTCCCCAGCTGAGCCGGGATACCTGCGTGGCAGCCGCGCTCCGAAGGGCTCCAGCAGCCGCTGGTTTTGCCGCGGCTTTCCTGCCACGGAGGGTGTTCCCTGACGGAGAGCAGCGGCTCTGCTCTCCCTGCTTCCCCCGGAGCAGCGGGGTTCGGGCAGGACGGGCTGCGGGCTGCAGCCACCCCGTGGGTTCTGCTCATTTGTCACGCTTGGGAACCGCTTTGGGGCCGCGCTGTGCTGGGCGGGCAGGAGCGTGTGTGTGTGTGTGTTTGTGTGTAGCCGGGAGCAGGCTGGATGCTTCGCGTTCTCGGAGGGTATTTTCTACCTCTCTTCTATTTGCGTCTCCTTCAGTTAACCGCGATTGTATCAGAGAGAACCAAAGGTGGGCGCCGGGCTGAGAAGCCGCCTCCTCTGCGCGCTGCTTGCGGGGGTCCCCTCTGCGAGGCTGCTCCCCGGGGCGCGCTGGGAGGCGGCTCTGCCTCTCCGTCACGTGTGATGGATGCAGCCCTTTCCAAACACAGTTTCCCCTCCGGCTCGCGTCCGCGGATCCCGGCGTGGCGCTGCGACCGTCACTGCTGTCCCCAGCAGCAGCAGCAGCCTTGCGTCACAGGTGGTGGGTGCAGCGGCTGACGGGGACCTGACGGCCGGGTCAGCGCCGTGCGCATGGCACACGCGGCGCNCTTTTTACCAGAAACACCAGGGCTGTGAGCTGGAAACCCTTCCCGAGGCAGGCGGGACAGGACAGGATGGCGGCTGCGGAGAGGGCGGCCGGCAGCGAGCGCCTGTGCTGTACCCGTCCTTGAGGGTGTTTGACACTGGCATGGGAAGAAAGGAAACCTTGTTTTCCAAGAACTCTGCTCTTTCTCAGCTTGATAAGCATTTAAAATAAAAGCTGCACAATTGGAATTGGCAGAGCATCCTCATTCTTTTGTCTGTCTGTTTATTTTTTTCCCCTCATCCCTTGACATGTGTGCTACAGCCCAGGGTTACTGCACCCCGTGGAACCACAGGCCTGGAGCTCTGCAGGCGCACGCCGAGCTCTGCCCACCCCCGGCCTGGCTCTTTGAAGCCTGGCAGAGCAACAGAGATCCAGCCCCGACCCTGGCAGCCTCCTGATGGCCAGGGCACTGCAGTCTCTGACAAAACGTGTGTTCTCAGCCCCTTTCGGCTCCTCCTTCGCTCCCGGGGCAGCAAACCCAGGGCTGCGCCTGGAGCCGGAGCGGTGGTTTTGGAATCAGGCTGCGACTGCACTATATGGACCCGATGGCTTTGGTATTTATAGGCTTGGTTGGAGTAGCCTGAGCGTGGCCAACGGAGCGGGAGCGGCTTGAGGGCCGACGCTCATCCCGACGGAGGGTGATTGGAGAGCTCCCCGCTCCGGGAGGATGGAAGAGCCAAGCCCCTCTGCGCTCATGTCACGCGCGGTTACTGCCGGTTGAATCACACCAGGGAGTTACTTCAGGCTACTAGCCCTGGTTGTTGCTTTGGTGTAAGTTACTCGGGGCGTTCCTTCAGGTCCGTAGTGCTTGTTTTTTGCTTGGCAGCCTCGGGGCTGGGACCTGGTGTAACCGTTTCCCAAGGAATATTTTTGGTTTGAAAACTGAAGGTCAGCAGTTCGCGAGGGCTGCGCTTGCAGCCAACTCTGTGGTTCGCCTTGTGCCACCGGGCCAGCAGCACTTGAAATCCTGATCAATTGATCTGCAACAATGTGAAACCACGAAGGGCGACTGCCAGTTAAAACTCCCCGTCTCGCCCCATTTTCCCCACCCAAAGTGTCTTTCTGCCCATATCCCCTTTCTTGCCGCCTGTCTCCCTCCCTCCCTTTCGGCTGTGTATTGGAGTTTTTGTGTATCTTTTTCCATCTCTCTGTCTCTTTTCATAACAGTTTTTAATAATGTTTTAGTTAGTTCCAGCCTTTTCCCTCAATGGATCCCATTGGAAAATGCATTTGAAAGGAAACAGTTATACACTTCCCTTCCTTTGAAACTCTGTTGGCACCTTTTCCAGTGCAGTAAACCATACAACATGGATTTTCAAAGTTTCCAAACACAGACATGCTGGCGTTAAATTTATGAAAAAATATTTTATTCGGCTGTATAGTAACTATGAGTCTCCGAGCTGCTGGTCACAGTGAAATCGAAGCTCGCTTTGGAACTGCAACAGGTTTTCAAATCTCTGCAGGAAACGGCGCTGGAGCCCGCAGCTCCCTCGTGTCCTCCTGCCAGGAGACACAGCAGCAAACAAAAGGGGTGCTGGGGCACTCCAGGGTGAGCCCACCACCCCCCAGCACAGCCTTTCCCTCTGTACGGCCGTGCTGGGAATGCTGCAGCAACGGTAGCTGCAGGGAATGTCGTGGTCGTGCCAATCCTATCTCAAATCACGGGGGAAAAGAGGAATTTGGCATAAAAGCGTGATGTCTTACGCTTGTTAATGCATGTGGAGGGTTCAGGCTCTTTAGTTCCTGAGTGCCGTGGCGGGGGCTCCATCGCCAGTGCGAGCCCGCACGTGCGTTGGGATCCGAGGCTCCGGCTCCATGTGAGTTGTTGGAGCACTGAGATCGTATTTTCTACCAGGGGGGCTCGGATGTTGAACTTCCTGGAATGGTTTCTCTGCGTGCTGTGGGTTTGTGCCTGTGGTCATGGCCCTTCCCGCAGGGAATCGCTCGCTCGACACCTGAGAACCTCCCTTTGCGTGGCACCGCTCGGAGCTGAATTTTTGCCAAATTTCCACAGAAGACCACAGCCCCCGTTCACCACGAGAGGTCTGGTGGGTGAATCTGGCTGTATCCTCACAAGGAGCATTTTGAGAGGTTGTTTCCAAACAGAGCGAGCCTCAAAGGCTGTGCCCAGTGGCACTTGAGGTGTGGTGTAAGGCAGATAAAACCTCCTGTGATAGACAAGGTGATGATATGGCAGAGAGATCCCAGGCTCAATTTTCCTGTTGTCCTTTTACTTGTAAAATTCCTTTCCCTTCTCATGGGAGTTTTCCAGAGAAGTCACTGATTAAGTGTTACCGTCGTGCTCAGTGCCACATGGAGCGTAGGAAGAGCTACAAGATTCAGGTCCAAATAATTGGACAGTGTAAACTCACTGGTATGTGCTCAAAGCATTTTGGGTTTGGGTGCCTTTTTTTCTGGTACCTCTTTCCTGGTACTGATGGGGAACTGAGCTTAAAGGATTTTCTAGTCCCTTGACTGCCCACCTTGAGATGCAGGAGTTGGAGTTCTCCTAAAAAAATCCTTCAGGAACTGCCTTTGATCCTACTCAAAGCAGAGTTGCCCAGTGTCTGCAATTCGATCCCCTCTGTGTTACCAGCCAGCCAACAAGTGAGGGACACAAAAATAGCTGACCACATGCATTGGGAAGAGTTAAGGGGACTTCTGAATCCCCCTGAAAATTCAGGACCAAGGCGAAGAATGGAATCAAGTTCTCCATCTTAATCCCCCAAACCATGACCTGGTCCTGCAGCCCTCAGCCTCAGTGAACACGTGCACGTTTCAGCACATCAGAACGCTCTGCAGGAGGGTCTCTGCTGCCTGTTAATTTTCTGTGTTGACTGAAAATGGTACCTTGAGGGGAGAAAAAGCGATGTGTCGTTAGGACGGCTTTATGGTGAGTTAAGTGTGATGGAGTTGACTTGAAGCTGCATAGATGCCTCCAAGTCTGGGGTCCTGAGAGTTTTTTGCATGTGTAATTTCCATAGTTTTCAGGAAAGCGAGCTCCCCCATGGAACCAGGCTGACCTCATCTGGGATCCTCGGCTGGCACGTAAATCTGGATGCACCACACGAGCCTCTGCCACGCAAGGAGCGCTGGATGTGTGGGGCTGGGATCCTCTGGGAAGAGCAGCCACTGATGGTGCCAGCAGAGCAGTCAGGGGGCTGGAGAAGGGGCTGCTACGCTGTGCCTCACTTGTGCTGCTTCAACCCCCTTTTCCACTTGCCTTTTCCTCTCCAGTGCCTCACCTGGCTTGGCTTATTCTTCTGTCCAAGCAGATGAACCAGCTGCTGCTTTGGTTGGAGTGGCATGAGAGAGCTGTCTGATAGTGATCACCTGGATTTCCATAGGCCCCCACCTTGGCAAAGCAGGATGGAGGTGGCAGAAGGCACATCCAGACCCCTCTGCTGTCCCCTGCCAAAATTCTGGTTCCTGCTCCAAGTGTGAAGGTGCTAGGGATTTTGCTGAAACGGTCAAAGAATTTTTAACTTGAGAAGAACAATATATTTTCCCTAACCTCATTCTGGCAAATGGCTGAACCTTTGTAGTTGAAATTTTCCCAATAAATTTAGCTCGAGGAAAGCTTTTGGCATGAAGGATTGCAGCCTAAATGGTTAAAGTTTGGCAAAGTTCTTCGGAACTGAAACCAAGGTCTTCTAATGGAAAGTGTTAGGTAAGCATCACTGCAGGCAGAGTGGCTGGACTGTGCCCCTCTTGGTGGGGGTGTCCTGGGGCTGGGGGTGCCACTGCCATCAGCCAGGGAGGGTGGAGGGACCAGGCAGGGCTGGAGTGGGAGGTGGGGAGGCAATCCAGGCTTGCAAGCATTTGATGAAGACCCTGGGATTTCCTGCTTCCCAAGAGCTGGGAGGAGGGCACGGATTTCACTTCACATTTTGGCATTTTCTTTGCAAACCGACACACTGGGCCCTCAGGAAGCCGTAAGAAGACGAGCAGCAAAGGAGGGAGGGAATGTGCTGGAACGGAAGCTCCACACTTTGCTGTTCCTGCCCCATCAAAGGCTCCTTTCTCTGAATGCTCCTGTCTGCAGGCATTTGCTCTCCTGAGCTTTGACTGCAGGCTCAAAGTGCTCACCCAGGTTCGCACCCAAGGAAGGCAGTTCCAGGCTGTCTGCTCACATTTTGCTGCCAAGGACGTGCCCACCCCCAGCAAGGGTTTGGGGAGGTGCAAAATGCTGCCTGTTATTTGCTGCTGTTGTTTGTCCTGGTAAAACTTCCCTCGGGGCTGCAGGAAGTCTCTTGGGGAGCCCTGTTCACGCCTCCTCCCCGTTGTAAATAACATCTGACACAGTTGTGGCTGGGCACACGAAGCTCCTCGGGGGATGCTGGTAGCTCTTGCCATGCTGCTGTGTAACCCAGCCGGGCTCCCCAGCTCCTCACTGGCTCTTTTGGTGAGGTTCATAGCTCTGGCATCTTCAAAAAGGGCTGACAGATCTGTGCAGACAGAGGATAGGCCATCAGGGGTTATCTTTTATCATTCTGCATCATTGCAGTGCCCCTAAAACCCTTTTCCATTTCTATCATCCATGACTTTTCTTCTTTCATGCAGCATTCCCTGTTTCATCTGAATGCCCTGCTCGCCTTCAGGCCTTTTTGCCTTTGCAGCATCTTCAATCCCATCCTGCTTGTGCTTTTTATGGCAAATATTCCCTCCACAGGAAGAGACAGCTGGTGCCAGGCTGGTCTGGAGCTATAGATATGCTGATGAGCCGGCGTGCCAGCTTGAAGGGACACGCTTCCTTATGAGCCAGCCAGGAGTTACATCCATTTGGATTTGCCAGCCTTTCAGCTGCCAGACGGGTCAAATTCACGTTGCTGTCAGTTGCTGGCAGCAGAACCTGTGGCTCTGGGGATCTGCAGTGAAGACTTTGCTGTGCCTCTGTCACGAGTGCCAGCGTCAGCTCCCGCGCTCGGAGTGGCTCCGGTGAGGGCAGTGCTGAGAAATTAGAGTTTCTCTGGCAATTCTCCAGGTTTGCCACCATGGATGGAGCCTGGAGGTGCCTTTTCCCCAGCTGTGATGGCCAGGGAGTGGCATGTCTCAGTGCAGACGTGACTAGTGACAGCTGGGATGTACGTGCCTCCCCAGGCAGGGGGAGTGTTTCTGACTCTCTATGGGTTGTTCCACATCCCAAACTGACTCCCACAGCCTCGCTGGGGTCAGGAGGGCAGAGCAGGATCCTGGCCTTGCCAGCTGGGTCAAGCACCCCAAGCGTGTAGGGAGAGCTCCGAAGTGCTGCTTAGTGCAAGTGGAAATGGCTTCAATCTGTGTTTTGACTGATGGGTCTTTTCAGGAAATTTCTGAGAATAACATTGCTAAAAATGGCTGCTTCTTTCCACTGATATTTCCTGGAAAAGGCTGTAGTTAATTTTAAACCACTATCCTTTTCCCTTTTCAAGTGGAAATGGCTTTGTGCTTGTCCTCAAGGCTAATGTCATTCTTTCTGACCTGGCCCGGGTTGTGTGGTGGGGAGGGACATTGTGCCTCTGCCATTGCCTCTTCTTGCAGGTCCTGTTGGTCTTCCAGACCTGCAGAAATTGGGCTGTTGGGGACACTCTGTGCACGTGTCTGCTTTCCCCGTGGAAATTAACAACTTCTTATTAAGTTATTATTATTAATAGTCACTTCACAATGATGTTTTTTGTCGCTGACTCTTGGCCAGCCCCGAGTACACAAGAAAGCTGTCCCTAAAGTCATTGCCTAAAGCTTTGTTCATCAGGGTCAGGAAGGATATACTGAGCTGGTTATCGCACCCCAGGTGCAAGGATCCAGCCCTGCCTGGGCTTTGGGACAATCAGAGCCAGAGACAAGCTCCTGGAGCAGCCAAAGGGAGCTGGCAGCACTGAGCTGTCTGGGGCAGGCAGCCCCTTCACGTCGGGCAGAGCATGGCTTCCCCTGTGGCTCCTGGGCAGGCTCGCTGCTTCGGGTGGGAATATGTCATTAACTTTTATACCTTCCCCTGTAAACCATCGACCCTTTTTATGATGTCATGAGGGATTCCTTAATTTTGCAGCTGCTTCCTGGTTACGTCAGAGAAGAGCCTCCCGTCCTAGAGCTCAGCGCTGCAGTCCAGGACGGCTGGAAACAAATGANTGGAAACCCTTCCCGAGGCAGGCGGGACAGGACAGGATGGCGGCTGCGGAGAGGGCGGCCGGCAGCGAGCGCCTGTGCTGTACCCGTCCTTGAGGGTGTTTGACACTGGCATGGGAAGAAAGGAAACCTTGTTTTCCAAGAACTCTGCTCTTTCTCAGCTTGATAAGCATTTAAAATAAAAGCTGCACAATTGGAATTGGCAGAGCATCCTCATTCTTTTGTCTGTCTGTTTATTTTTTTCCCCTCATCCCTTGACATGTGTGCTACAGCCCAGGGTTACTGCACCCCGTGGAACCACAGGCCTGGAGCTCTGCAGGCGCACGCCGAGCTCTGCCCACCCCCGGCCTGGCTCTTTGAAGCCTGGCAGAGCAACAGAGATCCAGCCCCGACCCTGGCAGCCTCCTGATGGCCAGGGCACTGCAGTCTCTGACAAAACGTGTGTTCTCAGCCCCTTTCGGCTCCTCCTTCGCTCCCGGGGCAGCAAACCCAGGGCTGCGCCTGGAGCCGGAGCGGTGGTTTTGGAATCAGGCTGCGACTGCACTATATGGACCCGATGGCTTTGGTATTTATAGGCTTGGTTGGAGTAGCCTGAGCGTGGCCAACGGAGCGGGAGCGGCTTGAGGGCCGACGCTCATCCCGACGGAGGGTGATTGGAGAGCTCCCCGCTCCGGGAGGATGGAAGAGCCAAGCCCCTCTGCGCTCATGTCACGCGCGGTTACTGCCGGTTGAATCACACCAGGGAGTTACTTCAGGCTACTAGCCCTGGTTGTTGCTTTGGTGTAAGTTACTCGGGGCGTTCCTTCAGGTCCGTAGTGCTTGTTTTTTGCTTGGCAGCCTCGGGGCTGGGACCTGGTGTAACCGTTTCCCAAGGAATATTTTTGGTTTGAAAACTGAAGGTCAGCAGTTCGCGAGGGCTGCGCTTGCAGCCAACTCTGTGGTTCGCCTTGTGCCACCGGGCCAGCAGCACTTGAAATCCTGATCAATTGATCTGCAACAATGTGAAACCACGAAGGGCGACTGCCAGTTAAAACTCCCCGTCTCGCCCCATTTTCCCCACCCAAAGTGTCTTTCTGCCCATATCCCCTTTCTTGCCGCCTGTCTCCCTCCCTCCCTTTCGGCTGTGTATTGGAGTTTTTGTGTATCTTTTTCCATCTCTCTGTCTCTTTTCATAACAGTTTTTAATAATGTTTTAGTTAGTTCCAGCCTTTTCCCTCAATGGATCCCATTGGAAAATGCATTTGAAAGGAAACAGTTATACACTTCCCTTCCTTTGAAACTCTGTTGGCACCTTTTCCAGTGCAGTAAACCATACAACATGGATTTTCAAAGTTTCCAAACACAGACATGCTGGCGTTAAATTTATGAAAAAATATTTTATTCGGCTGTATAGTAACTATGAGTCTCCGAGCTGCTGGTCACAGTGAAATCGAAGCTCGCTTTGGAACTGCAACAGGTTTTCAAATCTCTGCAGGAAACGGCGCTGGAGCCCGCAGCTCCCTCGTGTCCTCCTGCCAGGAGACACAGCAGCAAACAAAAGGGGTGCTGGGGCACCCCAGGGTGAGCCCACCACCCCCCAGCACAGCCTTTCCCTCTGTACGGCCGTGCTGGGAATGCTGCAGCAACGGTAGCTGCAGGGAATGTCGTGGTCGTGCCAATCCTATCTCAAATCACGGGGGAAAAGAGGAATTTGGCATAAAAGCGTGATGTCTTACGCTTGTTAATGCATGTGGAGGGTTCAGGCTCTTTAGTTCCTGAGTGCCGTGGCGGGGGCTCCATCGCCAGTGCGAGCCCGCACGTGCGTTGGGATCCGAGGCTCCGGCTCCATGTGAGTTGTTGGAGCACTGAGATCGTATTTTCTACCAGGGGGGCTCGGATGTTGAACTTCCTGGAATGGTTTCTCTGCGTGCTGTGGGTTTGTGCCTGTGGTCATGGCCCTTCCCGCAGGGAATCGCTCGCTCGACACCTGAGAACCTCCCTTTGCGTGGCACCGCTCGGAGCTGAATTTTTGCCAAATTTCCACAGAAGACCACAGCCCCCGTTCACCACGAGAGGTCTGGTGGGTGAATCTGGCTGTATCCTCACAAGGAGCATTTTGAGAGGTTGTTTCCAAACAGAGCGAGCCTCAAAGGCTGTGCCCAGTGGCACTTGAGGTGTGGTGTAAGGCAGATAAAACCTCCTGTGATAGACAAGGTGATGATATGGCAGAGAGATCCCAGGCTCAATTTTCCTGTTGTCCTTTTACTTGTAAAATTCCTTTCCCTTCTCATGGGAGTTTTCCAGAGAAGTCACTGATTAAGTGTTACCGTCGTGCTCGGTGCCACATGGAGCGTAGGAAGAGCTACAAGATTCAGGTCCAAATAATTGGACAGTGTAAACTCACTGGTATGTGCTCAAAGCATTTTGGGTTTGGGTGCCTTTTTTTCTGGTACCTCTTTCCTGGTACTGATGGGGAACTGAGCTTAAAGGATTTTCTAGTCCCTTGACTGCCCACCTTGAGATGCAGGAGTTGGAGTTCTCCTAAAAAAATCCTTCAGGAACTGCCTTTGATCCTACTCAAAGCAGAGTTGCCCAGTGTCTGCAATTCGATCCCCTCTGTGTTACCAGCCAGCCAACAAGTGAGGGACACAAAAATAGCTGACCACATGCATTGGGAAGAGTTAAGGGGACTTCTGAATCCCCCTGAAAATTCAGGACCAAGGCGAAGAATGGAATCAAGTTCTCCATCTTAATCCCCCAAACCATGACCTGGTCCTGCAGCCCTCAGCCTCAGTGAACACGTGCACGTTTCAGCACATCAGAACGCTCTGCAGGAGGGTCTCTGCTGCCTGTTAATTTTCTGTGTTGACTGAAAATGGTACCTTGAGGGGAGAAAAAGCGATGTGTCGTTAGGACGGCTTTATGGTGAGTTAAGTGTGATGGAGTTCACTTGAAGCTGCATAGATGCCTCCAAGTCTGGGGTCCTGAGAGTTTTTTGCATGTGTAATTTCCATAGTTTTCAGGAAAGCGAGCTCCCCCATGGAACCAGGCTGACCTCATCTGGGATCCTCGGCTGGCACGTAAATCTGGATGCACCACACGAGCCTCTGCCACGCAAGGAGCGCTGGATGTGTGGGGCTGGGATCCTCTGGGAAGAGCAGCCACTGATGGTGCCAGCAGAGCAGTCAGGGGGCTGGAGAAGGGGCTGCTACGCTGTGCCTCACTTGTGCTGCTTCAACCCCCTTTTCCACTTGCCTTTTCCTCTCCAGTGCCTCACCTGGCTTGGCTTATTCTTCTGTCCAAGCAGATGAACCAGCTGCTGCTTTGGTTGGAGTGGCATGAGAGAGCTGTCTGATAGTGATCACCTGGATTTCCATAGGCCCCCACCTTGGCAAAGCAGGATGGAGGTGGCAGAAGGCACATCCAGACCCCTCTGCTGTCCCCTGCCAAAATTCTGGTTCCTGCTCCAAGTGTGAAGGTGCTAGGGATTTTGCTGAAACGGTCAAAGAATTTTTAACTTGAGAAGAACAATATATTTTCCCTAACCTCATTCTGGCAAATGGCTGAACCTTTGTAGTTGAAATTTTCCCAATAAATTTAGCTCGAGGAAAGCTTTTGGCATGAAGGATTGCAGCCTAAATGGTTAAAGTTTGGCAAAGTTCTTCGGAACTGAAACCAAGGTCTTCTAATGGAAAGTGTTAGGTAAGCATCACTGCAGGCAGAGTGGCTGGACTGTGCCCCTCTTGGTGGGGGTGTCCTGGGGCTGGGGGTGCCACTGCCATCAGCCAGGGAGGGTGGAGGGACCAGGCAGGGCTGGAGTGGGAGGTGGGGAGGCAATCCAGGCTTGCAAGCATTTGATGAAGACCCTGGGATTTCCTGCTTCCCAAGAGCTGGGAGGAGGGCACGGATTTCACTTCACATTTTGGCATTTTCTTTGCAAACCGACACACTGGGCCCTCAGGAAGCCGTAAGAAGACAAGCAGCAAAGGAGGGAGGGAATGTGCTGGAACGGAAGCTCCACACTTTGCTGTTCCTGCCCCATCAAAGGCTCCTTTCTCTGAATGCTCCTGTCTGCAGGCATTTGCTCTCCTGAGCTTTGACTGCAGGCTCAAAGTGCTCACCCAGGTTCGCACCCAAGGAAGGCAGTTCCAGGCTGTCTGCTCACATTTTGCTGCCAAGGACGTGCCCACCCCCAGCAAGGGTTTGGGGAGGTGCAAAATGCTGCCTGTTATTTGCTGCTGTTGTTTGTCCTGGTAAAACTTCCCTCGGGGCTGCAGGAAGTCTCTTGGGGAGCCCTGTTCACGCCTCCTCCCCGTTGTAAATAACATCTGACACAGTTGTGGCTGGGCACACGAAGCTCCTCGGGGGATGCTGGTAGCTCTTGCCATGCTGCTGTGTAACCCAGCCGGGCTCCCCAGCTCCTCACTGGCTCTTTTGGTGAGGTTCATAGCTCTGGCATCTTCAAAAAGGGCTGACAGATCTGTGCAGACAGAGGATAGGCCATCAGGGGTTATCTTTTATCATTCTGCATCATTGCAGTGCCCCTAAAACCCTTTTCCATTTCTATCATCCATGACTTTTCTTCTTTCATGCAGCATTCCCTGTTTCATCTGAATGCCCTGCTCGCCTTCAGGCCTTTTTGCCTTTGCAGCATCTTCAATCCCATCCTGCTTGTGCTTTTTATGGCAAATATTCCCTCCACAGGAAGAGACAGCTGGTGCCAGGCTGGTCTGGAGCTATAGATATGCTGATGAGCCGGCGTGCCAGCTTGAAGGGACACGCTTCCTTATGAGCCAGCCAGGAGTTACATCCATTTGGATTTGCCAGCCTTTCAGCTGCCAGACGGGTCAAATTCACGTTGCTGTCAGTTGCTGGCAGCAGAACCTGTGGCTCTGGGGATCTGCAGTGAAGACTTTGCTGTGCCTCTGTCACGAGTGCCAGCGTCAGCTCCCGCGCTCGGAGTGGCTCCGGTGAGGGCAGTGCTGAGAAATTAGAGTTTCTCTGGCAATTCTCCAGGTTTGCCACCATGGATGGAGCCTGGAGGTGCCTTTTCCCCAGCTGTGATGGCCAGGGAGTGGCATGTCTCAGTGCAGACGTGACTAGTGACAGCTGGGATGTACGTGCCTCCCCAGGCAGGGGGAGTGTTTCTGACTCTCTATGGGTTGTTCCACATCCCAAACTGACTCCCACAGCCTCGCTGGGGTCAGGAGGGCAGAGCAGGATCCTGGCCTTGCCAGCTGGGTCAAGCACCCCAAGCGTGTAGGGAGAGCTCCGAAGTGCTGCTTAGTGCAAGTGGAAATGGCTTCAATCTGTGTTTTGACTGATGGGTCTTTTCAGGAAATTTCTGAGAATAACATTGCTAAAAATGGCTGCTTCTTTCCACTGATATTTCCTGGAAAAGGCTGTAGTTAATTTTAAACCACTATCCTTTTCCCTTTTCAAGTGGAAATGGCTTTGTGCTTGTCCTCAAGGCTAATGTCATTCTTTCTGACCTGGCCCGGGTTGTGTGGTGGGGAGGGACATTGTGCCTCTGCCATTGCCTCTTCTTGCAGGTCCTGTTGGTCTTCCAGACCTGCAGAAATTGGGCTGTTGGGGACACTCTGTGCACGTGTCTGCTTTCCCCGTGGAAATTAACAACTTCTTATTAAGTTATTATTATTAATAGTCACTTCACAATGATGTTTTTTGTCGCTGACTCTTGGCCAGCCCCGAGTACACAAGAAAGCTGTCCCTAAAGTCATTGCCTAAAGCTTTGTTCATCAGGGTCAGGAAGGATATACTGAGCTGGTTATCGCACCCCAGGTGCAAGGATCCAGCCCTGCCTGGGCTTTGGGACAATCAGAGCCAGAGACAAGCTCCTGGAGCAGCCAAAGGGAGCTGGCAGCACTGAGCTGTCTGGGGCAGGCAGCCCCTTCACGTCGGGCAGAGCATGGCTTCCCCTGTGGCTCCTGGGCAGGCTCGCTGCTTCGGGTGGGAATATGTCATTAACTTTTATACCTTCCCCTGTAAACCATCGACCCTTTTTATGATGTCATGAGGGATTCCTTAATTTTGCAGCTGCTTCCTGGTTACGTCAGAGAAGAGCCTCCCGTCCTAGAGCTCAGCGCTGCAGTCCAGGACGGCTGGAAACAAATGAAGTGTTGAATATCTAATGGCTTCCACAGGGAGAGCTGCTCCATCCTCCCCAGGCCCCCGGCATTCCTCACCTCCTAGGCCTCCCTCCTTCCCTCCCTCGGACAAGTCAGGGTTGCAGAGGGAGCTGCTGGCTCCTGGGCGGCCCCAGCTGCTCTGGGAACACGTGCAGCGAGTTCCCTGGTGCTGCTGCTGCTGCCACCGGGACCCTCCCAGGACCTTCCTGCCATCAGTACAGGGAGGTGGATTGGAGGCATCCAGGTTATTACTGAAATCCGAAGGTTGCTTTGGGAGGGGCTCAGCCCTGCGTGCTGCAGGTGGTGATGTTCAGCTCGGCCACAGTGCTGGGAGGGCTGGGACTGCCATCCTCTTTGCTCAGAGTCAGGGAGCGTCCTTCCAGGAAAGCTGCCCATCGTTCCCAGGGTATTAGCCAGGGCTGAGCAGTGCCTCCAGGTTCCCAGGCTCTCTCGGGGGCAGATGAGTGCGTGTGTGACTCGCCAGTTCCCAGAGCTGGGAGTGCCAGTGACTCACAGGTCCCCTGTGAGGGGGTGTCGGGGAAATGCCCCACAGCTGCGAGCATCCCCCTCGCTTTGCTGCTTTATATTCCCGTGGTTGTGTGCGGTCTCCACCAGCCAGGGCCGGCAGCAGGGCTCTCCTCACCCATTTCCTGCAGACAACCCCACCCCGGGGGGCTGCCCTGTAGCCCTGCCAGGGCTTCGTCTGGTGGGGAGTGACTCACGGGGAAAGCTGTGTCTGAGCGCTGAGGGAGCACAAGGAATTGCCTTCAGGTGGTGTCAGCTCCGAGGTGACCAGCCCGGGTCTTTTCCCCTCAGGGCAGCAGCCAGCTGGTGAATCAGTTGTCTGTGCCTCCACACTTGATGTGCTGACACATCAGCCGGGTGCCTTCGCCCCCAGCCCTGCGCTCACTGAGCTCCCGCAGCTCCTGTGTCCCCTGGCCAGCCCGTTATGTCATCCTTGGGATTGTGTCCATGGAACTGTTCGTTCTTTTGAGTGCCTTCCCATACGGTCCTTCACCCTGTCACCAGGAAAGGTGGGTTCAGCTGTTGTTCCCTGGGAGCAAAGCACATCCCTGCTGCTCTGCCAGCGCTGGCATCACCTGCTGCCAGCACTGCTCCGTGCTTCCCAGCCTGGAGCCACAGCTCAGGTGAGGACAGAGAGGCCAGCGTGGAAATTGTCCCACTGGAGCCCTCCTGACCCTTGGCTGGAGCAGTCTGGTTGCTTGAATCAAAGGAATCTGGTCTCCTCTGAGACTTGTTGGCTGGGATTGTTTTAACTGTGGAAGGTTCAGCATTCCTTGTGTTTTGTTAGCTGGGACGGATGGATGAAGGAGCATGTCCACTGCTTGCTTGTGAGCTCAGGGGTTGCTGTGGCTCCTTTCTGCCCAAACTGGGGGCACTCTCGGAGCAGAACAGCTGGGAGCCCTCACTCTGAGCCCCTGCCCCATCCCTGTGAGCAGCCCACGTGTCCTGTGCTCGCTGTGCCCCGATTGTCCCTCGCAGGATTTCCTTCAGCACATGGCACTCGAGCAGCCACGAGAAGCTTCCTCCAGCAAATCCCTCTCCTCGTAGGCGGCTGCCCCTTGCTCTTTTCCCATTCCCATTTCCTGTGGCTGGTTGTGTTGCCCTAATAATGGTTTGGCACTGCTGTTTTGCACACCCTAGTGGGAGAGGGGATGTGTTTATCACTTTTCCTGGAGATTATCTGTTTAAGCACTCTCTGACAGTTACAATAACAAGGGCAGCGCGTTGTGTTTCCCAGCAAAAGGACACTCGCTGCTGAAAGATGTATAGCACTAATTAGAAATACATAACATCCGGCCACATGGCAGCCTTCTCCCGGCCGCTCCATTTCCTGAGCTCAGACGACTTTGACGACAGTTGGTTTATGTTTTCCATGAGTATAACGTTCTCAGAGAAACACAAATTTCTCCCCGCTACAAAAGTCCCCTTTTCTCTCCGTCCCTCACCCTCTCCCCTGTGGAACAGGTAGATTTATGGCTGCACAAGTCCTGGGTCGGGCTCTGCTGCAGGCTGGGTGGGAGCAGAGCCCACAGACCCTGGGAGAGCCCAGGTAGGTGCTTGCAGAGGGCGCTGCAGCTGCCGATCCACCCAGCTCCCTGCAATCCCTGCAGGAAACTGCCTCCTGGTAGGAAATCAGTGCTCTCTGTGCAGCCCAGTCCTCAGCTGGAAAAAAACCCCCTCTTTCCTACACGCAGAGAAACAGGAGGATTCCTCTGCAGCTCAGCCGCTTTTCTTGATCTTCAGAAAAACCGCCCGTCCCTGGCTCCCAGTTGCTTTTGCTCTGTGCTCGCAACCTGATGCTCATCAGCTCCCATTTTTTCCATCCCATCCCTCTCCCTCTCTGGCCTTTGGGCTCTGCTTCAGAGCAGATAGCCTGGGCGCCAGTTGGAGGAGTCTGGGTCCAATCTCCAGCTTGCAGCAAGCAGCACTCACTCGTACAAGGACATTTTTACAGAGGTCCCCATGTGCTGCATGGGAGCTCTGCTGCCTGTGACACAGGTTAGGTGAAGGGAGGTTGGAAGATGGAGCATGCTCGGGGAGGTGAAGTCTTAGCAGGTTTAAACCGTTGAAACGGATTCCTGTTGAATATGGAAAAAGTGCTGTCTTTCAGATGTTTATAGCTTGGCCAAGTGCGGACAGATTTCTAGTAGGACAGGAAAACTCTCTGTTAAAAAGGTTATTCTGCAGCAAAATCTCAGATCCTTGTTCCAGGATTTGCAGTTGCTAGATTAGCTCAAGGAAAAGGTTGTAAGTGGTTTTTTACAAACAGGGGTAAGCCACTATCTTGTTTCCTAAATTCATTGTCACTAGTGGCCGAGCTGTTTTGGCTGAAGATTTCCAGGAGAATTCAGGCTGAGACAGGCACCCAGCATGGAAACTTCAGCAAAGTCTGAACCAGCTGGAAAAAGGGGCTGACAAGTGGCGAGCGTCCAGCAGGGTGCTCAGAACTGTCACAGCTCCTGTCCTGCTGCCAGTCTGGCCTCCGGGGCCCTGACCTTCACAGGGGCTTGCAGGGGTCTGCAGGGCTCTCACTTATTTTTCTGGTGCAGAAAGACACGTCTTTGAGGCAAATTCAGCCTATGAAGTGTGCAGCAGTGCAAATCAGTCATTTCAAAGTGTTTGATGACACTTCTGCTTTAAAATGCTCTGCTTGCTCCTTTCTAGCCCCGTGCAGCACTCCACGGACCCGAGTTTTGCTGATGTTGATGTGGGGCTACAGGTGGTTAAGAAACAGCTCCAGCCTAAGGAAGCTCCCAAAAGGAGGCTTTTCAGGCCAGCTCAGCTCCCTGCTGTGGCTGCAGCGTGGCTCCACGGGCCATGTGTTGGTACAGCAACACAGACAAGGGTGTGAATTTACCCTGAGTCAGTCTTGGCTGCGGGTGCTGGAGGCCTGACCTTAGGTTGTGGTTTAACAAGCAGTTATTGAGGTAGCTGTGCCAGCTTTGCCCACCTGCCTCTCCACCCTCGCAGCACCTTTGAAGGCAGTGGCACAGCTGAGAGGTGGCATTTGTGAGCCCGCTGAGCTGCGTGATGGTGCTCACAGGGTGGCTGCGCAGGCGAGAGCTGAGAGGTGACGTGACAGGAGCTGTTTATCCAGGGCTGGCATTAACAGGGACGTTTGACAAGGGGAGAAAGGTGGAGGGGGAATGTGTTGTGGTTGGTGGTGCTGGGTGATTTCCTGTGGAGTGTCACTGCTGTGGCTGTTGGTGGCACAGAGGAGCCACAGCTCCAGCTACCTCAGAGCCTGTGACCTTGTGGCACTTCTTTTGTGTGTGATTTCTTTCCACAGTTGCCTGACACCTCCACAGTGTGCCCCAGCTGCGCAGCGTGGCTGGGTGTGAATTGGGAGTGTTATCTGATTGCAGCCCCATTTGGGGTTTCAGGGCAGGAAGTGGAGTGGATTTGTGGCAGCTTTAGCTGTTGGGGTGCCATTGATGCCACTTGAAGTCTCTGTCACCGAGCTTTTGGTGATGGCTTGCAGGGATAGGATGCAGGTTTGCCTGTGGACCTGACAGTCATTCTGCTTGTCCTGCACCCACTGTGGATCTGGGGAAACAAGGTTTGCCCTGATTTGGGCAGTCAGGATCTCTCTGCCTGCTCTGTGGCAGCTGGTATCTCCATTTTTACTAATGCAGTGCAACTGCAGGGACAGAAATGACCTAAGTGTCACTTCATCCTCCAAAACCATCTCTTTTCCAGTAAGTTTGTGTCTTAATGTGCATTACCAGCAGCACAGACCGTTGCTCAGCTCAGAGGTAATGATGCCCTGTGGGCTCCAGAGCAGATTTGTTGCTCCAACCCTCATTTCAGCATATTTTCTGCAAAGTATTTTCCTCTCAGTGCCAGGGTAGGCTCAGACACTGCACGCTGTGGGTGCAGAGAGTTGGTTTCATTATTGCCATCACTCAAGACATTCTGCAAGTTTCTGTTTAAGCACCTCAAGTGCTTTGCCCTTGGATTGTACCCCCACCTTGTCTCCCGTGGCGGGAGTGGCCTGGGGTTTGTCTCCACATCCTCTGTTAGCCCTGGCCACTGGCTCCCAGCTCAGGGCAAGACAAAGCTCTCAGCCTCCTGAGGAAAGCGGTGAAAAGGCACAGAGAGAAAGTTTCTCCTGATTTATGGTGCTTTCCCCTTTTGTCCTACAATTAAGCTCTAAAGAGCCTTTGCTGGTGCATGTTCAGGGGTCTTGAACAAGCACCCACCTGGATGTTTGTCCTTCTCTGCTGGGGGAGCCTCCTGGGAATGAGGCCGATGAGCTCATCCCGTGAATGAACTTTGAGGACTGGGGGAGTTTTGTGCATTTTATGAGTTTAATGATGAGCTGACAGCACCCGTGGTAGCTGAGCTGGAACTGTGTGACAACAGCCCTTAAATGTGGGTGTCCTACTGCTCTTACCTGCCCAGTGGGCAGCTTTGCAGGCTGTGCGAGGGCACTGAGCATCGTTGGGGTACATCAGAGCACCGTGCGTTTATGAGCTGATGGGCACATGGTTCGTGTCTGCAGCAGCACAGGATGTTTGATGGACAGCTGTACCTGCCACAGCTCAAGTGCAAGAAACTTTTTACTGTATCTTGGTTGTTAAATGTTGTGTGGGGAACTTGTAACCTGCTGGTGGCAGTGGGAGGGGCTGGGACCAAGCCTGGCCACAGCCACCACAGAACATTGGTCTGGCTTTTGCAGCCAGTCTCTGAAATACACCCTGAAATACGGGATGCTCATCACCTTCACCATCACAAACACCTTTAAGCTTTGCCTGTTTTGGAGGGGATCAGGATGCAGCTTTTTCAGCAGCTCAGTTTTGGGGTCACTGTGAGTCTGGCTTGAGCGCAGTGCCTGGAGTCACGGGGGCTGCCCACTCGAAGTGTGGAGGTCCATGTTGAAATGCCTGAAGATTTTTACCACCCTGGGGACTTGCCAGACTCAGGTGTGGCAGCTGGACCACCGTGGTCTTGTTGTGTGTCCATTTAAGACAAGAAGTGAAGACAGTGCAGCATCTCACCCGAGTACAGGAGGAGGGAGCGCGGGGAAGACGAGTGTAATTTCTTGGACTGGACTGTGGCCACAGCACTGGGACTAACACTCTTAATTGTGGGAAAGGCTTCATGAAAGAGATTTACTGTCCCAGAGCGATCACATCTTTAGTTTTATGTTTCCTCCAAAAGCTGACAGCCCCTGCAGTACGGCACTTCCTACCATTGCTCTGCGGCACCGGCTCAGCCCTGGCTCCGGGAGCAGAGCACCCTCATGCAGCTACCAGGTGCTTTTGGTGCCACCCTGGGTTATCCTCAGTGGTCTCCACACTGGGTGCTGAACTCATTGACAGCTGTAAGAACTGTCATTCAAGCCTACAGATGTTCCTCCTTATTTTCGCTGTGTTTTCTTGGTGCATTCTAGTCTTTTTTTGGTTGTTTTTAACCTCCCACCCCACTGCTCTGAAATGATCTGTCCTTAAAACCCCACTGTTTGTTCTGTGCACCTCAGGTGTTTTGCTAGCCACGGCTTAAACGGGGTCTCAGTGTCTTGCTCTAATCCTCTTGTCCTTTGCTCAAAATCCCTGCTCTGCCACATCTGGGCAGTTCAGCTCCCGACACCTCCGTGCTGCCGTGCAGCTGGTGCTGATGTCTCCAGCAGAGGTGCCTGAGAGCTGGGGTGCTCAAGGGGCTCTCCCTCCCCATCCCAGCCCTGGGGCTTCACTCACCCATTCAGAGTCAGTATCTGTGAGTTTGTAAAAATCCTCTGCCTGCCTTGGGGCAGCCGTTCTCGGGGTGGAAGCTCTGATCCTGCAGAAAGCCAGCAAGGAGCATCCTGCACAGAGTAAATGGCATGGGTGGATAGGAACCCCCAAAGTGTGTGGGTTCTCCCCAGCCACTCCCCCACATCTTAGGAGGATGTAAGGAGGAGTAGAGGGAGTTGGGAGGGCAAAGGCTGCCCTTAAGGCTTAAACCCCTTCTGGGAGCTGTGGGCAGGCTGGCATGTCCCGTGGCACTCCTTGGCCTAACCCACGCCCGGCTCCAGGCAGTTCCCTTGAGCCAGCTCCCCGCTGCTCTCAGCAGCCTCAGAAGTGGTTTCTGGCTGGGTGTAGATGTGCTGGGAGGATTTGCTCTCACTCCGAGCCGGCTCTGTTTGGAAGAGCTGTGGTCGTGTGGCATCTCCTTGAGTAACAGCTCCAATTAAGCTCTCTTGACAAGCTGTTGTGTGACTGTGGAGCTAATGGGAGGAGCCCCCTCCTCAGCTGCTGAGGTTGAAACCCCAGCAGGGACAGAGATCAAACATGCAGCTAATTGCCCTTTTAACACTTAAACATACCCCCCTCCTCAGGGGAGGGCATAAGCCCGGAGCAGCAGCTTCTGTGCTGCTGCCCTGAGTGCCAGCATGGTCCTGGCTGGCTCAGCACATGCCTGGGGTTGAGCATGGTGTGGGCAGGGTGGCTGCAGCCTCTTCCTACTCCAGAGCAGCTGCTCACCACCTTTTCTCACCCCTACATGGAGCAGTTATGTCTGGGACAGGTGTGAGTTAGGGAATAGCTCACCCCTGGACCTTGTGAAGGCTGTGAAGGTGAAACAGGGTGGAACATCTGACCCAAACCCTCTCTGTCTCCTAGAGTGCATCTCTGAGGATTGCCGCTCCGTCATCCAGGAACAGGCCACGGCCCTGGGGCTCTCCATGTTTGCACTCCTGGTGAGGAGGTGCACCAACCTGCTGAGGGAATGTGTGCCAGGTAAGGGCTTAGCAGCAGGACCTGTGCAGGGGCCCACGAGGCAGCCTGGTGGGGGTCAGGCCTTCATTCCCTGCTGGTTTGTACATCCCTTCCCCTCTGTTGGGGCGTTAGGATCCTCCCCCAGCATCTCAAACTCTGCCCAGGTTATAGCTGGATCAGCTGCAGGAAAGCCCTTGATGTGTGCAGACAGAAATGTTTGGAAGAAAGGGATGGACTCAGGCCATGCTTTCTGCCAGCAACTGGGAAACTTCCCAAAACTGGGACCTGGGAATCCTATCTCTGTGACTGATGCACTGGCACCCTGCTGCCCTCAATAAAGGGATCACAAACACCCTGGCTTCCCCTCCAGGCCAGTCCCTGTAGGGAGAACAGATCTGTCTTTGTGCTTGCTGTGGGTTGTGGCTGTTCCCTTGTGCGTCCAAGGCTGGGATGTTGGGATCTGTGTCATACTTTCCCAGTCCCTGCCTGAGCCTGGCTGTGGTGAGCTGCCTCAGCTCTCACGTCTTGTATTTGCAGTTCAGCCACAAGAGATGGAGCAGGAGGACGAGGAGGACGACATCAAGGTCTCTGCCTTGCCCCAGGACCTGAAGGAGCTGCTGCCCAGTGTGAAGGTCTGGTCGGACTGGATGCTTGGCCACCCGGACACCTGGAATCCTCCTCCAACGTCTCTTGAGCTCCCCAAACAGTACGTGCACCCTCTGGTTTCTGCTCCCTCCCTGAGCTCCTCGTGCCACCCTTCCCCCTTGCTCACGCTTTACTGCTGGCTGTGGCACCATGACCTGAGCGCCCAGGCAAGGCCCACTGCCCAGGGAATGTTGGGGATTTGTCCCCCTTGGTGACACAGTGACTTCTTCATTGATGTGTGAGTGGTGCTGGAGGGTGCCTGGTGGCTGCCCTTTGTTTCCATGTGTTAGAAGATGGCTTGTGAGGTGGATTTTTACTTTCTGCTTAGGATGTGCATCTGGTTTTGTTGGGATACCCCTCCTTTAGGTGTTCCACTGGCCCAGCCAGCTGGACAGGCAGGGCCTTCCTCTGGAGCAGAGGGAACTCCATTTCCAGCATAAGCATTTTGTTACCTTTTTTTTTTGACTGAGTCAGGCCAACCTTGGTTGGGCTGGGCTAGCCTGGAGCAGCAGCTTGCCTGTTCCTGGAGCTCCAAAAGTCACCTCCCCTCTGCTTCAGAAACCGCTTGTCCCTACCCTGCAACGCACAAAAGGGTTAATTTTCTAAACTGGCCGATTTCAGCCCATTAGTCCATAATGCGGACTAGGCAATTTGCATATTTTTGGACAGAAAATTGAGCGAAGGGGCCAAGTATGGAGTATGCGAAACAGCGTCTGAGCATGCTCCGTAGCTGCTTTCCCGCAGGATTTTCCATCTGCCTCCGGTACTCCGGATCCAGAGCCTGAAATCACGTCTTATTGTTAATCCAAAGGAGCCAGAACCCAGGGTGATGGGAAGGCGCATTAGGAGTAATCCAGCAAAGTGGCTTAACCATTAATGGGTCCCCGCTCCGTGCGTCAGGTCCAGTCCTGCTCTCCTGGTTTATTGCCTCTTACTCCAGTTCTTTTTCATTTGGCTGAGGAAATGGAAATCTCACACAGGAAGTTCTGGGCCTCATTTTGTGGAGATGGAGTCTGTTTTCTGTTTGTCGGCTGCTCGGTGTGGGACCGCTGCCTGCTCATGTGAACTGCTGCCCATCTTTGGGCAGGAACTCAAACTGGGATCCGTCACGTGAACGCGGCTGCACCAATCCCCCCTTCCCCTCGCGCTGCCTGCGCAGGGAGCCGCCGAGCCCTTGGCCACGGGCAGCCTCGAGATGGAATTTCTGATTGGGTTTCACGCAGCCAGCGCTCGGCGCCTGCCCCAGGACGAGCTGCTCCCCCTCCTGCAGGGTGCGGGGCTGTGTCCCCCTGGGGTGATGGAGAAGGTGGTGGTGGATGGTGGCAGCCCACCCCAGGGCTCCTGGGGGAGCGGTGGGCGTAGGCTGGGGGCTCTACTCCACACGATCCTGCTGTGCTCAGTGGAGGAACGAGGGTCTCTGTCTTGCTTGGCCTCTCCATGGAGGATGGCTGAGCAGCCCCTCTTGTCCCACCGTGCCCATCCTGTCCCACCTGGCCCGTGTTGGCCCCCAGCTCCTCCACCCTGGTGCTCTTTGGCTCACATGGAGAATCTGCCTTAGCCACGCTGCTCTTCCAACCCAGACCTCTTGTATGGATGGGTGTTGGTGGTCCAGGACTCTGGGACAGCAGTGGTTGAGCTTCCATGGATATGCAGGTAGTGATGAACAGCAGGGAACCAGCTCTGCTCTTGGGCATGACCTGGGATTTGCAATGTTTGCCCTGGGGATAGGAAAGGAAAAGGAGAGCACTGGGTTAGTGTTTCAGCTCTCTATTGACACAAGCCTGCTGGCTGCCCTGGAGCTCTTCAGGAACCAGGTAGAGCCACCGAGTGCAGGGGTTTAGATAGGAGCAGCTTCAAAGAAGTTTAGAAGTAAAACATGGGTCAGAGCAGCAGGCGTGGTAGAGTAAGCCAAGGTTTATGGGCAGGGTGAGCTCAGGAGCAGGGAGAGCACGTGAGGAGCAAGTGCAGACGCCAAGTTGCAGAGCTGAGTGAGGGGCCTGTGCCATGTCACACATGCTCCTGCCTCTGGGACATGCTGTGAGATCCCACCACTGCCAACAGAGAAGCTGGTTGGATACTCTCAAACCACTTTCCTTGCCCCTTGTGATGGCATGGGCACAGAAGAGGGATGTAGAGATCCCCCAAAGCACAGCAGCGCCCTGCAGGGATGCCATGAACGTGCTAAAGCTTCTGGAAAAAACAGGCCTTGTACCCACCTGGCAGCCCAGTCAGAGCCCAGAGCTTGCATCAAAGTGCAGCTCATCCGGGGCCAGAATGCTGGGCTGGGCTCGGGGCCAGCGAGGCAGCTTGGCAGGACTCGGCCGGAGCTTTGGGCCGGGGCTGTGCATCCCAAGGCCTCACTCACCATGTTCACAACCGCTTCTTCTTCATATGGGAGAGAGCTGGGGGACTTTGAGAACGTCTAAACTCAGCCCAGCTGTGGCAGTTGGTTTATTGCTTTCAGCTGGTACTTGAACCCGGGTCCTGGTCTTGGAGTCTTTCCCAGGTTTAATCCCCGGAGCTTTCTCTGCAGCTGTATGACACTGCGCTGACCCCGAATGAGGATAGGAAAATAGAAACGGTGCCAAGCCAGAGTCTCTTTTTCATTTGGAGTCTGGCTGTCTGCCCATGACCAGGGTTACATAATGGGAAACATAGCTGGGGCTCTGGAGAGCCCGCGTTTCACCACGCTGCCCAGACCTTCGCGTTCTGATGCTATATATCTTCCTAATTGTAGCTCGGATGCATTTATCACACTGCTGGATTTGAGTCCTTACAATAAAAAAAAAAAAATACCCAACAAAACCAACCCCACACCAAATTCCTCAGCTCGCTGCTTTCCCCCTTGGACAGAGGCGAAGGGAAAGGTGTGAGGAGCGAGCGCTGCCGAAAGCCGGCAGATGGATGTGAGCCATGCGGGAGTGGGCTCTGTGGAGTGGGATGAGAGGCTCAGGAAGCTGTGTCTTCGGGGTCCTTTTTCTTGCTGGGAGCTTGGGAATGAACCCTGGTTCCTGGCAGGCATCCTCTCCCTACCTGAGGGCTCAACAGTCTTGAATTCAACCCAAATGAGAAGCTCCATCTTTGCCCAAATCCACCCTTCTTGGTCTAGTGCACTCATCCAGCTCCTGGCCACACTGCACGGTCACCACGGCTCAGGGGATGCCCTGGAACAGGTTTTCAGTTGTTGGACTTCCTAAACACCTCTCTGTGTGTATTTGAGAGGTGAAGGGTGTCCTTCCTATTTTGGAAAAGGTGCTCAGCGAGCTTTCCATGAGTCTTTCCTCATGTCTTTCCAGAATAGCAGCTAAACTTAACCTTGGACTTCTCTGCTTCAGTGCCTCGGGATTTGTGTGTCTGAACCAGGTGTTGCCAGGTCTTCTAGCAGCAAGCAGCTGTCACTTTTGTATCTTAAAATTAATTTCTGTCTGCATGTTTCATGGCAAACCTTGTGTCAAGTTCTCTGCGGGTGGTTGTTTAAGGCAGTTGGAGAAGCATCCTTCAGACCAGATGTCCCCAGGAGTAAATTGCAGAGGTTGGGGTGTAAAAGCAGGGATTCTGGGAAGAAGGGAGCAGGGTGGATCCCCTAAGGCAGAGATATTGGCAGCAGATGGGTGAAAAGGTGGATCTCCAAGGAGGCTGCTGTACAAGTGACTCCATGCGCTTTTTGGGACATACGGCTGGGCAGCAGGTGAAGAGGGCTGGACAGAGGGAGCGAAGCTGCTCCTTGCTCTGCTCTGTTGCCACAATTAATCCATTGCTAAACGAAGTACAGGGACTGATGGGGAAGCCACTGGCTAGACAGACACTGCTGCAGGGCTGACCCTGGTGCACCCATGCTCCTTCCACACAGGGCCAAGGGCCTCTCAGTTTGGGGAGACTGTCTGCAAGCATTTAAAAATGGTTAATTTAAACCGAGTATTAAATTAAATCCAAAAGCTGTGAGCGCATTCTAGAGCTTACCTTCCCAGAGAGATGTGCCAGATCGCTCTCATCACATCCCTCTTGCAGAGAAGTGTCACTGAGATGGCAGCTCCCACTGGGAGGGATGGACAGAGTCTTGCACAAGGGTGCCAAGACATCGCTGGAGTTTGCTGGAGACTAAATGGAAAATCCCTTCTGCAAATCCCAGCCTCAGTAACACTGGCCACCAGAGTTTCCCTATCGAGACATCAAAGCCAGGGTTCAGAGGTGTCTCAGTAGGGTAAACCTGGTTGAGATTGAAGATAAGGTTGACCAAAGGAGAAGCCAGAAGTCTCTGTGGAGAAGGGGCTGTGGCAAAGCGGAGGCTGGCTGGGAGGAGACTGCACCTCTCCTGGGGAGGGAGAGCATCCCTCCAGCTCTTAAAGGCAGGTTCCTGGGAGAGGAATGGGTTTATGGATGACCATGTGCAGGGCAGGGTGAGGGAAATCACTGATGCAGAAGGGCTGTGACCACGTCATCCTGCTCTGTCTGAGCCCAGAACAAGCTTGGTGAACACCTTTTGGGAAGAGCTCCCATGGCAAACCCTTTTTGCTCCTTGCAAAGGAGCCGCTCTTAATTCAGCTTCCCATGGTCCAGGAGAGAGGAAACCCGGGAGGAGGATGCAGAGCAGCTCATCCGGCGGGCACCGGGAGCCGGCGGTGCCAGTGCCTGGCCCCGGGAGCGCGCGGCCCGAGGCGTTTGCCATCTGCACGGCAGCGCGGCTCGGCTGCGGCTGGGAACACAATGCAGGGCTTCTTCTGCGCCGCGCTTTCCGGGTTTGTGCTGCAGCTGTGGAGTTTGGATGTTAGTGTTTAAACAAGCTGGTATTACACAGGAAATGGCCACCTCCACAGGCCCCCGCAGGCTTGTAACATGGGGTCATTGTGCTTGATATTAATCACCAGGCAGCCCGCGCCCCCGGTGAGGATGGTGGCTCGCGCCAGAGCCCCGCGTGGGGATTCAGCGAGCATCAGGCTCACCCTGGCATCCTCTGCTCTCCTCGTGCTTCACTATGTGCCTTTTGCCGTGTGGTGATGCCCATCCAGGCATCAGCTCTGCCAGGAGCCATCCCCAGCCTCGCCAGGGCAGCGCTCGGCCCCGGGGCCGCAGTCCAGCTCGCTGCGCACTTGCGCGGCTCTCGCCGCTGCCTGGCCGGGCCGTGTCCGTCGGCGTTGCAGCTGGGCTGCGCTCACACTGACAGCTACATTAAACCTGGAATCCTGAGGCAATAAAAAAGAAATTAACTCTTATTTTTTTTTCCTGTCCTAGTGGAATAAGCAAATGTAAATGTGTCTGTGGGGAAGTGAATGAACCCCCGTTCCGAGGAAAGACCTCGCGCTAACCCCCTTCTCGCTTCCTCGGTAAAAAGCTCTGGGAGCCTCGTCCCTGTACCTGGGAGCTGCGTGCCTGGGCTCGGTGTCAGTAATTCAGGGCCTCCCTCCGCAGAGGGACGTCGAAGCCGTGGCACTGTACTTGCACGGAGCTTCCAGGCACCTGGAACTGCCTGGGCTTTGCACAGGGGCTCCAGCACCGCCGCACCGTGGGGTGACATAAGCCAGGAATGCCTGGGGGTAGCCGTGAGGTGGTCCTGGGCAGGGGCAGTGGGGAGAAGGAGGCTGACAGGGCTCACAAGTGTTGTGTGACCTTCCAGGGCGAGTGCATGTCCCAGCAGGAGATTCACAGAGCCATAGGTGTCAGTGTGAGCCGTTTGTCCTTGCTGGCTTTGCCAGCAGTAGCAGCTGGTGAATGATCTTGGTGGTGGCAGTGATGGGAGATGTGCTGCAGAGGAGGAGCTGCACCCGAGGGGGTGGCAGAAAATGGTCAGAACTGATCTCTGCAGTGCTGCCTCTGCCATCACAGGAGAAAAACAGGGAAAAATGCCAGCACTGCTTCTTTCTTGGCTTTCTGAAGGCTCTGCAGGGCGCTGCTGGGGTAGCATTGCAGTGAGAGCTGGCTACCCAGGGAGCCAGCACAGTCTGAGCTTTGACTGGAGTGAGCCCAGGGTGGGAATCTGTCACATCCAGGGCAAATGGCAGATGTGGCAAGGCACTGATAAGCTGTAGGTGAAGGATGAAGTGACAGGGACTGCTCTCACACTCGGGGGTGGTGAGGGGTGCCCTGCCTGGCAATGCTGCCGGTGGGGAGAGGGAAGGGCACTGCTGGGCTGGGTGCCTGCAAGGGCATTAGCAGTGCCAGCTCAGTGACTGTTCCTGTGGCATTTTTCTGACTTGGGACGCCAAGCCCTGTGGAGGGAGATGCTCCCTGTACTTCATCTGTGCTGATACCCCTGCCACCACTACCCCTGCCCTGCTGTGAACCCCAGTCCAGCCCAGCATCCTGCCACTGCCCTCTGCCTCCCTCCCTCCCGCCCTCACTGTCACCATCATCCCCTGCCTGCAGCTCTGGTTCTTTGGAATACGAGCGAGCTCTCTGCAATGTGTTTCTTTCCCCTCTCCTCCACCATGGCCCCATGCACCTGGCTGTCCCAGCTCCCTGGGAATGTCCCCTGCATCCCTGCCTGTCCCCAGCACCCCAGTGCTCTCATTCCCCAGCAGTTGCGGGCACTTTTCCCATTCCTCTCCCTGCTGATGCCTCTGCACCTCCTTCATCCCAGCGAGTCCTCGTGGCCGTGGGGCCCCACCAGTGCTATGTGACCGGCCTCAGGCAGCCGAGCCCAGTTGCCAGCAGGGCACTGGGGGAGGCTGAGCCTCCCAAGCCTTGTGCATCTCCCATGGGCAGAGCTCGCCTTGGAGGTGGCCCAGAGCAGCCCTATCACATCCGGTGCTTGTCTCTGCAGCCCAGGCCGGAGGATAAACTATCAGGGCTGTGGGGCAGTGGATCATTCCTCTTATTATTTTCTTCTTTTGCAGATAGGGGTCGTGGAAAGTTCAGTTCCTTTTAACCCTCGCAGCTCTGTTTATTTTCCAGCTGGTAGCACAAACGCAGCGTTTCCCATTACATCACAAAGGGCCTCGGACAGATCCCTCCAAAAAAACGTGTTGCAACTGTTTATTTTTTTCCATATTTAAACATTTCTGACAGCCAGACCTGGCTGAGCCAAGCGATGGAGCTTTGTGAATGAACCCAGCTCCTGGTGTCTGTGACCAGAGGGTTTTGAAGGACCTCTTCTCCCCTGCAGGACGTGGGCTAGGGCTGGCTCGGGGACGTGGGCGACTCTGCGTTACATGTGTGCTGATTACGTGCCGGGCTTTGATTAATGGCTCCTCATTCTGCCTGGCTCCCAGGACGCTCTTGAAAACAAGATGTTTCATTTCAGTGTGCTTTCCTGGTACATTGATTCCCGTAAATAACCGAGTGCAGACTCTGTCCACCTGGAGCAGTTCAAAGAGCAGGGGGCCTCCCTCCAGCCCTGGGCTGCCTCGGCCCGCACCGGTCACTGCTGCACCCCCGGGGATGCTGGATTCCCTGTACTTTTCTCCAGAGGTGTGGGGTGGAGGAACAGCCCACCAGAAGCACATCAGCCCCAGTTTCCCCTATTTCCTACTTAAATCCCAGTTTACATCCTAAAAAACCCCCAGTCTGAGTGTTTGTAGAAACAGGAGGGAGGAATGCAGTGCGAGGCAGCCTGGTCAGCTGTAGTAGCCCTCATGCTTGTTGCCTGTTTCCCTGCTTTCTCCACACTGGCTCTCTCTGGGGTGCTGGGTCCTCCTTGGGTTGTGCTCAGCCGTGGGGATGTGTGATGGGAACGCATGGAAAGCAGTCCAGGGCCACCCGTGGCCTCGTGTTTGCACCCTGCACATCACTGCCACTCTGGGAACGTGAGACATGGCAGAGGCAGCTTTGCAGGTCGCTCGTGAGTGTTGAAACCCATGGCCAGAAGCAAAACACGCTTTAACCCCCCACGGCTGGGGTTTAACTGAGAAAATCTCTGTGCTGCAGAGCCTGGCTGCAGCACGTGGTTGCAGCCGGTAAGAGGAGAGGATGCTCCGGGCTGGGCTGGAGCCCCCCCAGGGTGGATTGGAGCCCTCCAAGAGCCCTTTCAGCCCCGACAGCAATGCGGGTGTTCGCTCTGTCCTCCCAGCAGGCTTTAAAATTGAGTAACTCATCCCTTCTCCCATCTGGAACGAGCCGGGTTCCTGCCGGCACCACCCCCGCGGATCCTCGGGCTGGGGGAGCGGGCACAGGTGGGCAGAGCAGCGGCCGGGGCGAGATCCCGGGAGCCGTCCCCGTGCAGGGAGACCGTGGCCGGGGACAGCGCTGGCGGGCTCGGGTCACGGTCCCTGCCGGGGTCGGTGCCAGCGCAGCTGCGGAGCCGTCCCGCGGGGCAGGGCAGCAGCGGTGCCGGGCCTCGCCTCGCCTCACCTCTCTGGTATTCGCTGCAGCATTGCAGGCAACTCCCAACGCATTCCAGCCCTGAATTGCTCACGTCTCTCCTCGTTCTCCCAGGGTCTCAGTAGATGTGTGGGCGACGCTGGCTGACTTCTGTAACATACTGACCACAGTGAATCAGTCGGAGGTGCCCTTGTACAAGGACCCAGATGACGACCTTGCCCTGCTTAGCCTGGAAGAGGATCGGCTGCTCTCGGGCTTCGTTCCCCTGCTGGTCGCCCCCCAGGAGCCCTGCTACGTGGAGAGGACCTCGGACAAGGTCAGCAGTAGGCCAAACATCCCCCCTCGATTCCTCCAGACTTTTATTCTTGGGAAGTTTTCTGTGCAAACGGAACACGATTAAGTCATTGAGAAGGGTGTTAAGGGAAAATATCGACCTTTCAGCCGCTGACATCCAGCTCTGTGTCATGAAAACCCCTCTCGACTTCCTCTGGTGTGTGTGTGCTCGCTGGCATGTTGTATATACGATCATTTCCTCACTTGTTTAAATAGTGCAGCTTGTGTTGGCAGAGCTCTCGGTGCACTCCAAATGGTTTGCATCATGCTTAAAGCACCCTCCCCCTCCCCCCGGCCACAAAACTCTGCCTTAGGAAGGCAGCCAGGACTTTTTTCCTTCTCTAAAGAGGAGAGTGATAAATAGGTGACTAGAGAGAAGCAGACACCATGTGTTAACGTACAAAAGGCTTTTAGGAATATGAAGCATTCCCCACTGCCCGCTCTCTATTTTCCTTTCTTTGCTCTAGGAGCCCATTCTAGGCTGAACTTTCCTTTGGCTGTTTGTTTTTAGAATAATGAAATCAGTTCCCTTGTTGATGTGGGGTTTTGGGTCTGCTCTCTGCCACCACCTGGCCAGGAGGGATCTGGGGGCTGCACTTGGAGAACGTGTCTGAGCCTGGTGGGGGATGGAGGAGGCACAATGGCATTTGTTTTGCACGCCCTCGGAGGCACGGCAGGATGAGAGTGGCTCTCAACAGTTTCCTGCTCGGAGGCAGAACTGCAGCTCTAAAAACGTGGCTCATCTGGGAAGCTGCAGTGTCCCCTCCCTGAGGGCTTGGTGCCCCAGGAGGAGAAGTGGGGATGCAGAGACAGGTTTCTGTGGAGAGCCTGCGTGTGACAGTGGCAAGGTGCCTTTCCCTGTGCCACTTCTTCTTTGTGACATTGTCCTGAAATGACGGTGAGAAATTCAGGACCTTTCTCACAGAGGGACCCAAAGGTGCGAATTTCTGTTTCACTTCTCTGTCTGCCCCAGCCTGTGCTCACAGCACTGCCTGCAGCACAGGAGCACGGGCTCCCAGTAAAATCAAGAGCCCTCCCAGTTTGGGGAAGCACCTTAGTCCAGGAAGTGTCTGTGGAAACATGAATTTTCAAGGCTCTATTTGACAGGGTTAAAATAAGAAGCATGCAGTTGTTTGCCATTGCTGCCCTAAGGTTTGCCCAGGGTGTGTGGTGGCCTCACAGGGGTTCTGTTGGGGACAGTCCCAGCGTCCCTATACAGAGATTCTTTTCCCAGCAGCCACAAACCAGAGCCCCCAGCAAGGCAGGTGAGCTGACTGAACAGCCTTGGTGCCCTGTAACTTGTGGGAGGGGGTCGGTATTCCCTGAACTCTGCCTCCTCTAACCACACACCAGTTTATTTGGAGTGCCATCTACCTGCCCTGCCAGGCACTTGCATTCATCTTCGTGTCTTTGTCCTGTAGCTGCACCTGAGCTTCCGAGCTGAGTTCTCCTTGTCCCAGCTCCCTTTGGTTCTGGTGCTTTGTAAAGAAACTGCACAACTCCACAGGTGGGAGTTGGTGCCCTCACAACTCAACACCAGCCACCCAGGAATTCGGGAATATCGGGCATGGTGTTATCTCAGTTCTGCTGATAAAGCAGCACCGATCCCAGAGGGAAGCAGCCAGGCCTGGCTGTGCCTGTAGCCCTTTATTTCATTCTGACCAGTGTTTTTATTAATGGCCAGACAGGTGGAACAGCAGGGGTGCATGTTCAGTGTGCAGAGGACACCTGAGAGGATGAAGAGGAGGACAGTGAGTTAGAAAAGAAAGCTCAAAAGCCTGATTTCCAAGAAGGGCCTGGGTGAGCTGGGGCTTTTTAGTCTAAAGGAAATTTGGGGAAAAGGCAGAGAGGAGAACAAGCTGTCCTCCAGCTCCATGGTAAAAAGCACAGGAAGGAATGGGCAGAAATTGCAGCAAAATAGTTTAAGGTGAGACTTCAGGAAAGGTTTCACACCTTTGGGTAGTTCACTACTTGAGAGCAGCCTCCTTAGTGAGTCTTCAGGAACTCTTGAGCCTTGGAGATTTTAAAAGCAGGCCAGGTGACTCTCTCAGGTACAACTTGGGTTGAGGTAAACACCTTGGAGTAGGAGGCAAAGTGACCTCTTTGGATGATCCTACCCCATTTTCTGTGATTTGGAAACGCTTTAGAAAGGGACTGGAGTGGCAGCTGCATCAATACAGTCAAGTGACTGCCCTGTTCCACAAATCTCATTGCTCTGCAGCATTATTGAAGGAGTTACTGGACTCTGCAGGAGTGAGGTGTTGCAGAAAGCAATGCAGAGCCAGCCAGGACTGAGAGGCACAAACCCACGTGAGTGTGACTGTGAGCAAGATACAAAAAGGCACTTTCTAGCAAAGAATCCCCCAACCCAACTTAAACTTGTGTGCCATCTCCAGTCCACCATCTGCTCCTTGCCCTCCCTGTAGCGTGCAGAGCCCAGATGAATCCAACTCCTCAGCAGCTCATCAGCTCAAGGCCAGGTTGGACAGGGCTTGGAGCAACCTGGTCTAGTAGAAGGTGTCCCTGTCCGTGGCAGGAGGTTGGAACTGGATGGGCTTTAAGACCCCTTCCAACCCAGACCATTCTGAGCCTAGCATCTCTGGGCTGCTGGCAGTGGAAGGGTGCACGTCTGTGCTGAGCATGGTGGCATGTTGGGATCTGTGTCCCTGAGCCTCCAGCAGGCGATGGCAGTGGAGCAGCTCTCTCTGGCACTGATTTTTTTCCCATACTGGTTTTTCATTGCTTTTTAGCAGGAGTTATTTTTTGCACCCAATTTCTTTCTGTTGTGTTCTCAGTCTTGGCCCAGTTTTCAGCCCAAATTCTTTGCTGGAGAGGCAATGAGAATGTACTGCTCTTTATATGGCACAATGTGAGTGTCTTGTGGGCTGGGAGGAGGGTTCTGGTGTGCCAGAGTGACTCTGGGTCCCTTTTCTACCACTTGCATGGCGAGGAAGAGGCAGTTGGCTTTTACCACAAGGATATCTCACCTTGCTTGCTGATGCTCCAAATCCTTACCCCATTCTTTTACCCCCTAGCTTCTTAGTTAATTTGTAACATTTCAGAGGAAAAGAATCTGTTGAAAGGCAGAACTGGAGGGAATTGGGCTTAAAATGGTGTTGGGTTCTTGGCTCTACCAAGAGGATGGTTGTTTTGTAAGCTGTATAGGACAAACACTGTGCTTCCCACTCCTTTTTTGTTCTCCACGTCCCATTTAGCAGATGGAGTGCACAATTCAGCCAGAGTTCCCCAGTAAGTTTCTGAGCATTTGGCCTGGCTCTTATTTTGAGTGAAAGCGTTCTGACTCCGTTTGCTGCCATGGAGCCGCGCGTTCGAATTCCTGCCGGAGCCAGTGGGACACTTAGAGCTTCCCATCCTCTCTTGCACTGTCATTGGAGCTGTAACCAACAAAAGCTGGCTCCGGGGCGAGCAGAACTCGGTGTTGTTTTCCTGGGTGTGTGTGTTGGGCACATCTCCACTGCAGCTTGTGTGATGGAACACCACCGACCATACCAGTCAGCAGCAAACTATGCAGCCTGGTGCCTGAGCTGTCAGCTGTGTCTGCAGCCTCTGCAGCCCAAGGAGACACTGCCAGGACCTCCCTCACCCAGCCTTGGACCTGAGGCAAGAGCAGGGAGCAGCAGCATGGCTGAGTTAAGGTCGGGGAGGAGGAAGGTGGCAACTGTGGAGTCACGGTGCTGCCGTGGGGAGCCGGTAATGGAAACCACTTGGGTCGTGTTGAGGTTAAAGAGAGTCCTGGTGAGGGTGCGTGGGTGCAGCCCTGGGAATCTGGGGCACGTCCTGGATTCCTCAGCTCTCGCTGGATGCTGTTGTCTCGGGAGCATCCTGCTCTGCAGTGACCCCATGGAGCTCGTGGCAAAGCTGGATGAGGGCTGCAGATATCCCTGATGTGGAGCAGAGCAGGGAGGTTCTCCTCTCTTGCAGGTGTGGATTGCCCACATCCCTTCAAGCTCTTCATGGGCTCAGCGTGTGCATCCCCCAGGCCTGTGCCTGCAGCACACCCTCTGCCACATGCCCCAGCCATGGGCAGATGTGGAGGAGAAAGTGTTAATGTCCCTTCCCACAATAAACCTCTCTGCATGGGGGGTCCTGAAACCTGAGCCTGTCTCTCCTCCCCCAGTCCTGACACACGTTAATAAAAGGTTTTTAAACGCCAATAAAAAGGCAGCAGCCCCAGCTCACCAGGTCCAGGGCCCAGGGTCCTTGGGAAGGCACTTCACAAATGTGTTTTTTGCATTTTCAGGCTTTTGGCTGGTGAATAAGATTGAGGAGAAATACTCCTTCCCCTGATAACAATACAGTGAGACGCAGGATCAGCAGTGTGTGGATTAAAACCAGACGGTGCATGATTAATACATGTGCTTATAGGGCCAGTCACTGTGGTTCCCTCCTCTCAAACAGAAAGGCACTTTTTTCCCTTTCCCTCATGTGCATGCTCATGTGTGGAGTGGACTGTCTCAGATACTCACCACTCAACTGGTCTCAACCCTGTCTCACCTCACCAGGCAAATGAAAGCCCTAAAATGCAAGGCTCTGAAAATTAATTAGCAATATTTTACTGCCAGACCTACAAGCTGGGTATTGCGTGGCTCCTCCAGCTCTGGGGTGGTCAGTGAGCTTCCCACACTTGGTGCTGTTCCTTGTTTCACTCACCTGTCAGTGCAGATAACCTAAACCCCAAGCTTTATTCTCCTTAGAAATCCCAAGTCTCTTTCCTCTGCACTGTCCAGCCCAGGTGGATAGCTCAAATCTGGTTGCCCCTCTCTCTAGCTGCCCCAACATGCTCTAGATTGGCACTAGCCTTTGGATTAGCTGATTAGGAGCTAATTATTATTTAGACTTGGGCTAAAATTAGTCCTGTCTTGTTATTCACTTCACTTATTTATGGTATTTCAGTCTTCCTAAGGCTCTCAGAGATCTCTTGGCAGCGTGTAGTCACGTCTGATGCTTGTTGGAAAGGGAGCCCCAGGTTTAAAAAGCCCAGGAGGAGTAGCTGTTGGAGTGACTGGGCTCTGTCATGCCTCTAAACACCAGGCTTTTTGTCCTTTCTGAGACCTAATGACTCCTGGAATGCCAGGGATTAAATCCACCTTGGAGTAGCCACACTACAGTGATTTTGGGAGGACTTTTTGCGAGGCGTCAGAGAAAAGGTAGCAAGACCAGGGCTCTGAGAACACAAACTCTTTGTAAGCAGAGAGAAAACCCCAGTGAGCAAATGTAACTGTTTTCTCAGCATCCTCTCCATATTCCCATTCCATAGCCTCGGAGCATCTCCCTCCAGCTGGCAGGCAAATGCTCTCAGCCCATGAGAGCGAGAGCTTCCAGCTTGGAGCTTGGTCCAGAGAGGAAAAGGGAAACTGTGAGCAGAGATCGGAGCCCCAAGCAGGAGAGTCCAAGGAGGAGTCATCCTTGAAAAACTCCTTCCATTCCTGCTTCCCTGGGTTTCCAAACAAGCCGTGAAAGATCCCTGCCACAGGCAGCCCTGCTCGGAGCAGGGACTTGGCAGGAGCTGGCAGCCCCGAGGCGGCAGAGTAAGAGATGTTTACATTTTCTGACCAGTATCTGAACTCCATCCCAGCCTCGACCTTCCCTTTCATGTGGTGCCTTTGGATTGTAAAAGGCAATTAAACTAGATTATGGGCCGTGTTGGAAGGTGATGTCATGGGGTGATGGAGGAGAGGCTGGATTTTATGCCACCATGAAGGTAGCAGCGAGAACATCACCTGCTTTGAACTCCTCAGCTGTCCTTGGCATCACCTTGAACCATGAGTGCCAGGGGCTGTGTGGGCACCACGAGAGCCTCTCTCTGCCTTTGCCAGGTGCGTTTAGCACAGTGAAAAGTGTGAAAAGTCCATGTCCCCAGGTCTGGGTGGCAGAGGAGGCAATGCTGGTGTCTGCAGTGGGCACAAGTCCTATCCAGTGACTGCTGCAACATCTCCTAGGGCTGTGCAGGGCATCTTCCAAAGAGGAATCCTGTTCAGTTATCATTTGGCCTCAGTTTTTAATCACTTTTTAAGCTAAGACGGTTCTGAGGATATTCTTAAAACTGAGTTTCTGCAGCTGAAAGTGAAGGGAACCGATGGCAAGCAAGCACTAGCGCGGCACGAGGACGCTGAATCCAGCCCTGGAGAAATCTGCAATGTGGAATAACAGTTCAGCCTCTTGAAGGGGGGGTGGGTTAAAGAGGAAAAAAAAAAAAAACCTGCAATAAATCTAGTGAGTGGAATCTGCGGGAAATGATCCCATCTGGAAAACTCCAGTGCTGGTGCTGCTGAAGGCTTAGGGAGCGATGCAGATCGCAAAAAGCAAAGCCTGCAGTCTGAGGATGACAGGCTGCTTAATTGATGTCCATTGCAACTGGTACTCTGCCAGTTTATGTTGGCCACCTGCCAGCATGCTGTGATTTTGGGGCCAGGTGTGAAGCGTTTCTGTTCCATCTTGTTCCCAAGCACCTACAGAAGCCTCACACATCTCACTCGAGGCTGCAGCCCTGTAGGAAACAGCTGTACAGGTATAGGTGAAAGGAAATGTCACAGCTGGGTTGGGAGCCCTCCCCCGTGCCTTGCCCAGGGCTGTCTGGGGGGCTGCTCCCCCCTCTCCACCCCCACGCTGGGTTTGGGGAGGTGGTCACTGTCACAGGCACACCTGCCTGTCTGTCAGCAAGGTGCTTTGAACATCAGGGAGCTGCTGGGACGAGCGTACAGGTCAGAAACCCCCTCTTCAAAGAGGAGCCCACGGTGCTGTGCGTCAGTTCTGGGAATGGGGAATCCAGCCCGGGAGAGCCCTTGATGCTGGCAAGCTGGGGAAGCTGTGGCCATCTCCACTGGTTTTTTCTCCCTCATGAAACCACAGGGAAATTTCCAACAGCAGGTCTTGTAGAAAGCACAAACCCTTGATTTTGGAAGGCTGAGAACCCTTCAGGATCCTCAGCAAATTGTCGCCAGACACAGTTTCAGTTGCTGTTAAAAACATGCATTATTTGCCAGCTAAATTTGCCTTGTCTCAGTTTCCAATAATTGAATTTTGCTGTAGATTGGGAAGTCGTGGGTTGCTGCTCTAACTCTGATATGTAAATGTATCCCAAGCCCCCCCAGTTCCCATCCTTTTTTCATAAGCTGAATAAGATGGAGTGAGAGGCAGGACAGTCCCGGCCATGGTTTGGATCCCCTGAGCTGCTCTCCTGGTGTGTCTGAGCTGTGGCTGACCATGTTGCTCCTCAGGAGGAGGTGACACTGTGCTGTCCCACTCTCCTCTGTGCTGTACCCACTGGACACTCCCGGTGTCCTGCAGCCTTTGCTCCTTCCTGCAGGCACAGCTTGACATTAACTGTGTTAAATAGCGCAGGGTTTGTTCCTGAGTAGGTGACTGAGCAATTCTTAAGTTTTTGCCTGTTACTGAGTTGCTCTCTTGAAAGCTTGGGAGGGTTTGAGACGGTGTCTAATCTCCTGGCTTTATCAGGAGAGGTTTTCTTTGTCCAGGTCACTGAACCTATTGTTAAGCAGTGTAAGCCCAAGCAAGCTTCCCTGTGGCCCCGCCAGCACTGCCCTCTTGTTTACACTGACATTTTAAGACCTCTGCTGACCAGATTTTAATCCAGGCCGTATCCTGTGCACCGCAGTCTCTGGGGCATAGGAGCTTTTCACGTCCTCTCGCCGCGGCCGTGCCGAGCGCTCGGGGCTGCTGACGCACGGCTGTGGCATCGGGCTGTGAAACGGGGCTGGAGGCAGCAGGAGTTCAAAGCCCTGCAGCCCCTTTGCCACAGCCAAGCGTGAACAGGTCCTGCCGTAGCCCTGGGCAGGCAGGATGGCGAGGAGGGGCAGATCTAACAGCAGCCCCCACCCTGCAGAGCTGGGGTCCTGCTGCTTTGCGTGGTCGCAGGGCTGAGAGCTGTGTGTGGGAACTGCAGTCGCACTGCGAGGTGAGGAACCACCTGCCAACGTGTTAAGATCCAGTTACAAGTGTTCTCTTAACCCCCCCTGTCAGTGAGAGGCAGAGTGGCTTTGTGGTCTGGGCACAGCTTGCAGGGAAGTGCAAGGTGCTGCCCTCCAGGCTCCCCATCTCCTGCGGGGGGAAACAGGGAGGGAAGAACCAGCAGCTGGTGGAAAGAACCTTCCCTGTCCCTGAAATGCCTCTTTCCTGGCACGTGGAGGGAAGGAGCGCTACCATGGTGCGTGGGGAGTTTTCTCAAGTGGCTTGTGATGTTTCCATGCCTTCCTCCCCAGCCTTGGATGCACCTCTGCCTCTCCTCCAGGCTCATCTTGGACAGGGCGCTTCAAGCACAACGTCGGCTCCAAGTGAATCAGGGTGTGAGCCCTGCACGTGCCCCAGCACGTGTCAGGTCCTCAGCCAGCCCTGCACAGCTTGGCTCTGGTGTCAGCTAAAGGCTCTTTTAAAGTGTTTTCTGGAAGTGAGATGGGATCATCAGCTCAAGGCAGAGACTGACAGGATAAATCAGCCTTGTCCCGTGCCTGGTGTTGGATCTTTCCGTGCGGATCAGATGACGCTCGTTGTCCGACATCCCCACTTCTGTCATGGTCAGGCCAGGTTTATGTAATGAGATGGGAAACTTGTATTCAGTCCTTTTGTCCTAAAAGCTGCTTCCAGAGGTTCTGCACAGATTCTTGGGAAATGGGAAATATCCTATTCAAGAAACTCGCTGATCCTCTCTGTTCCCAGGGTTGGGAATAGTGGAGTGACCTAGGAAAAGAGAGCCAGACCATGTGCAGCACCTCCTTGGAGCACACCATGTGCACTCTTCACTTCGCTTGGGATTTCCCAGTGGGAAATGGCCTTGTTTCTGCTGCCCCTGCACCCAAATGGCACAAAAGCTACCACCTCTTGGCAGGACATCAGGCCCAGAGAGTGCACAGCTCTGGCTGTGAAGAGGTACTGCCATGGCTTTGGTGTACTTGGAATGACATATTAGAGCCCAGACCTCATGGAATTTGCTGATTAGTCTATAAGTGTATTGAAAGGCCTCATTAAAACACCATTAATGCTGGATCCCCTCCCAATGAGCCATCTCTTATTGCTACCCAGAGAAACTCTTGAGGAAATGGAAAGGCTGCTCTGGCTGGCTGAGCTGTCCCTGGGCATGAAGCGTGGCCTGAGACAATCTTTGTGCTGATCAAGTGTTAATGTGGTGCTTTGGATCACGTGAGAGGTCCCTGGGACTCGGGGTTGCATCTTTACCTCACACTTTGGCGCCTGGATACGCTGCCACTGCTCAGACTCTTCTTTCTGGTACTAAACTCAGTCCTTGACCTGACTCTTGGCCTCTGCCTGTGGCTCAGCTTTGGAGGGACCCTCTTTCATGGCACCATTTTGTCTTTGCCCAACTGAAATGCTGAAATCCCATCTGAAGGCGAGGACGGCTGTGGTATCCACCAGCACAGCTATGGGAAGGACCTCAGGAAACCCGAAAAAAGACCCAATTAACAACTCCTCATTGTTATCCTGAATAAGAAAGATCCACGTCCTGCAAAGCTTGCCAAAGAAGTGGACGGGCTGGAATGCAGGGAGTGGTCAGCCCAAATAACAGATGGGGATCTACTCTGTCTCTACGGGAGACGGAAGGTGACCTCTGTCATTGAGCTTGGAGTCTGCTCCCCACGTTTCTGCTCCCAGCTGGAGCTTGTGTTGTTTTTGTGGATGCCAAATCCGTCTGCCAGCTCTGGGCTGGGGCTGGGCGAGGATGGAGAGCCCAGCTCCCGTGGCAGGACAGAGCTGTCACCCTCAGTGCCCTCCTGCTGTCACATCCCAAACCGAGAGAGAAGAAGACACCACCACGATCTTATTTATTGGGTTTTTTTTTTTCTCAAAGTCATTGAAGTCAAAGCACTTCCCAGGCATTAATGAATGTATCTCCACAATACATTGTGACAGAAGGAAAAGCAATTTCCTTGTTAGGGATTGGCAGCAGAGGTACACGGGGCTGAGGGACCGAGCTGGTCCCACAGGAAGCCTTGGCTTCAGGATGAGAACAAACCCCTGATACCCAGGATTTCAGGCCAGTGCCTCAGCCCCAGGCCACTCGTGTCCCTTAGGAATATGAGGGGGTACTAAGGGAAGGTTCATTGGGAAGCATTAAAATTCTTCCCAAACACAGACCCCACATGAGCAGTTTTACTGCTGCTGGCCTGGCTCTATCTGTGGTGGGACATGAAAAATGCTGGATATTTAATCCAGCAGATAATTTAATCACATTTTTCCCCATGACATATTTGCATATATTTCCTTAAACATAAGGTAAAACCCATAATTTATTTAAATTAACAAAATTTGCCTTAACATTTTACATACCAGCATTTTACATAAAGCATTTTCTCTGCCATGTGTAACAAATATTTGTCTATTATGTTTATATATTATGAATAGTGACAACTGTAGTTCTTACTTGTAGTCATTCCATTGATTTATTTTTTTAAACTTTCCCAAAAACTTCATTGTACTTGGAATAGGTGGATGCACACATAAACACGAGCTCTCAGGATGAAGACAAATGTGTTTTCTGAGGAGTTACTGCCTGCCTGCTCTGTGAACACCAGAACAGATTTACATTCTGGTTCCGTATTTATCTCAAGCATAAACGCTGTGCTGTTTATTATAGCAGCCATTATTAGGGAAGGAAGGAGATTTATGCCTATCCAGAAAAAGGTGGAGTTTGCTACATCCTTCCAGAGCTGTGTCACTTCACCTGATACCTGTTCCATGCGTGATTCCCATGGAAAAGTGGCCCTGGAGCAGCACCCCAGGGTGTGTCAGGGACGTGCCTGTTGCTGTGCATTTCTGGAGCTGATACAGTGACCTCCCAGCTGTCGGTGACGTGCCCCATGTCTGGTGCTGAGGTCACTTCTGAAGATCTTTTTTGCACTCTTAAGTCACCCAGATGCTTCTCGAACTTGCACCCATTGCCAGTTTTTATTATTAGCTCCCTCTAGTACCAGTAACTTTTTTTAGTTCTAATGAGCAAAGATTTAATCAGCAGCGATCTGAGCTTTGCAGAAGCCTCGTGGATGAAATGCTCTCGTCAGTCCAGGCCGTGGGAGCTGAATTTGCTCAGCACTTGCCTGTTTTCACACTCAAAACTACAACTTCCATTTAGACACGAGCATCCTCACCAATTTCCCAGTGACTTGAGTTAGTGACTGTCCTGATGTGGGAACCGAGAGATCCTCCAGGCATCCTCATTTGGGAAGTATGGAATACCTGCTAAACATGCCTTTCTTCCTGGGAATCTCTGGGAGTATCTCCAGTGCTGAACCTGTGGAGGTAGCAGAGCCCTCACCATGCTCCACAACATCCTCCCCTCTCCAGGATAAAATCCACCACTTTGGAGAATGGTTTATTTAAATGAATTTATTTTTATGCAGTTTTTTGGTCAAAAATGAAACATCTTGGCATGGTGAAGTGTGAGGACAGGAGAGAATTTGCTGGAAGTTCTGAGAGACTTGGCATGCATGTGCTAATGGGATATAATTTCCACCCTGCCATGTCTCTCCTCATACAGACTGAAGGGCACGGGCTGTTCCTCCTCGTGATAAAATCCTGGAAGCCTGGTTTACATGGCTTCAGGGCAGCCTGGTGAGGAAGAAGAAGCCTGGCAGCCTTTTACCCCTCAGAGATGCCCATCCTGTCTTGGGCAGTGCCACCCCTTCCTGCTGGCACCTCGCTCCTCCTGGAGCTCGTGGATCCCCCATTCCCTTGGGCAGCATTCCCGCTTTTCAGCTCTTCCCAGATTTCACCTCGGTTTCCCCCTTTTTAATAGGAATGTTTGGCCTCTTGCACTCGGGCTCGGGGAGGAGCAGCTTGTTTCTGTAGCTGGCCTGATGCCAGATGTCATCACTTCAGGCAGTGCCACGCTGCACATCTTCAGCAGTTTGAAATGGAGAGACAGAGAGAGACAGATAAGATCAGCAGCTTTAGGTGATGGCATTGTTTCAAATAAACCATGCATGACCCAAAGCTTCCACTTCAAATGGGGAATGAAATTGCTTCATCCTTTGACAGCTTGCTCCATGAAAGAAATTTATCTTCACTTAATTGCTTTAGATCCCAAGAGGCTGTGTACAGTAATTTCTAGGAGATAATTATATCAAATTAAAAAAAATATGTGACTATCCGACTGCTGAGCATGAATGCAGTGGCCAGAGAGCGGGGAGGAAAGAGGCACCACAGCTGAGCCCTGCTCACAGGACACTGTTCCCTCTCCTCATGGGCACTTGGAGAGCACAGGGGAGTCTGCCTGCAAGGGATTGGGTGCTTTGTGCCGAGCAGCGAGCTTGGAGCTGGGAATTCTGCTCTCCCAGAGCATCTTCAGGAGCAGGGAAGCCTTTGCTTCCCTGCTGGGACATGGCAGGGATGCCTGGCACCCATCCCTGTCCCTGGTGGACAGAACACCTCGCCGGGAGAGCTTGGCAGTGCCTCCATCCGGTTCGTTCTCCGTGTGGATGTACAGTAGAGCTGAGGAACAAGAAAGCTTGTTGATTTAAAAACATGTATATTTAGAAGCAGAGTGTAAACTTCCTGCCCAGGCTGGGATTGGATTCTTGACTATGTTTGAGTTTCCAGTTTTCATTTCCTTTGCCCTCATACTTAACATTGTGTATCTCCCAGAGTGTGCCCCAGACTAATCTCTCTGTAACCCTCCCTTGCCCCACATTTTTCTGCCATTATTTGCACATCAGTTCCAACTCTTCCAGGAAGCAGCATATCTCCTGATTGTCACTCCATGCCACGGCTTAGCCTGGGCTCCTG
The DNA here is from genome assembly GCA_013398055.1 of Ifrita kowaldi. Classification (NCBI taxonomy): domain Eukaryota; kingdom Metazoa; phylum Chordata; class Aves; order Passeriformes; family Cinclosomatidae; genus Ifrita; species Ifrita kowaldi. The sequence continues at coordinate 36,766 of VZRS01006733.1, read as the reverse complement.
CAGGTCTCCTGTGTCCCTCTGGAAGTGACCTCAGACCCCAGCCAGCAGCAGATCCGAGCTGGGGACTGCAGCAGGGGACAGAACTGCTGGCAGTTGCCATCCCTCAGAGAAAGATGGACTCTTGGCACGGGTTTGACATCCTGAAGGGACATTGATTCCTCTTGTTAGCTCATGGGAAACAATCACTGACCAGTCCCAGCAGGGGTAAATCCATCCTCTCTAAGTCTTCTCTTTCCTCTCCTTCACATCAGACTTCACGCCCTCCCCGCCTGCTCCTTGTGACAGCTCCTGCCCTGTCATTGCCTCTACAGCCCATCTCCTGGGGACAAAGAGAAAGTTGTTCCCCCCAGGGCTGTGACAATTTTTGTGTGTGATCCTGCGTGGGCTTTGAAAGGGTTGACAACAATCCCAAGCCAGAACTGAGCTCCTCCCCAGCCCTGTGATGTGCAGGCTGGTTTTTGAAGTGTGATGCTGCTTCAGCTGTTCCCAGGAAGTCTGCAGGGGAACCGTGTTTGTACTAACGAGGTAAAGTCCCCGTGTGTTTCTGGAGGGGATCTGCTCAATGGGCTCTTTGATGTCATCTCAGTTTTTGGACTTACATCAAGTAAATCTAAAAAAGGAAAAAAAATGTTTTGGCTTAGCCCAGAACATTTGCACCTGAGCAAGATGACCTGTGGCTGTGCTGGTGCCTAAGGGAGAAATCCATGGCCACCAGTAGAGCTGTGGCCTGGAGCAGGGAGATGGAGGCTTCTGCTCCCAAAAGCTGCCTGGGTTGTCTCAAGTGGTGGGAGAGTTGTCACGTGTCAAATGTCTCCTCAAGGCAGTCCTCAAGCTCAGAGCTGTCCCCGTGTGCTGATCAAGGTGCTGCTGATGGTCAATTTTATACAGACAAAACTGGGTAGTTCGGGCCATTTGTGCCACACTGAACAGCATCTCCCATCTCCCTGAGGCTCAGAGCCTGAGAAATGTTACGTTGGGATGACTGTCCCTAAATATCCTCACATTTTATATGTTGTTTCCTAGTTCAGACCTCGCAGTGCTGCCACGGGGCTTACACTGAACCACAGGAGTGTTTAATTGCAGGGAGGTTGGAACCAGATGATCTTTAAGGTCTCTTCCAACCCAAACCATTCTGAGATTCTTGGTCCTGGCTGTCCAAGCCCAGCTCCCTGACAGGTCACACATCATGATCTTCAGCTGTAGTTTGTCATTACCTTTTTTTTTGTATGAGATGTCCTGACAAAGCTTGGCACATCACAATGGTCAGCAGCTCCCAGTGCTCTCCCTGATAGCCTCTGTAGCCAAAATAGCCTTTGTCCCTGTGTGTCCTCCTTCTGGGAATGATCCTGGGAGACTCCTTTCCTCCCATACAACAGCATGGGGTAGTTGGGGGACAGGCAAGGGGACTGCCAGGGGTGGCAGAAACTGGCAGAAGAGCATTTAAGAAATGGAGGATCCCAGGAGCTCATCTGGCTGGAAGCTGCTGCTCACAGCACAAGTCGGCATTTTTGTTTCAGAGGCCACGAGTGAATGAGTTAATGATGATCCCAGATGGCTTCAGACTTTGCCTCTTGCCACCCCTTCCTGTTCCCCCAGGATCTCAGATGGTGGCGGGAGATGAAGTAAAATTCTAGAGTTTATTGTCAAGTTCATCCCTCTCCCTAAATCGTGCTGGAACTTGTGTGTGCTGTGTTGGCAGCTTCAAGGGGATGCTACCTGGTAATTAATTAGTTGTCAAGAGACAGCCCAGAGCTTCCAAGTCTTTATATTCTTGCTAATAGAAATTGCTCTGATTACATTTTCCCCCTTGGCTGGAGGGATGAGGAGAGGGAGCGCTGGTCCACGGGCAGCTGGAGCACGCCTGCCTGGCCTTTGTTGGGACTCCTCTGAGCGTGCTAGCACATGCTGCCATGAGCACAAACCCTGAGGGAGCCCACTCCTGAGCCAAGGCTTTGCCAGCCTGTTCTGCTCACGTTTCTCATCACACACTTCCCCTGCCTTTGCAGGTGAGCCCTGCCACGATTTCCCTTCAGCTGCTCCTCGGGGTCTTCCCTTGGCATCACCGTTCCCTTCCCCTGCCCAGACAGAGGTGCTTTACATGTGCTTTTAGAGCCTTTTTTCTGGGCTAAGCTTAGAGAAACATTCAGTGTCTACAGAGGTTCCTGGTGTTTTCCCTCAGCCTCACTTCTGTTTCCTTTTCATTTTTATCTCCATGTCTCTACAGTTAGTTGTCAGCAGATTTAGGTTTTTACCTGCAGAGTGCAACTGGGGAGCAAGAGGTGCCTGGATTTTGTGCTCAGCCAAGCAAGACACTGATCCTAAGCTGGGTTACCTTACCCAATGGTTTGTTAAAGAGCCATTTCCATTTTTGTGCACTAGTTTATGCTTTTCCCATCTTTTTTTGCAGAGATTCTCTGCTAACAGCTGACTGTTCCCCCTCTCCTCTTCTCTGGCCAGTGTCTGTGTGTCCCCCAGCAGCCTGGTTGTGTCTGACACCTTGAGCAGCCTCAAAATTAGCGTGTTAGGAGCTGAACTCCATCATCCATCCTTACGTTTCTCTGGTCAGCACCACCACCTTGGGGGGAGCAATGTATGACACCCCAACTCTGTTTTAGTGACGTGCCTAAAACCAAACCTTCCCGTGGCTCCAGGCAGCAGCTGCCTGGGCAGGAGCTTGTTGGGCTTGGCACCCCGGAGAGAAGCAGCTCAGCCCTTCTGGCAAGTGACGAGCCCAGCCCAGGGGTGCTGCAGCTTCTTGGAGCCCATCTGCTGCCCTGGGGAGCAGCTCTGCCCTGGCTGATCCCAGGAAGCATCCCGGCCAGCATCCCTCTGGATGCAGCGTGGCTCTGCCGGATGCTCTCACGCCTGCCGGGGCCGTGCCTTCCCTTCCCACCCCCGGGGAGCCCCGGGAGCCGGGCTCCGACCCACCTGACACGGCCGCCTTTGCAGACATATGGTGCCTTCTCTTTGTGTTTGGTTTAGTGTGGGAGGGCTCCACGCTGAACTCCTGGAGCTTTTAAGCTATTGTTAGTGCCGGCCCGGCCTCGCAGCAGCCGTGGCAATTTTACAGGCATGGCCCCATCCCTAACAAAGGCAATTAGGATGCTATTCTGTTGGAGCTTTGGGGATGAGAGATTTCTAGTGTCTGGAAGGAGCAGTCTGGAAAGGGCATAATCTAATGCAGAAGATGAAGACAAAGGCATTTTGGAGGCAGGATGTGGGGAAAACGGGGGCACGAGATGCTCGGAGGGCAGAGCTGCTGCAGGGTTGGGGGTGCAGGAGCCCAGCAGCTCGGGGTGCAAGGGTGGAGTGAGCAGGAGAGCAGCAGAGATGCTGCTCTGGGCAGGTACTGGGAGGTTGTTTGTGCTGGGGTGGGGTGAAGGGGGAAGGGCTGGGGGAAAAGGGAAGAGTTGGGGGCAGGGGAAGAGTTGGGTGCTCTGTCCTTGGGCAGGAAATGGTGGTTCTGGTGAGAAAAGTGTGGGGTGGAAAAAGCCCCAAGGTGTGACAACCACTAAAGTGTGACCCTGCAGAGTAGTGAGCAAAGGAGATGGAGGTGACAGTTGGGACAGGAGTGTCACAGGGCTGTCAAGTGATCCTGGAGGTGGCACAGGAGGGCTCAGGGAGCAGGAGAGGGTCGCAAGGGCCACCAGCACCATGTGGTTTGGGGCGCTTCACCCAGGGCGAGTCAGGAGACCGTTCCCAGTCACAGGGCTCGAGTTGCATTTCTTGCTGCTGGCTCCTTCCTCGCTTGGCTTTTCCAGCATCTGATCTGAGTGTTTGTTTGCTTCCAGTGATTTCAGTTGTTTTCTATTTTAGCTCCTGACCCCGAGTGCCTGGGCTGGGGCAGGCAGGCACCGTTTGAAAGCCGCCACTTGGCGGCAATAACTGTTCGAGCCGTGGAGCAGCACCCATCTAACCCCTCTTTTCACACACTCGGAGCTTCCCAAACATTAACCTTTGGATTAAAATTTTCCATGCTTGGTCTCTCCCCAGATGTGATGTCTGAGCTTTGGTTTGGGTTCATGTTTTTCATGTTTGCTGGATTCATATTATGGGAGAATGAAAGAAATACTTTTCCCATTTACAAAAA
>VZRS01006733.1:0-32648 GCA_013398055.1 Ifrita kowaldi | reverse complement strand
GGTTTTTTTTTTTTTTCATTCGGGGATTCACCAAAAATGGTTGACGTTTGAAGCTGAAAATAATTAGCTTGGCTGCAGCAGGCTGTTGTCACAGCACTCGGGGAAGTGCCACAGCTCCAGGTGTGTGACACCGTGGGTGCCTCCAGCACAGCCTGCACAGCCCACTCCAGGTACGTGCAGGCACTGCCAGCAGAGCCAGGAGAGCCTTGCTGTGAGTCAGCCTGAGTAACTCCAGATCTGGCAGAGGGCGTCTGGCTTTTTGTTTTTTAGAAAAAAAGGGGAAAAAAAAGTTGTTTTTCAAGCTCCACATGCAGGCTCCCGATGCGCCGGGGCCGCGCAGGCTCCCGGGCCGGGGTGAGTCAGGCGCAGGGCTCGTCACCGCGCTGTTCCCCATCCCTGCTCCCGCTGCAGGTCACGGCACCGCCGGGAGATGACGTGCTGGGGACACGGCCGTGCCCTCGCCCCGGGGTGGGAGCACTGTGGCTCAGATCCTGCCCCAAGGCCCCCGTGCAGCGCGGCCGTCACTGCCCTCCTCCTTCCCAGCACAAGCTGCCTCCTTTCAGCCGGTATCACCCGCTGGCTGCACCTTTCCTCGTCCCGAAGCCAAACGCTCAGATCCCATTCTCGTCCACCTTGGACAATGCTCTGCATTTCCCTACGTTGATTTTTGGTTTTTTTATTTTACTTTTTGCTGGCTGCTGCACCCCTCCTTTGTGCTCCAAGTCTGCGCGCTGCTCATCGGGTGGGGACCTGTGCTGCTCACACCAGCGCTTGTAATGTCTGGCCTGCAGCTCTGCCAGAGGCCAGAATTGGCTCTCGGTGCACAGCTGGATCGCGAGGACGGTGTTAGATGGAGGGTGGAGTGAGCGAATACCCCTCTCTTCCTACTGTGCTTTCAGGAAATGTCTCTAATGCAGCTGTAAGTGTGAATGAAGTCAAAAGGATGGATCGGTGCCCCTGCTCCAGCCCACCCCACTTGTCGGGGCCCATCCAGAGTCCCCACCCTATTGTTCTGCTTCAGTTCCTCCGTTTCGGGGCAGGGGCCCTGCTCTGCACTCAGCATCCCACTCCCGAGAGGAGGAGCTCTCCCGAAAACAAAGACACAGCGAATAGCTTTCCTTTCCCCACCAAACCAACGTTCCAATTCCTCCTTCCCTTCCCTTCCCTTCCCTTCCCTAGGTGTGTTTGCAGCTCTTGGCCCAGCTGGAAGCGAGCAACTGCGAGACTCGGGCCATTAATCATTTGCCAGAAGAGCTGAGTATTGGGTATAAGTAGCAGAGCTGTGCTTGCTGCTTCCTTAAAGCAGAGCAGGATCCGCATGGGCCGGAGCTCAGGGCCAGTGCCGAAAGTTACCTCTCTGGTAGGCTAATGGAGCATGTCCTGCTTGGAGCAGCCCCTCCTGGAAGAGGACATGGGCTCTCAGGCGCAAGAACGTCATCGGGAGTCCCCTAAGTGGCAGCATTTCACTGTAAAGCAAAATAGAGCGTTTGTCCCTCCCTGAAGTGGCTGCTGGAAATGGTGTGAGCCGCTTCCCGCCCTGCCCCGAGCCAGGAGCGTGCTGCCAGCGCGGTTCTTGTGGCGGTGGGGGGAAATGCCAGCATTGGTAACATCTCTGGGGCTGTGGTGTCGCAGCCAGCCGAGCTGTGGTGGCATTTTTCTGGTATTATTCCATTGCCTGCTGTATCCCCACCCTCTGTTTTCAAGGGAATTCAGCGCTGGCCCCGGCGGAGCAGCCGGCAGTCGAAGGAGCTCCTCCCTGCACGCGGCAGCCCCGCGAGCTGCCCTTCCACGAAGGCTTTGTTAGTTCAAAGCAAAGCTGCTTCTCTTTCCACTCCCAAAGCTGAGCAGGGCCCTGAGCTTCCCAGCAGCATCCAGGGCTGGGGAGGCGTGTGAGCAGCACCGGGGCAGCTCGGCACTGACGTTGCTCCGTCTGGCTTCTGGTTTGTGGAGCAGAGGTTTCTCATCCCATGGCTCTGACTCAGGTATCTGTTTCCTCTGATGTGGGCAGCCGTCACTGGAGCTTTTGCCCTAGGCAAAAGCTGTTGTTTTGTGTCCCCCAAGGGGTGGTGGGAGTTGTGGGAGAGCTCCCCGAGTGCTGCCACGGCTGGACGGTGCTGTGGATCCCTGGGATGGGAAAAGCGATGTTGCAGGAGCAGCATCTCTTGTGTTCTGAAGTTCCCCTGGAATTGGTTGGATGAGCATCCAGTTTGTGTCCTAGACTAAAAAGTCTGAATGAAATGAAACACACACACAACTTGACTCAAACCAGTGTGTGCTTTAACTCAGATTTTGGGCTGCTGCTCTCCGTAAGTTACCCACCCAGCTGGGTGTCAGCTCAGGCACCCTCAGCTCTGTGCTCCCCATCCAGCTCCATGTAACAGCAACACCAAATTCCTTTGGCACTGGATGCTTGGGAGGGGTATTTAATGGTATTTATTTGGCTGCATTTCCCTGGCCAGACGGCCTTGCCTGCATTGGATACCGTTGTGCCACTGGCACTAACCACTCTGACCAGTTTACCTAGAGAGGATCCCAGTTCAGCAGGTTGGGATTATCACCCGCTGAGAATCGCTGGTGTTTGAGGAAGTGAAAACCCCCGTGGGGAGGCTGCGAGCAGTGGCCAGGTGGGAGCTGTGCTGCTTTAGGAGGTTTTAGCGGTTCTCATTAAAACAGTCTCCTGTAGACTGAGTTTCCTAAAAGAAGAGGAGAAAATTCCAAGCGCTTTCATCCCAGTTCAAGTATCCACCAGGGCAGGGAACTGTGGAAGTTACAGTGGGATCTCAGATGACATTCTCTGGAAAGAAAACTTAATAGAGTGCAAGTATGAAATGCTCAGCCCAGAGCAGCTGTGCCCTCTGCAAGGGCTTGGCCAGTGCCTGCACCTCTCCCTCGCCTTTGCCAGGGAGGAATCAGAGGAGGGGGAATCAGGGGTCTGCTGGAGGAGCCCCTCCACTTTGCAAGCCTTTGGCACCTCCGTGAGATATTTAAATGACAGACAGACATACAGGGATCTGTAAATACTCATTTGGTGCCAACTAAACCACAAAGAAGATACAGCATTTGTGGTCCAAGGAAGTTTAAATATTTGTGGTCAAACTTAAAATTCGACATAAAACTCTCATCTGCGATGGAAGGCGGCCAGGAACTGCATGGAGAACGTATAAGCTGTGTAAACTCACAGAAATGGCTTCCCAGCCAGCTCTGCCAGGACCAGGCAGAATATTCCAGCTCTTGCCTCTCCTCTCCCTCCCGCTGCCGAGGTCAGGAGTCAGGTTTGTGAGGGATGGTCGGCACCTCCGGGGGTGGAAGTCCACCATGCCTTGGTTTCCCCTCTGCCTGAAACAGAGGTGACACTGGAAGGGCAAGAGGTGGATGGTGCAGGCAGGGCGGGTAGGGGCTGTGAGGGTGAGCTCTGGTTTGCACCTTTTCTTTGCTGTTTTTATATTGTGGATTGCCATCCCTGCTCCCCCGTTCCTGTGCTGTCAGGCTTTTCCTTCCACCACCCAACTTCCCGCTGTCTCAGCACTCTGTGACACGGGCGCCTTGTCCTGTGGGGCAGGAATTTCTGAGTTACTCCGTGGGTCAAATCATGGGGCAGTTTCCCCTTGTCTCTGTGAGGAAGTCCCTGGGAAAGAGTTTGCTGCTGGTGAATCTTCAGGGTTTCCTCCTTGTGAGCCCCCCAGCAGGGCCAGCTCCCTCCTGCCACTGCTCCAGAACTCATGGTGGAACAGGGAGGGTGCCAGATAACCACAGCACTGTCCCCACAGCATGGGCAGCCTGGACTGGGCTCCTGCCCTTTTTTGTGTTCTCCACATCTCCTGCAGAAAGGGCTCTCACTGTCGCAAGAGCGCCCTGAGATTTGCAATCGAGATGTTGGATTGAACATTCATCAGCTGCATTTCCCAGATTGCAGGAGAGACAGATCCCAGTCCTGGCACAGGAACACAGTCTCTGGTCACCAGCGTGGCCCCACGAGCAGATGGACCCAAAAAACACCCGGGGTGGAGAGGTGTGGGGGTGGCCCTGCCTTGTCCCCACCGCCAGCGTCCTCTGGAGTGGTGGCCTCAGAGGAAGGGCAGCGTGTGGCTGCTGAGAGCAGAGCAGTCGCCTTTCCCTTACTAAGCAATCCTCCCTTCCTCCACCGAAGAGCCTGCTAACCACTTTCTTATCTGTCTGAACTCTGCAAAACAATCTCTGGCAAGGCAGGCATCCTCCGAAATGGCAGAGGAAATAAATTCTCCCAGTCCCCGAAAAGGAAAAGGCTGGAGGCTCCTGCGGCAGGGAGAGCAGCCCATGCCCTGTGAAAGCTGTCAGTGGTGCCATGTTGGCTTTGCTGAGGATAAGGAGCTTGCCTTCCTCCTTCCCCAGCCTGGGACCATGGGCTCGGGGCAGGATTTCAGGGATTTGTCTTCCCTGGATCGTGTTCCGCTAGGATTTGCAAGGGAGGAGCAGAGCGGCTTCCTTCAGACTTGGCTTTACTCTGTGGCCTGACTTTTTCTCTTTCTTTCCTTGGGAAGTTTGGGGATGTGCTGGGAGCTGGGATGGGAGAGAGCAGGGCACTGAGGTGGCTGTAACAGGGAGTCATCTTCCTCTTTCACAGCTGTGACTTTTCAGCCCCTTGTTCACATGACAGACAATTAAAATGTGTGGTCCTGTGCTCAAGGCTTCACCTTGAAGAGCAGAAATGCCCTGGATATGTCACTGCTGTGGGGATCAGCACGTGGCCATGGTGGGTGGAAGAAAATGCTTTCTCCAGTGAAAATTCCTGCAGAAATTCCTGCAGTGTCTCACTGGAGGCACCATTTTACACTGTGGAGGAGCCCATGGCCCTTGCTGAGCTGTTGGCAGCAGTGCCTGAGGACACGAGGAGAATCAGACTCTCACAAACCAGATGAAACATCCCCATTACTCACTGGAAACTTCCTGTATCCCATCATCTTCTCTGGGACTGCTCTGGTGGGGGTAAAATTAAACAAGCTGAAGAGCCACCTCCTGCCTCCGAGGTGTCGGATGCAGCCTGGAGCCAACTGCTCCGTGCTGCAAAACGCTGCTGCTCCCTGGATCTGACAGTGAGGTTCTTTAGCACATGTAACAGGTGAATAAGACATTAGGGCAAGTCTTTCCAAGCATCAGCGAAAGCCAAAAGCTTGGTTTGGAATCCATCAGGAACTTTCCTCTCCAGGCTGTGTAGCTCCAGGGAAGCAGTTAGTCCCAGGCTGGGCTGTGTCAGCCCTTCAGCCCATCCTGGGCACAGGAATTTTAGGTGGATCTGGAGGATGGTTTTCCATCTGGAGCATCTGCTTTGGCTTTGGTGTTGATTCTTCCACAAAAGCAGCTAAAGGTTCCTGCAGGACCCTCAGAGGTATTTTGGCTCCAAGTCCCAGAGCTGCTCACAGCTTCCCCCCGTGTCACTGGGTCTCACCCTGATGTCCTACAGCTGCCAGCAGTGACAGGTACCAGAACCTTGGCAGGAATCTGTGCAGGCTACTCAGGGCTTCTTCTGGTCTCTGACCCCAAAACTTGGGTGACTCAGCTCAGATCCATCACTTTGCACCTTCATGCCACCCATGTGTATTCTCTGCATCACTGCACTGGATGAGGCAAGCCCAGCAAAGCCTGGTGGTGGTGGGCAGCTGGCTCCCTTTCCATGCTGCTTTCCAGCTGTAAAGGCCAGTCCTGGCTGAGCTGTGTGGCCTTTAAAGCTGGAAAGACGGAGGTGTTTGCCAGGCCAAAGCTCATGTGCTGTGATGACTCGTCTGAGACCGTGTGCCCCAGTGCAGAGGCTGGAGCTGTGCCTGTGTGAGGCTCAGGATGCTGGGAGAGAGTTTAGGATAAGACGTGACCACACTTTCTCTTTGGAGAGCAGTTCTCCAGCAGTGCCCACGGGGAAGAGCAACTGGAATGGTTTTTCTGGACTTCTCTGTCTTTCTTGGGTGTTTTCTCATGCTCCTCTCTGTGATGGAGCATCCGGCATGGGTGTGGTGGATCCTTTCCCCAGATGTGCTCTCTGGTTGGTGCTCAGGGTCCAGCAGTGAGATCCATGCAAGCCAGAGGTGCCTTGGTTTGGTCCCTGCAGCAGCCACAGTTGCTCACTCGGGTCACACACACAGCGTTGCAGGCACGTGGGAACCTCGTCCACCGAGCCTGCTTGTGGGATTAGTCAAAACTAAGTTTCTCTGAGAGACCTGTGGCTGCAGGCAGCTTTCAGCTGCCGAAACCAGGGTTACATCCAGCTGTGAGCGCCTCTGCCCAGCTGGGATGGACACCTTGGTCCTCCCTACCCAGGTGGCCAAACCCCCCCTCCAAGCTTTATTTGGGGCTCCTCAGGTGGGGAACGAGCCCAGAGGAGTTGGGCTGTGATGAGTCCAGGGTTAAACCCAGCCCAGCTTCTGCGCGAGCCTGTGAGATTAAAACCCAGAAGGGACGAGACCAACCGAGGCGCTTTCCTCGGTGCTCCTCCTCCAAGCTGGCTCCCCAGGGATGGGAGGAGGCGGCCCAGGGCACAGGGAGGCACTGAGCCATGGCCTGCCTGCATGTTTTAGCAGGGTCAGTGCAAACGTTTCAGCTGGGCAGCGCAGTCGCTGCGTGGTTTAGATTGTTTGGGGCTCACTTGGTTTCAGCATCGTTCAGCTACTTCAGCTAAGACATGTTTAAAATGATGTGGCAAAAACAGTGTTATCCCCACGCTGGATCGTGCTGGAGCTTGGCTCCGAATCCTGGTCCTATCCCGTTCCCATCTCCGAATCTGGGATGGGATCTCTCCATGCTATGACTCAAACTTCTCATGTCCTTTTCCCCTTCTGAATCCAGCTGTCAGGATGTGCTGGTGTCTCCCCCTCGCACACAGGAATGCAGAGCCGGCAATGGCAGCCTGTCCTCCGAGCAATCCCTTCTCCAGAGCCGCTGCCTCCTGTTTCCTTGTCGAATCTCAGGTTTTGCCGAGGGAAAAGCTGCCAGGATCCCTCCAGCAGCAGGGTGGCATTGCCAGAGGCTGCCTTGGGTGTGGGGCAGCCCTCTCCAGCCCATGTTTCCCCCCCGGGATGTGGCAGGTCCCCGCGGCTGAGCAGGGCTCCCCTGGCCAGCTGGCTGCGCTGCCGGAGGCTCTTTGGACTAGCTGAAGGAATCTGCATTCCTGCCTCCCAGTTGTTTGCTCTTTAGGACGCTGCGTAAAATTAACAAGTTGTAAAAGTTGATTGAAGGCGGCGGAGGGTGTGACAGCGATTTTCGGAGCTGCGGGAGAGCCGCGTGCGGAGCAGCGGGGCCGGCCCGGGGGCAGAGGCGCGGCTCCCCCGGCTCCAGGCGCTCCTGTGACCCAAAGCGAGAGCGGGGCTGGTTTCTGGTGGTGTCACCCTGCCAGCACCAGGTGCAGGTGTCCCCTCGGGCACAGCACTCACAGCTCTCGGAGCGAGGCCTTTCCCTCCCCTTCAATCTCCTGGAGGACACGTGGTGATGTGGTGTGGGAGTCCTCTGCCCTCCACAGCGCTCAGGGAAGCTTTTCCCTTCTGCCTGTTTTATCAGTGGGAGGGGAAATACAGCCCCGTAGAGGGGAATCAGCTTCATTAGGTCTGAGAACCCCTGGTTAGACTGGGGAACCCCGCTCACCGCTGGCAGGAGGTGACACCCGTGAGGTCCTGGTGGCACTGGCACTGCAGAGTGGCTTTGAAAACACAACAGCTGGTACAGTTAATGTGCAGCCCAGTGGCTCTCTACAGGCAGTTAGTGTGTGTTAATGTGTGTCCCGCTGTGTCTTACTCAATGATCAGTATGTTAATGTGTGACCCATGAATTAGCAGTTGGCTAATGAGCCTCGGCAGCGTGGCCAAGCAGCCGCCGGCCCCCAGTGGGTGGCTGGTGCTGGAGCTGGTGGTGAGCCCGTCTGATGGAGCAGGAGATTGGAAACGTCTCCCCTCCAGCCCCGATGAGATCAGGCTGGCAATCGGGGCTGCTGCAGCCGAAGCCAGCTCGGTCCCACGCCTGGTCCCCAGCCACGTGTCCCCGAGAGGCACCGCGGTGGCGAGGGGCTCGGCGGTGGCTCTGGGGAACTGAGCCCGGGTCACGGACGGGGGCACCAGACCACTTCAGCAATTCTCGGTTTCGGTTTTCCTTTGGGAGCGGCTGTGTTCGTGTCAGGCCCATTTTCATACCCAGCAGTGACTCGGAGCCAGGCTTTCAGTTCCTGCTGTCACACTGCACGGTCAGAGGGGGAAGAGCTCTATCCCCCGCTGGGGCCGGGGTGTCTGCTGCCACATCACCGCCGTGTCATTTCATACTCCCATTCCTTCAGGAAGGTCAGGCACAGCTCCTGGTGTCCTCACCACGCTCTGCGGGCATCACCATGAGCGCCCTTGCAGCCATCCCGTTTATCCCGGCGCTGCCACTCGCATTTCCACCCCGAAACAGGAAGTTTCTGACCAAAGCAGGTTGCTCGGCGGCACGCAAGGTCCCTCTCCACCGCTCGAGAGAGACCTGGGTGCCAGTCACGGGTCACTTCTTTCCCAGCCCGGCTGCTGGCAGCCTGGGGCTCTGCCGCGTCCTCCCCGAGCAGGGCTGCACGTGACGGGGATGTGCGGAGCATTTGCTCCTTCCCTGTTTTTCATTCATGTGGGCTGGAAAAATGTGTTCATGAGGCGAGTTGCTGTGGCATTATGTCATGGGCCTTTGGTTGGGCTCTTTTCTCCCCAGCAGATGAGCTGGATTTAAGCATGTGCTGTGCTGGCTTGGCAGGAAATCTGGTGTTTCCTACTGGTTTCTTCTTCAGGGGAGGAAGGAGTGATCCCACCTGCCTTTGTCCCCAGCCCCAGACAAGGGTGAAGGGAGCTCTTCTGCATTTTGCCCCATCATTCCTGATCCAAGAGGCTCAGATTCAAGCCTTTGTGGAGCAATGGCTGCACTGCAGCTGTGTCAGCACCCAGCCCCTCCTGAAAACCCCATGGATGTGGCTTTTATTTCTAGAGGTGTCTTGAGAAATCCCTCAGGAATGGTGTCAGGATGGGGCACCCATCTCTCCCCCACCTATACAGGCAGTTCCTGTGTCCCCTTCCCTGCTGCTGCTGCCGTTGCCCACATCCTGGCATCACCTGGCACATGGCTGGTGGTGGTGGTGGGCACTTTGAGCACAACAGAACTGCAGATACCCAGACTGGAAAATCCCTGGGCAGAAGTTACCCCGTGTGAGTCAGGCTGGGTCTCCGTGGCATTAGCCCGTGGAGCTGGGGGTGAAGCCGGTGGTGAGGTTTCCACCACTTCCCTCAGCTGCAGCCCAGAGCTCTCAGGAACTCGCAGGAGGGATGTTTCCCATGACAGCCATTCCCACTTCGCTCGTGTTCTCTTTCCTTTGGACTTTCCTCTGCACACAATCGTTCCTAAAGGAGAGCCAGGAGGATGGGAATGTTCCTGTGGTGACACTTGCAGGGATTGCTCCTGGCTGGGTGTCACAAGCAGCAAAGGGCTGTCCTGGGAAAGAGGGTCCCCAGCAGCTCCTGGAGCTGCTGAGCTGCTGTCACCTTGTCCTTTGCTCACCTCAGTCCCACAGGACACATTTTATAGGTGCAGAATCAGTGGTTATGAATCTGTTGCTCCTCAAAATACTAATTCTTGTGCTCGCCCTGCTCACACCACCTCCCTGCAGCAGCAGCTGCCTCCACGGGGAGCACTGAGGAGGATGGGGCTTCTCCTCCCCCTCCACGCAGGTACAGGGGGACACAGGATTCCAGGGGGACACCTTCAAACGGAGGCAACCCCAGCTGTGGGTGCACGAGGGTGCTCCTCGTGCCGGCAGTAGCCGGGGTGGGAGGTTGGAGGTCAGAGGAGGGTCAGGTTTTTGACACGCACTGCAGCGACACGGTGGTTAAAATTAGCCCGCAGAGAGGAAACTGGCAGTGCTGTGGAAGAGCAGAAGTTTCCTCTCACGGCAGCCTGGTGCAGCGGGGCCAGTGCCGCTGCCAGCCCTGGCTCACCGAGGCACGGCCCCACCGGGGACAAGCCGGTGTCCACCACACCAGAGCCAGGACTGGCACCTCATGGTGTGTGTGCCTGGCTGTGAGGCACCTGACCCTCTCTCCAGCTTCAGAATCCTGGTCCTGGGAGCCTGCAGAGACTCTTTTGGGATGGCGGTCTCTGAGACTGCTTTGGTCTACGTGCACAGCAAACCCAGGGTGGTTTTGGGGGCAGGAGAAGCTCGGGCAGCAACACAGACTTTGTGTCCATGGCGTGTAGCACTTTTGGTCTCATTTGTTGACTTTCTGCCTATAAATCTGCAGCTCCCTGGGGGTGACACCGGTCAGCAGGAAGCACCAGGGGAGAGCAGTGCAGGTGCAGAGCCTTGCTGCAAGGGGACGAGGGCTGAGCCAAGGCCAGGCGTGGTGGAGGTGCCGGTCGAGGCTGTGCCGCGTGGGACAGGGCTGTGGAGGCACCGGGCTCCCGTGCTCTGGAAACTCCATTTGAGAGCCTCATAAATTGGATAATTACCCAAGCTATTGAGTTTCCTTCAGGCCAGATCCGTCCCAGCCTCCCCAGTGGGGCTCCCCAGTTGGTCTGTGAGATGGGCCCGTGGGATGGGGTCAGGCTGGAGGTGAGGAGGGGCTCAGCTTTTCTCAAATGCCCCCACCCTCTCACTCTCACACCTGCATCCCTCCACAGCTTTTGGGGGAGAAATCCAGCAATGAAGCCAAAATGGAACAGAGGGATAGGCCACATCATTGATGTCTCATGGTTCAGCAGGATTTTCCCCCATTTGCTGGTGCTGGGCAGAGGGCTGGCTGTGCCTGGCAGTCCTGCAGCCCTGGGGTGCACAGAGCAGGCAGGACAGGATCGGTGCTGAATGTTCTGACTTTGCCTGCCTCCTTTTCCCTGGGGACTACCAAGCAAGGCAAACCCCTTCCACCCGTGTTTAGAAGAAGGGCACCCTGCAGATCCCTGCGGTGCTGCCTGCATCCCACTGGGCCTTCTATCCCAAACATTTCCCCCTGGTCGTTACTCATCCGCTCCCCTTTGCACTGACTTTGTTTTCCTTTCCCTCTCCCCAACCCCCTCGTCCTCACCCCGTAGGTTATTGCAGCCGACTGCAAGAGGGTCACAGTTCTGAAGTATTTCCTGGAAGCCCTTTGTGGACAAGAAGAGCCTTTGCTGGCATTCAAGGGTGGAAAATATGTGTCAGTGGCACCCGTCCCAGACGCCATGGGAAAGGAAATGGGAAGCCAAGAGGGAAAACAACTGGAAGATCAGGTACCGTGCGGGAAGAGCGCTCCTCGGTGAAGGAAGAATCACCCCTGTGGGGCCCAGCCTCTGCCTGCCCTGCAGCTCCCGCTATTTATAGCTGGCCTAGCTGCGTGTGCATTTTATGGGGGGGAGGCAGGGGGGGGCAAATGGTGCTCAGCCCTTGTCCCCCGAGTGTGCTTCGCCCGTGCCCTTTCCTGCCAGCCCGGCCCGCCTGCCTCTATCTCGCACGCCGCTATGAGTTCCAGATGCTGCTCTCTCCATACCCAGGGTGGGGGGAGCTTTAATAACGCGCAGCGCCGCGGCCCCGGGAGAGGAGGTGGGCGAGGGGGTGTCAGGGTTCAGCTTCAGGATCAAGTTTATAGCTGTGGAGCTCGTTGTGGCGGAGGCCTGAGCTCCAGCCTCCAGCACACGTACAGGAAGAGCTGACATTGGCGCCCCGTCCCTCCCCTGCCTCTCACATCCTGATGTGATTAAGGAATTCAGCTCTTGTTTTTCTGCCCTTGCTTGTTCCTGTAGGCCTTGCTTCACTCCAGGCTCCGTGTGTGTGTTTAAGGGCCCTGCCAGCCGCTCTGCAGGTTGACTCCTTTCTTCTGTTTAATCTTGCAGTTGGAAAGGCCAGGGAAACAGGAGAGAGGAGCAGAGGCGTTGGGAACGGGAAGCTGGGTGGCCTGGTGCTGCCCAGGCTCACTCTGGCTCCCCTCCCTGTGCTGGGGCTGGGCACTCACAGCCAGAAGGGTATCACCCTGTGCAGGGACAGCACCTTGTCTCTGTCCCATGGGAACTGAAAGTCAGAGCAGCACTGTACTCAGCACCCTCCTTGTCCCAGCTGAGCAGAGGACAGCAAATTTCCAGGCAGCAGGAGTTGTCTCTGTAAGGTGGGAGACCTGGGTCTTTGTCTATGCTGGAGAAGGTGCTAGAGGTTTATAGGCTGGCATGTGGGATATGGGGGGATGTTTAGGTTCTTCCCAGTGTCATGACAGGGATGGTCCTGTTCTCCAGAATGGTTCTTTTGTTGGGTCAGTCCCTCCAATTCCTGCTGGGATCAAGCACAGCACAAGGATAGCTCCCTCCTGCCCTGTCCCCACAGCCTCTGTTCAGCTGTGGGAGTCTCTCCACGAGCTCATTGTGCAACCCTGGAGCTTCCCTCTTGGGCTCTGATCTCAAGAGAGCTTCCAGCTCGCCAGAGTGGCCACCACCACTGTGGGCAAGCAGGTCCTGACCCACCACAGCAGATCTGCAGCAGACAGAGGCTTTTCCCAGAGGACCTGGTGTGACACTCTCCCTCTGGCAGCATCCCCCCATCCCCTGTGGTCCAGGCAGAGGGAAGTGAGCCTGAGGGCTCCCATCTTCCTTGTTCCCATGGCTAAAAGGTCACAAGGAGAGAAGAGAAGGTGGTTCTGTGGCGAGGCAGGCGCGCAGTCTGGGTGAAATGATCGAGTGCACAACTGTGCAGCGCTGGGGTTGTTCTAAATTAAGACCACGAGTCCCTTCTGCTGACACGTGTCAGCCTGCACAGGGCAGGGAGTGTAGCCCTACTTTTACCCCTCTGTGCAGAATCTGTCTCCTGCAGCCCTCCAGGGGCTCAGAGCAGGTCTTTCTGGCCAGGTGCCATCTGAGAACTCTTCCCAGCCCCATCACAACCCTTGGATTTTGTGCAGAGAAGGGAGGATGGATAATGGCATGGCTTGGGAAAGCCACCCATGATCACTGGGGAGCAAGGTTGGCTGTGTGAGGTGAGGGGTCTGCAGGCAGCAGTGGAGAGCTGGGCTCCTGGGCAGCACATGTGGGACACGTGTTGAGGAACAGGGACTTGTGGGCTCCCCTTTGGGTGTGGAGTGACTGGGGAGAGCAGCAAAGCTTGGGCAGAACTTGGCTGTGAGTGATGCCCAATTAGACACCAGCCACCACCTCCCACCCTCCTGTATCCCAGAGATTTGGGCACATGGGGACAGGCCAGTGTAGCCTCCACCTAAGGGAGGAACAGCATGGCTCCTTCTGGGGTCTGCAGTTCAGGCAGTGCAGGCGTACTGGGAAGGGTCTGCAGAACTGGTGGGGAACCCCAGGGAAGGGTCTCTAGGAGAGGAAGAAGATGCAGTATGGTCCAGATTGTGTGGGCAGGAAGTTGGAGAACGAGGGACCTTTGATTTCATCAAAAACAAGGTTCCTGGACAGCAGGAGCATGGCAAAGGCTGGCTAGAAGTAGGGTGGAAATGTTAACAGAGGAAGTCATTAACTGTTGAAATGAGCGACCTTGAGACACAGTGGATGCTCCGTCATGTGGAGCTTTAAAATCAAGATTTTTGAGCATCTCCTTCTGAAACATCTGTTCCAGAGCAGCTGGAAGTTTTGGGGTGGGTGCAGGAATTTCTCTGGCCTACTCAAAGAGATGAAAATGGAGAAGGACACCTGAGTTCATGGGTCTGAGGTTCTTGTCAGGATGAGCAGCCCTTGTGCCCTGTGGGATGAGGCAGCAGTGTTAGAGGAGCCTCGTACAGCCCTGGTGCAGAGAGGTGGGAAGAAGCAGCCTGAACAGGGATGTGCAGCCTGAACAGCCAGGCAAAGCAGAGAGACAGGGAAATACCATGATTTCACAGAGCTGGAGGCTATAAAACATCAGTGACTCACCCAAGGCTGTGGGAAGAGTTTTCCAAGGTGAGGAAGAGGGTGTGATGATTTTAGAACAGAGCATTAAGCTGGGCTGCCCCTGCCCTGCCTGGTCACTGCCTTTCCTGCCCTGTTACCTCCTGTCTCACCTTGTCATTTCCTGAATGTTTACTATTTATTTGGCTTCTTTTGGATGTTTAGACATAATAACCCATCAGCAAGGGGTGATGGACTGTGCCTGACAGGGATTTGTCTGCTGGAAAAGGGAGAGCAGAACGAGAACGATCCCTGCCGCCAGCATCCCTTACAATGACTGCCCTCCTGTTTTTCTCTCTTTCTGCATTTCCTGGAAGAAGGAGGATGATGTGAGGATTGAGGCCTTTGAAGATGACTCTGAGACTGAAGGCAGTGGAGGAGAGATGGACATCAAGGAGCTCAGAGCCAAAAAGCAAGCGCTGGCCAGGAAAGTCGCTGAGCAGCAGCGCCGTCAGGACAAGATTCAGGTAGGATGGGCTGATCCCACCTCGCTGTGCCAGTGGTGCACAGCTGTTTTCCTACCATGCTTCAATGGCCTCTTGGGATGTCTGTCCCATAGCACCTTGACCTTCCTGGGTGTAATGCCACGTGCTGCCTCTGTGAAACCCAGCAGCAAGCTCAGCTTTGGACCTTTGGAAGGTCCAAATCTGTGTTGCTGTCCCCAGCCTGGGTAAGATCTTGAAATGAATGTTTTAGGGACCCTCTTGAAGCCACACAGCTTCCCTGTGGAGCTGCCAGCACACCCAGGAGTGGCAGGGCAGTGCTTTAGCTGCTGGCTGTAGTGCTGTGTGTGCCAGGCAGTGAGCTGTGCCCCAGGGCAGCAGCTCCTGTGTGTGTGTGCCAGTGAGCTGTGCCCCCACCCAGGGCAGAGGCTCCGTGACAGCGAGATTTGATGAGAAATCAGCCTTCCTGTGCAGCGGGGCACAGGCAGACAGGGAGAGGGTGGGACGTGAACAGCAGAGTTCATGCAGGAGCCAGCGGCGGAAAAATAGTCTGCGAAGGGCTGCTGCAGCCAGAACGTTGCCATCGTTATGGGGACAAACAGACGGGATGCAGGTGATCCTGGCCTGGCCCTGGCCTGATGTGAGCGTGTTTCCCAGTGGGAGCTGGTGAAGTAAACTGGTTGGACTGGGAGCAGACGCCTGGCGATGCACCCTGTTGCTTTAAGAGCAATCTCACATGCATGGATGGCTGTTGGCTGCCTCCTCACTCGCAACCCCTCTTCCTCCAGCCTCGCAGCCCAGATGAGGATTTCTCAGCAGAGGAAAAATTCTCCCTGGCTCCCCTCCCCCTCACCTCCGCCCTCTCTAATGCCCAGGGCCCTTCACTTCCATAATTCTTCATTTTCCAGCCTTGAACGTAAGCCAGACACATCTGTCTGGCCATATGCGTGAACTCTGCAGTGTGTGCCGAGGTGGTTGTAAAACAGGGCTGCTGAAGGCCCTACTGGGAGAGCCTGCACATGTGTACCCTCGGGCTACTGGCGCCGGGCCCAGAACCACTGCGCTTCGCTTTTCCAAACCCACCCCAACCTTTGCAGATTTCGCCTTTTTTCTCTTTTTTTTCTTTTCTCTTTTTTTTTTCTTTTTTCTTTTTCATTTGAATTCGGAGCAATTCATATCAAGGCGAAGGTAGAAGTTTGTGTGCTGGGAGGGAGGGGCCGCCCCCGCAAGCGAGTCCATTATTGTTGGCAGGTACCTGGGTCACGTTAATACAAGGAGGAAGAAAGCAGCAACCCAAACGAGTGAGAGATTGGAGAGATGGGCTGTAAATTAAAGCGGCCTGAAGCCTTCCAGCCTCCCATGGTTGTTAAGCGGGAGGTGTAAGTAAATTCCCCACTTCCCACTGCCTTGTACAGACACAGCAAACAGGAACTGCACATGTTCGGGGAGGGCAGCGCTCAGCAGATCCCGGCGAGCGGCGCAGCTGCAGCGGGGCCCCCCGGGATGGCCGCTGCCCATTCTGCAGGGAGAGTGGGGGCTGCCTGATGTTGTCAGGGGCTTTCTCCCCCCGGCCTGCTCCTCCCTTCCTCCCCGGCTGTGCTGGGGCCGATGCTCGCAGGCAGAGCGAGGTCAAAATGAGGGTGTGGGCAGCTTCAGGGGCTGCACAGCTGAGAGCTGAGGTGCAGTTGGAGTCGGAAGGCGCGGGGTGGAGGAGAAGTCCTTGGGGCTTCAGTAAAGTCATCCAGGCCGTAGCTGGCTGGGAATGGCCTGGAGCAGAACATGTGTGCTTGCCCCAGTCCTCTCCCTGCCCGGGTACTGACCACGCTGCTGGAGCGGTGAAGGAGCTTGGGTGGAAAATGCTGCCGGGGGAGGCCAGGTTGGAGCCAGCTCAGCATCCACCCCCTCCACTTTCCCTCGTAACCTGTGATCCTTGACCTTTCTGCTCTTCCTAACAGATTTAGTGTTTCATGGGAGCTGGGGACCTTTTCCCTTCCCTGTTACAGCCTCTCATTCGCTGCCCACCTAGGGAGTGTCAGCTGCTCTCCAAGTCGCCCTTTCATTTTTCTGGGGACAAGCCACAGCTCCATCCGAGTCCAGCAGATGTGGCTTCTGTCTCAGCACACAGGACTCAGCTCCCCACACTGCAGTGGGACTCGGGTTCAGGTGCTGTGGCTGCCTCCTGTAGCATCTGTGATGGTGTGTGCAGTCCCCCAGGGTGCAGGGCAAAGCCTTGGCAATCTGGTTTCTTTCTGTGCCCAAGCAGAGTGCAGTGTCACGGCCTCGCCTGGGACTCACAGAGTTGTGCCTCTCATGGGTAAAGTCACTGCTTTCACCCCTGCAGGTTTTCCTGCCTTTGCCCTGCTCCCCAGTCTCTGGCAGCCCAGCTCTGCTGTGGATTGACACCTTGAGGGGAATTTGAGCTTCATTGCTCTCCTTAGGTCCCTGTCCCTGTCCTGGCTGTGTGCAGGACTGTGGCTTGAGCTGCTGGGGAAGCACAGGTCCAGGCAGGATAAATGGCAAACAGGGTGGCCCTTGTCCAGCACCAGCTTTAGAGGGAACTCAGCTCAGCTCCATTTCCCTACATGAGCACAGACCCCAAAACCATTACTCTGAAAGATAGCCCAGAGCAGGGTCAGGTCTCTTGTGTCGCTGGGCAGCTCTAGATGCAAAGCAGCTCCCTGGCTCCATTGCCAGCCTGCCACTGCCCTCACCACATGCCCACACTGGGACAGAGCTGGTGACAGCAGCGATGCATCAGGACGAGGTGAAAGACCAGGCACATCTCTGCGTGCTGCCCGGGTGTTCGGAGGGAGGAGAGGCCAGGCAGGCAGGTGGACAAGAAGAGGTGGCAGCGACATTGCTGGGGCAGGCAGCGCTCTCAGGCAGGGCTGTCCCCAGCCCACAGCGTGTCCTGCTGCTTGGCCAGCCCTTGGTCCATGCTGTTCAGCGTCCCCTGTCCTTTGTGCCGCCGCTGCGCGCTGGGAGCGGTCGAGTTTCCTGACCGGTTGAAAACATCCCACCTGAAACATAACAGGCTCTTCCTCTGGATGCTGCTATTGTTTTGCTCAGCATTACAGAAGCAGCTCAACCGGGGCGGCCAATTATGACATGTCTTCCCAAAATAGCCGCTCTCCTGTCCCTTCTGAGCCCACGGAACGGCCGCCCCCTTAAGATGCAGCCGCTCCTTTGTGGCGGTAGTGTGAGTAAGTGGCTAAATTTAGCCGTGTCCCATTCACGCTCTCCCTCCCCGCAGGAACAATGCCGCGGGCGCACACGCGGCCGGCTCAGCACCTGCCTGGGAGCCGGTGCCTGCTGCCTGCGGAAGGCGCACACCCACCCACGGCGGCTCCGCCACGGCGGCGGCCCCGGTGTGCTACCAGGCACGGGGCACGTTTACTCCCGAGGAAGACGCTGGGGACGAACCTTGGGAGGAGGAAGCCCTGGAGCAGAGAGGCTGGAGGAGGCATTGTTCTCGGCCCTGGAAAATGCGATCCCCGCGGAGCGCGCGGGGCTGGAAGGGGCAGCGGCGCCGGCTTTGGCCGCGGTTGGGGAGCGGGTGGTGGCAGGAGAGAGGTGGTGGCAGGGTGGTGGTGGCCCTTCCGTCCTGGCGGAGCGGCGTGACCCCGTGTGACCTGTCGCGAAGGCAGCGGGGCAGTTTGCTCTTCGGCCTTTCTGCCGTCCTGGCACCACGGGCAGAGGAGCTCCGGGGTCCGTGTGGAGCCCTCTCCTATTCTGTGCTGGTGGTGGAGACCCTCAGTACCCCCCTCCTGTCGCTCTGCGCAAAGTCCCGGCTTTTGGGGGACCCGTCCCCTGCCCCCGCTGGAAGCCCTCACCCGGGCATCGACTTCCGGGGAATTCCCCAGGTGATCCCAGCTGATGGATGAGCTGGGAATTTGGGACTGTGTGTGCAGGAGTGTCTGATCTCAGTGCTGCCACCAGCTGGGGCAGCCGGGGGAGCCACCTCCGGCGCCGGCCCAGCTCCTGGGAGAAGCCCCCGTGGCCGGAGCAGCGGGATGGGCGGGGGGCTGCGGGTGGGAGCAGCGCTGACACCGCGGTGTGCGGGTGCGGGAGGCGACGGGGTGGAGGTGGCAGCCCAGGGGAGGGCAAGGAACCCCCGACCTCAGAGGTCCCCTGCCACGTCCAACACTGTGGGGTCACCCTGCCACTGAGTTGAGCCAAGCCGAGCCTATTTGTTTAACCCAAATAAGCCGAAGCTAAAATCCGACTCTCCCAAAACACTTGGGCCAGGGCGAGGCTGTACCTCCGCTGTTGTATCCACCCTGTGCTCCCCAGGGTGGTTTCCAGACCCCACCTCCCAGCAGGACACACAGGCCACCATCTCCCTGTCTTCATTTTAGGGAAACTGAGGCACGGTGGGACCAGCAGCTCATTTCTGGCAACACTGGCAGCACAGAAGCCAGGTCCCAGATGTAGGCATCCCAATCCACACCCCATGCTCCCCTTCCTCCCCACAGGACCGTGCCTCACGGACCGGCAGAAGGGTTAAGGCAGAACTGGCCTCCCCGGTTCTGCCGCACATGGGCTCCCTTTCATCTCTGGCGTGGGGCCAGCCAGCGTCCGCATGAATCACAGGCCACTCCTCTCTCCCCCAAACCCCTTGGCCGGAGGCTTCTGCAGCCTTTTACTCACACAAACAAAAATAAATCTCGCTGCCGGCCTCTGAACTCTGCAAAGGCGAGTTTCCCTCTGGCTCCCCGAGCGGCCCGGAGCTGTGCGCGGGGACTTGGCACGCTCCCCGCCGACCTCGCTCTTTCACTCCCGGCGCATCCTGTGTCCTTCTCTCACCGGGCGGCCCGGCGAGCGGAATGGGACGTGACGGCCGGCACAGGCGTTGCTGGTGGCTGCCAGGAATCGGCCGGGTACGGCCCGCGAGAGCCGCCGGGGCAAATGCCACCCACGAGGGTACTGCCCTCCCTGCCGTCACCCCCGTGCCCCCTGGCCAGAGCGTCCTGCTCACGCTCCTGAGGTCACCTGCACGGGCTGGGGTGAGTCACAGGCTCAGGAACCGTATTGGGGTGCAGGCGGGGGTCCCCTCCTGCCGCCAGCTCGTGTTCCCGTAGGACTGTCACTGTTCAGTGGAGACTGCGTGGTTTCACCCCCACTTCCTGCAACTTCAGGGCCATTGACCTCTTTGGCCGCCACACGAGGGACTTGCCACTCTCTGGGTCTCTGCATTTGTTGATGGGGCCCTTCTCCATCTCCCTAAGGCAGGTGGAGCAGGGTCGGGTGCCTCCCAGGGTTGAACATCTCCTCACACAGCCCAAAACCCTTTGGAGACACTCCACCTGCTGTTCTCCTCATGGTGAGGAGGCAGCAGCAGCTCCACGCTGGAAATGATTCCATGTTGTCCCTGACTGTAGCTCTTCCTGTGCCACCAGTGAGTGCCAGGGCAGAGCACAGGCAGGGATGGCATCCAGCACGTGGCTGGTACAGAGCTTCAGCCTGGGGACACTGGTGTGTCCCCTGTGTGATGGGGAAGGCATGTCCTCACGCTGGCATGCGGCAGACAGGACCTGGCGTGCTCCCTGCTCTGCCTGTCACCCCTCAGGGTCTGTGGGAGCCACGTCCCCAGGGCCAGCACTGCCAGAAGGAGGGTGGGAGGCACGTGGTGAGGCTCTGGTTGCTGCCTTGCCTGGAGACACTTGTGGGAGGTGGCAGCATCAAGCTGCCTTGATTTAAAGCCAGATGACAACACTTGGAAATGAATTAAAAACCACTTCTTTCCATGGCCACTCCTGGCCCATGCAGCTCGTTGTTCCAGGGCGCCTCCAAGGGTTTGGCATGACTGAAGGAGGGTTGGGATCCTCACCATGGGCAGGGGGAGCTCCCTGTAACACCAGGCAGGAGAGGGTCAGTGGTCACCACGCGTGCCCAGGGCACATCTGGTGGGTCCGAGCCCGGTCTCAGAAGGGTTTGCATGGTGGATGTGTTCCACGGCAGCTCTGCTGTGCTCCATGGGTGACCGGTTCCTATTAGAGGCAACAAACATCAGCGAGTCCAGGGAAGCTATTTTTAAGCAGAGGAAGCACTAGAATAGCATCCTGAGTTTTTTAAGCCTGTGACTTGCTAAAGAGCCCAAGTCCTTCGAGAGCCTCGAAAGTCCTACGTGAGCTCTGGGGTCCCGTTTTGGCAACTGGCGTTGGCCAGAGGTCCAGGTGCAGCCCAGAGGGCGGCCAGCGAGCCCCAGCAGACCCTCCCCCTGTGAGTGTGAGCACCTCTGGTCTCTGTGGGTGTGAAGGGCTCAACCAAGGACAGTACTGTGAGTTTTCAGGCCTGGAACCCACCTGGTTTCCCAGCTGGATGGAGTCGGGAAAGGCAAGGCATGTGCAGGAGGTGGTAGGACAGTGAGGGAGATACTCAGCCAAGGATCCCTGCCCCAACAGACCTCTGGCTGCCTGCTTGGGGTCCCTGTGTTTGGAGGCTGTTGGCAGGACTTACGCATCCCAAACTGGTTTGTTTTGTCTGTTTTCACCTTGACCTGTTTCCATGTGAAGCTCCAGAACCCCTGTCCTCCCTCCCCCTTGGCACCGGTGCAGACGATCCTGGCAGCTGCCAGTCCCACAAATAGGGCAATTCCCAAAATACCTCCATTTTCAAGGCTGGTCCCAGTTCTCCCAGAGCCTGGACAGAACTGTTTTTCTAGGAGAGTGCTTTTTTGGGGGCTTTTGCCATCCTGCTCACAATGTGTAATGTGGGCCTGCAAGAGCTGGTGTTTGGGGTGTGCAGGTGGGATGGATGCAGCCTCCTCCCAGTCTCCTCCACATGGATTTGTACGTGCCAGCCAGGCTTATCTTCTGCTCTCAGGTCCACGGGTCAGAGGACTGACATCCTCCTTACTCACCATGTGTCCTTCCTTCTCCTCCAGGCCGTGCTGAAAGACCAGAGCCAAATGAGGCAGATGGAGCTGGAGATCAGACCTGTCTTTCTGGTCCCAGACACCAACGGTTTCATCGACCACCTCGGCAGTTTGGTCACGCTGCTGGACTGCAGGAAGTTCATCCTGGTGGTGCCCCTGATCGGTGAGTAGGGCCAGTGCTGTGGTGTGGGCTTCCCCTCTCCCCCAGTGTGATCTGTCCCTCCAGTCTGGCTCCCTCTCTCCATGCCCCACGTGCCCGCAGTGCCTGTGTGGTCTGGAGCTGGTCAGCTCATGCCGTGGGACTGGACTTCATCCTGCCCTGTCTCATCCCAGTCGTTGCTGGCATTCCTTCAGCCCCTGTCACCCTGCTCCCTCCCTGCCAGCCTTCTGCCCACAGCACCCAGCAAACTTCTCCCGGTGCATTTGGGGGTGCCAGGGTCCGGGAGAAAGCAGATGGGTGTTAAACGGGATTTGGAGGGAATTTCCAAGGGAGCAAGGAGGAGGAATTGTTAAACAATCAGAGCAGATAGCTTATCCCAGCTGAGCTGGGGCTTAGGCAGGCTGAGCAAATGGCCGGCCTGTGTCCCAGCATCTCGGAGCTGCTCAAGCCCAGCCCTTCTTTTTATCCTTATAAAGCTCGCAGTAAAACAGCAAGCTGGTTCCCGTTATTGGTAAACACTCACCCTGGCAGATAACGGCTGTGCTGCTGGGTGGTCTCCCGGGGTGGCGGCAGGATCTGGTTCGATGCCTTTGCTCTGAGTGTTTGATCCACGCTCTGGGCTGGAGGTGCCGCTCCTCCGGCCAGTGGCACTCCGGCGCCTGGCACGTCCCGGTGCCAGCCTGGCACTCAGAGGATCCCCGAGGACAGCAGGAGAGCATGGGGCAGGAGTGGGGCTGAGCCTTGCAGAACCCACATCCCATCCACAGCCCCGGGAGGCCGGGGAGCAGCTGTGTCCCGTGGGCATCTCCAGTGTCCAGGCAGGGAGGTGGCACAGGTGCAGCCCGTGGCATGCAGGGTGCTGCCCTCTGAGCCGTTGTGGGGGCTCCTTCTCAACTCCTGGTGCCCGGCAGAGAGCTCTGCCTGCCCCAGAGTCAGCATCCAGCTGCTGCCCCTCCCCTCGGGGAGAGCAGCCCGGCTCAGGAGGGATTCCTGGGGCTGGGGATGGCACCCCTGGGTGGGGAGAGCAGGGCTGGATGCCTGCCCGGCTCAGCACAGGAGCTGGCAAGTTGCTCCGTGGCTTGGCACTGCAGAAGCCAAGCAAAGGCAGCCAGCAGCACCAGCAGAGCCTGGGAAGCCCTGGGGGCTGTGGAGGATGTTAACACCTGGGAGAGCTGGGACCTGCCCTGGAGCCATGGCTTTGCCTCCTGGTGCACTCCAGTGGTTGCTGTGAGGCTTCTCCATCAAACCCCATCCAGGGGCAGCAGGAGAGCTGGAAACTCTGGTCCTGTCCAAGATGCTGCTGCCCTTAACCTACAGAAGGAGCCTGGCCTGCCCTGCCACAGCACCTTCAGTGCTCTCCTGTCCTACTGCCTCATCATATGGGGACAGAGTAACTCATCTTCCACTGCAGCCACGAGCCTCCCAAAAGCACCCCAAAGCCAGCAACTCCCTGTCCGCAGCAGATGTTGGTGACATTCCCCCTCATTCCCCAGGACAGCCATCAGTGTGGGCAGGAGGAAGCCATCCCCTGGGCCTGTGGCTGCTGGGGACAGAGGCCTTGGTGCCATGTCCCATGGGCAGAGAGGCGCAGTGCCCTTCCCCCGGCACTGCTCCCTGCTCTTCCCGGGGATGCAGCAAGGGGTTAAGCGCTTGGCTTCTCGTTGGGTTTGTTTCTCTTGCTCTTTAACCTGCTCCGTGCTCCTTGAGCCTGACCCCGCCATGGAGAAGCCAGGCCTGGTGCAGAAGCACAAACAAGCCTCCCCTTTGAAGCCTGTTTAGCTTGGAAGCAGGAAGGCGGATTTCGGGAGGGAATACCAGCTTTTCCTGTTTGATGTTCCGTTCTTACACGGCTCCCCCCACCCCGGGCCCAGCCGTGCATTGTGTGGAAATGGCAGCATCAGGTCGGTAGCAAGAAGAGTCTCCAGCCAGGGAAGAGCAAAGCAACTCCACGCAGATTTAATTGGAATACCCAGACAGTGAGTGCCAGTCTCACCATGGAACAGAGCGATCACGCAGGCTCCCCGGGCAGTGATTCACAGCACTGGGGAGAGGCCTCAGACCCCGAGCTCTCTCCCCGAACCCCCCAAGGAATGCATAGTTCCCACTTGAACTCAGGACTTGGCTCCAAGCTCGGAAACAATCTTCAGAAATGAAGCCATGGCTAAAACACACACACACACACACACACACACACAGAGACACACGGAGCGCGCTGAGGCTCCCTCGCGCACACGTGCACACCAGCTCTGCCGCGCACACGGCTCCGTGCACACGCAGCCCCGCGTGCCAGCACGGCCAGGGGACACTCGTTTGCACATCTGGATGCACATTTGTGTGCCCAGCCCTGCTGCCAGCTGTGAGGCCGGGCATACAAGGGTGTGTCCAGATGTGCGCACGAGCGTCGTCGCTCACACACTCATAGCGGCTCTTCCAGCAGCCCCGGCACCCAAGGGTTGGTCCCTCCTGGAGCTCTGGGGTCCCTTGGGCTCGTCGGGCTGGAGCAGCTGGAGTTCCCACTTGGCAGCAGTACAAGGGGTTCCAGTCAAGGTGAACAGGCTGGGAATCCACCTGGATTCCAAGCTCGTCTCCAGGCAGGACAGATGCGCAAAGCCAGATGGGTGAGGTGTTGAAAGGAGCGTTGTTCCCTGCCAGGAGCGCGGGGTGGTGGCTTCAGGTGGGAAAACAGGCCTGGGATTTGTGTGGGAAATAGTGCCAGGGTGGGAAGTGCCTGCTTCCTGTTCCCACGCGCAGCCCAGACAGTGCAGAGCCAGGCAGTGCCACACGGGCAGGAGGCACAGTGCCACTGGCCATCGCTGTGCTCAGAGATAGAGCAGCAGGATGCAGGAGTTCAGGGTTTCCTGACACCCCTGGGCACGGACGTGCTGTTGGTCATCGTGCAGGAATGCGGGGTGGGGGCACAGCGATGCTCCCCAGTGTGTGGCAGAGCAGAACCAGTTGCCCTCACCAGTCACACTGTGGGGGCGAGGTGCCTGCGCTCTCGGGGCCGAGCCAGGTGACCCACGGAGGTGGAAGGCAGCAAAGCTTTTCCAGACGCGCAGCCAAGTCCAGGAGCACAGGGACACTGCGGCAGCTGAACCCAGATTTCCTGAGCCAGCTCCCAGTGCCCCGGCCCTGAGGCCTTGGCAACTTGCGTGCTCCAGCAGCAGGTCACGGGAGCACCTTGTCCCATAGTAACTGTACCTCCTCTTCCTGTTTGAAGTGATAAACGAGCTAGATGGCCTGGCCAAGGGCCCAGAGATGGAGCACCGGGCTGCAGGCTATGCCCGCCAAGTGCAGGAGAGAGCCAGGAAGTCCATCGAGTTCCTGGAGGAGCGATTCGAGAGCCGGGACAACTGTTTGAGGGCTCTGACCAGCCGGGGCAACGAGCTGGAGTCCATCTCCTTCCGCAGTGAAGACACCACTGGCCAGCAGGTAAGGGGCACCCTGGCCACTGAGGGTGGGGAGCTCTTTGCCACCACCTCCTCGGGGAAACCCAGGGACCCTGAGGTCCATGAGCTCTGTGCCCCCACTTTGCACGTGGCTCAGCAGGCTCTCGTGTCTCAGCTTGGAGCAGCCCTGCTCTCACTGAGCTGTGTCAGGGTCTCTCAAGGCAGTGCAGCAGTCAGGGTGCTGGGGGTGCAAAGTTTTCCCTGCCAGGGGTAACCTTGCCCTTTCTTTTCCAGGGAAACAATGACGACCTGATTCTGTCCTGCTGCCTCCACTATTGCAATGACAAGGCCAAGGATTTCATGCCCTCCAACAAAGGTGGGACATCCTCACATCCTCTTTGTCCCTTCTCTGTTGCATTCCACGGACTCCTCCCGCTTCTCTTTCATGGCCTTTGGATCTGTTCCCTCCTGCATTTTGCCTCTTTCAACACCAAGGTGCCACCTCCTGCCTCCGGTCAGCCCCAGGCTGTGGCCCTCCCACCTCATTGCCAAATGTCACCTCGCGGCACCTTGGGGATGCCCCGGCCTGTGACAAACCCGCCATAAACATCCACAAAGCCATTTTTGTGATGACAGAGGGCCAGAAAATGCCTCCTCCCCACGACCCCTGATGCCTTCTGTCCAGGACTCCTTTTCCTCTAGGTTCCTGGTTGGCATCAGCCATATGTGCTTTGACCAGACAGCCTCCAGGCTGTTGCCAGGGCGGCAGGGATGGGAATCGCATCAGCAGCTGCCCAAGAAATCAACCC
This sequence comes from Ifrita kowaldi, assembly GCA_013398055.1. Lineage (NCBI taxonomy): Eukaryota > Metazoa > Chordata > Aves > Passeriformes > Cinclosomatidae > Ifrita > Ifrita kowaldi. The sequence goes on along the minus strand of VZRS01006733.1, from coordinate 7,113 downwards.
GCATTTGTCAGCACGAATTCTTAGCAGCTTAACTTGTCACATTCACAGAGAAACCGTCACCAAATGTTTATGTGCAAATGATGCTGAATTTTGAAATCATGTGGATTATGGGGAATGGGGCCTGACAAGCTGACAGCCTCTGGTTTGTAACAAGGAGGCACGTCACCAGCGCGGAGCAGAGGATGTTTATTGTTACACATTTCTTAAAGTGTCCGTGCAAAACCTCCCGGTCCCACTTGAGGCAGCTCTCAATCCCTGGTCTGCCTTCCCAGTGAGCCCCCAATTCCCTTCCTTCCAGCACAGGCCAGCCAGGCACTCGCCCGCCATCCCCAGCCCCAACACCGTGACCGTAGCCCACATTCCTGGCCACCCTCCCCTTCCCCTCGTCCTGCCGCTCCCTGCGCAGCCAATCTGGGCCCATGTTGGGCTCCCATAAACTCTGTTTTTTCCATTCCCGTCCTGGCTCGGAGGCACTGTGTTTCCTGTGCTCATAGGAACAGTACTCTGGTCACAGGACCCAGCTGCTTACACATACCCCATATGCTTCCCCTGCCTCACACACACATAAGCGTGGCTCCCACATCCCAGCCCGGCGCGTTGCGTGCGGGGCAGCTCATCCATCTGGGGGCAAGATCCCTTCGGTTGTTTCTCAGGCATCAACTCTCAGTGTCTGTCTGAGACCCAGCCAGAAATGCCTCGGTGTCAGTGGCGACTCCAAAAAAGCTCCGCAAAAAATAAGGGGTGGCTTTAGATCTTATAATGAGATCAACAGAATAATAGCACCAGCTTCCTGCTGGAGCCAGGGTCGCAGGCTGTCTTCCTGGCCTGGGTCAGGCAGGGACCTCCTCTTCCCAGCCTGTGGCCAGTCCAGCACCCCGTGTGGGCAGCGGGCAATGATCACAAATCATCGCTGGGCAGCACAGAGAGGGGAGCAAACAGCCTTGGGGATGCAGGGCTGTGTCCGAGGCCCACCAGGAAGCTTGGCAAGGAGCAGGGAGCTGGGAGCAGGGAGCAGGGAGCAGGGAGGGTAGGGGAACACGCCATGGGATGGGTGCAAAGCTTGGGGCAGGCCTGAGCCTCACAGTGCTCTCTGTGTGTCTTGTTGCAGACGATCCCATCCGTTTGCTCAGGGAAGTGGTTTTGCTGACGGACGACCGGAACCTGCGAGTCAAAGCTCTGACCCGCAACGTGCCGGTGCGGGACATCCCCACCTTCCTCAAGTGGGCCCAGGAGGGCTGAGGGGGCCGAGCGGGGCCCAGGGCCCCTGAGCGAGTCACGCAGCCCCTTACGGTGGGAGCCCGGCTCCAGCGGCCGCCTCGCCGCGCCGCCACCGCCGCCAGCCCACCACGAACAATAAACGCCACGTCTTCAACCCACCCCAGAATGGCCGTGCTGCGAAGGGCCCCCCGAGGGCAGACCAGCTGGGAAGGTCATTGCTGTGGATGGTTCACGTGGAGGCTGGGCCGTTGAGGGTCCCGCCAGCCTTTGGGCAGTGCCAGCGCGGAGCTGGAGAGCCCCGCTGGCGAGGGAAGCTTTGGGTGAGCCCCGTGCTGGATCGCCAGCCTTTTGCTTGGTTTGCTTGGGTGCAGAGAGCTCGAGTCACGCGTTGGTGGCTCTTCGGGTTTGTAGGCTGCATAGGGCAGAGATTGAGGACACGCCGGCACAGACTTTGGGATTGCTTAGTCCAGCCTGTACCCCTTGGAGAGGCCACGGACTTCAAGGGCAGGTTTCCCCCTGCCCCAGCCTGTTTTTCCTGCGTGGCCAGACAGCCCCAGGTCCCCATCCCCTTCCCCACCGTGTGCTGCCCCGTGCAGGAGTGCTGCTTGCCGAGGGGTTTGTCCTCTCCCTGGTGCGGGGTTTGCTTGTTGAGTTGCGTTTTTTCAGTGTAGGTTAGTTTCCAGGTGTGTGCCCTGCCTGCTTTGCTGGGGGAGACTTTGAACACCCCCACAGCTGCTTTGTCCTGATCCCCTGCCCACCCCAGCCATTACTTGCCCCTTCCCTTCTCCCCGAAACCCCTTAGTCCCACCCTGCTACCTTCGGGCACGCTTTTGACCTAATACTCAGTGTGAGGCTAAAATTCTCCAAGGACCTCAGGACCGGCTGTCCCATGGGTACTGTGTGTCCTCACATTGCCACAGGCCCCTCTTCCATGTGGGATCTGGCTTCTGCCTATGGCTGCAGAGTCAGAGAGAGCCACAGAAATGCTCAGCCCCACTATTTGCCTAGCTGAGAGGGTCCATGGATGGAGCCATTGCCTCGTCCCTGGGTCATTCCACACTTACATTTGGGGTTGGGGTGCTGCTAAGCCTTCCACACCCCACACTGTCCCACCACCGAGTGTCCCGTCCCCAGTGACACACCAGATACAGAAGCTAAGAGGGAGCATTAACCCCTGAACCCGAGCCCCTGGAGCTCTGTCAAGTCCCAGTCCCATGAGCTGAGGGTGGGAGCAACCCCGAGGCCACCCCTGGTCCCCGCTGGGGCACTGCGGCCGTGGGAGGGAAGTGTCAGAGGTGGCAGAGGAAGCAGCAGGACGGAGCCCAGCGTTTTCCTTTCCTGTGTGGGTGGCTCGGACCCGGTATCTGCATCAGGAAGCCCAGTGACCCCTGTGCCAGCTGCCCAGCCCCACGGCCGGGGCCAGCACCGCGGTCGGAGCCTCGGCAGCGCGATGGACACGCGGGGTTGTGCTGGATAACCTGTGCCAGAGCAGCGCCCAGCCCGGGGCACCGGGCACAGGGTCTGCCCCTCAGAGACTTTGGGGTGCCCACGGCTGCTGTGGGGCACACAGAGCCATCGGCACAGCACCCACGCCCTGGTTCCTTGCCACAGCCGTGCTGGCTGCCAGCTTTGCAGAGACTTTGCCTTGTCCTCCACGCCGGGTGTGTTTCAGTGTTTGTTTTCTTACGGCGCTGCCCCAGCTCCGCTTTCTGAGGCCCTTCCCGAGGTACCACCAGCCTGGAGGGCCCTGCAGCTCTGCCAGATGTGTCACAGGCTCGGCCATGGGACAGTTTTGGTGCCACCAGACCAGCTGGCACAAGGGCGAGCAGAGCTTGAGCGCCTGGGGCCATCCCTGCCAGGCTGCTGGGAGCCCTTGTCTTGGGACAGCGCCTGCCTTCGGGCTGTTTTGTTAAGTTGGTTTTAATCACTTTTAGTATTAAACGTGTCAGTGCAGCGTGGTGTGTCATTTACTGTCGGCGGGCGAGTCGCTGCTGAGGTTGGGGTGGGGGACACCAGGGAGGGACAGCAGTGGGACACATAAGGATGACAGCAGCTCTGTCCCACCTGCAGCTGCTGCTGCCCCCGAGCTGAGGGGGTCTGGGCAAACCAGATGCACAACAGAGCCCCTTGGGTCCCCTCCTTGCAGCTTTGCACCCACAGACCCCTCCAGGGTCACCTCGTAGCCTCTCTCAGCATCAGCCCTGCGCCAGCCAGGCCCCTCCCCAGAGAAGAACGCGAGGCCACGCGTGTTAATGTCACTTTATTGCTCATTCCGTTTCGACTATAGAAAAAAAAAGGGCGAGAAGCCCGTGTACAAACTGGACGTGATACAGGGGGGGCCGGGGCCCCGCTGGGCGCTGCCAGCTGTGCTTTGGGTGCTGCCACCGCCGCCGCTCACCCCACGGCAGCTCCGGGGGACACCGCCGGCCCTGGGGGACCGGGACAGCCCCGGGAGGCTCGAGGGGCAGCTGGGCAGGAGCGGCCAGCTCAGGCTAAGGCACAGTGGCTGCGAGGCCGGGAGCAGTCGCTGCTGGCGGCCGCCCGGAGCCTCGTGTGCAAAGGAGAGGAGGGGGCTCAGGAAGGGGGAGAAGCTTCACATTAGCCCCAACGGAGGGGTCAGGGCACGGGCCGGGGGTGTCCAGGCTGGGGGGGCTTTGCCCACACCGAGCAGGAGGTGGGAGAGGGGGTGCAGGAGGTGCCCGGGGGGGACTCGGCCCCAGGTCACATGCACCCCCTGGGCTCTGCCCCTCGGCCCCCTCCCGCAGCCCCTGCCCACCTCCCGTAGCTGACAAACCAGAGACCGCTTTGTCTTTGTCATGGACCCCCCGGCCCGGCCCGGCCGCGCTGGAGACGGGCGTCTTTGGCAAAAATAAAAAAATAAAAAAATAATCAAGGCGAGTGGCTGCCCGAGGGCGAAGCCGCCGGGTCCCGGGGCTGCCCCGGGTGCCCCGGGCATCCCTGATGGCGAGGCAGGGCCCAGGGGCTCAGTCTGGGACAGGCCCTGCCCCACCTCCCAAAAACACGGGGAGCAGCCGGCTGAGCCCCTGGGTTCGGGACGGGAGGTCAGTGCTTGCTTCGGGCCGAGGAGCATCGCGATTCCCCGGCCTCCCCAGCATGGACGTGACCGCCGCTCCTCCGTCCCGCGCCTGCTGCTCAGACCGCACCGTCCCCCTCCGTCAGTCTGTCCCCGAGCCCCCGGGCGGCCCGGGGCTGGCCGGGCACACCCCCCCAGCCCAGCGCTGGCCGCTCCCGCTCAGGACGGAGGCGTCGCTCCGGCCACGACGGACGAACTACTCACGGCCCGCGGCGGTCGGGGCGGCACAGTCCGGGTCCCGTGGCGGCAAAGCCNCAAAGCCGAGCGCCGGCGGGTCCCACCGTGGGGCCGGAGCGACGCGGCGGCTGCCGAGGGCGTCCCCTCGCCCGGGGGCAGCCCTGAGGTAAGGAGCGGGCTCATGTCCTCCAAAGCCTCGGGGCGCAGCCCGGCCTCACAGCTTGTGCGTCGCTCCCGCCCGGTGCCGGGGTCCCGACACCCCCCCACGGCAAGGGGCGGAGGTGCCGCGGGGTCAGTCCCTGATTTATCGGCTTCTCCCGGGCAAGCCGGGGCGCTGGTCGAGGGACACGCCGTCCATCCATCCCGGAGCAGCTCTTACGGGACCTTCGCTACTGAGCGAGTTCTCCGGGACCATCGGTAGCGCCAGAGGACGAGCACCCACCACCTCTCGCCCCCCCCCAGCTCCACACGGGGCAGCGAGGGGAGCCCAGCGGCCCCCCCAGCCCCCCGGCCAGGCCGGCGCTAGGGGGGCGAGTATCGCTCTATGGTCCGGGCAGCCTCGGCGTGAAGGTGCGGAGCCTGCGCCAGCACCTCGGCCGCCTTGTCCTGACTCAGCCCCAGGTGCTCAGCCGTGAACTTGGCCAGGGGATAGAGGCTCTCCATGGCCTTGGGGTCGCTGAGGAAGTGCGAGGTGTGGGAGAGCAGCTCGGCCGCCTTCTCCTGCTTGAGCCCCAGCTGGTCGGCGGTGAGACGGGCCATGGCATAGACGCTGTCGGGGAAGTCCAGCTTGGCTTTGCCGTCGGGGCCGGCCGCGTGCATCTTCATGTGGCTGATGAGGTTGCGCTGCTGGGCGAACTTCCCGCCGCACACCTGGCACTCGTAGGGCTTCTCGCCCGAGTGGATGCGCATGTGCTCGGTCAGGCGGTACTGGCGGGTGAAGCGCATCCCGCAGGCGTCGCAGGCGAAGGGCTTCAGGCCGAGGTGGCTGCGCATGTGGCGGGTCATGGTGCCGCGTTGCGTGAACTTCTTGCCGCAGATGGTGCAGGGGTAGGGGCGCGTCAGCCAGTGCGTCTTCTCGTGCTGCCGCAGCGTGGCCGGGTCCTTGTAGGACTTGTCGCAGGAGGAGCAGCGGTAAGGCCGCAAGATGTCACCCAGCCCCGGGCCACCTTTGTCCAGGAAGGGCACGGCCTGCTCGGCCGCCGCCTTGTGATAGAGCTCCTCTTCGTTGTGGGCCTCCACGTGGGCGTTGAGCTGCTCGGAGCTGGGAAAGCCCTTGCCACAGGGGATGCAGACGTACAGGTTGTCACCCAGGCTCTCCGGCTCGTAGCCCAGATGGTTGCAGTAGCGGTCCAGCGCGTCGCCGGGTGAGGGGCCCTCGCTGCTGCCCGTCTCCTCGCTCGTGCTGTTATCAGGCTCCAGGTCATTGCTCTCCACGCTGGGGTAGCGGGGCTGCGGCGCCGCAGGCGGCGATTCGGCCTTCTCCTCCCGCTCCAGCTCCTTCTCTGCCTCCCCCTCGTCCAGGTAGGGGCCCAGGGGCTCGTGCTTCATCCAGCGGTACATCAGCTCCCGCCCATCAGCGCGGGGCAGCGGGGGCTCGGCGCAGGGCGGCGTGCTGCGGAAGGGGTCGGGGGCGTGGGGGTGCCCTCCCGGCTCACCGCCCGGCGGGGAATCCTTGTAGGCAGCGGCGTGGCTGGCCAGGAGGCCGGCGCTGACCGGGGGGCTGTCGTGCCGTGGGGGCAGCGAGGGCTCGCGTGGCTCACTGGGCAGCAGGCGGTCGGTGGGCAGGAGCTGGGCAGAGGGGCCGGTGGGGCTCTTCTTGGAGAGGTCGAGGCCGCAGGGCGGCGAGCAGTGGCGCTCAGGCGGGCACAGCCCGTGGGGGTGCAGCGGGGCACCCTGGGTGGCCGAGGCGTACAGCTCCCCACACTGCGTGTTGAGCGGCGCCGCCGGCTCCACGGGCGGCAGGTCCACGGGCCGCGGTGTCCCCGAGTAGCAAGCCTGGATGACCGGCGTGGCGGCCCGCAGCCCACGGCCCAGCTTGTAGGGCGCGTAGCCCCCGCGCAGGTGGCAGTACTTGCCGCTGCGCTTCAACTTCTTCTTGCAAAGGGCCACCAAGCCGGGGATCTGGAGGTAGCTGGCGGCGGCCAGCACGGCGCCCAGGCTCTGCTCGCTGCCCGGCTCGCACTCGGCCAGGCGGCCGGTGTAGATGAAGTCAAGGATGAGGCGGAAGATGCCGGGGCTCACCATCTCATGGTCCAGGTTGAGCAGGTTGTCGTGGACCACCAGCGACTTGAGGTAGGCGCTGCTGGCAGCCAGGATGTTCTTGTGTGCGCGGAAAAGCGCGTTCTGCACCACGATGATCACGTCGCACAGGAAGCCCTTGGTGCGCTGCGTGTTCAGCTGCAGCAGCAGCTGCCGCGAGTGGCTCGGCACCTCCATGGCGTCCAGCATCCCGCTCCTCGCCCGCCGCCCTGCAACACACCGGCCGCCCCGTCAGCGCCGTGCCCGGCCCCACATGCCCACACCGGGGGCTCGACGTGCGCGCCCGGGGCTTCACCCACGCGCCGGGTGGGCGGCGCGGGGGGGTCGGGTCTCAGCCCCACGCACCGCTGAGTCCCGGCCGCTCT